>JAXIVJ010000465.1:47500-200000 GCA_036785665.1 Chirona hameri
GCTGGCGCTGAAGCTGCTGCCGTCCGTGGTCTTCTCAAATCGGGATGGGCGCTACGCCGTTGTGACTGCATGACTGTGCCGCCGGCGGCGGCGCGCGGTCGAGTACAGCGGCAGCGCTGAGGTCGGCTGCTGGTTCGACAGCGCTCGGCGCCCGCGGTGCCGCCACCGGCCGTCGGTGCAGCCAGCCTGGCTCCACTGCCGCGAGCAGGCCCGTCACGTGCTGAAGCTGGGACTTGCTGCTGATGGCTAGGACTGGTTTTGCTAATTGTTCGTACCTGAGTAGATGACGTTGAGTAGCGTCGAACGTCGCATTACGGCATGAATGCGTGAAATCGTGTTATCGTTTTGAAGACTCTGAGGGCAGGAGTTTGCTCGCTAACACAATAAATGCGTTGATGTTATGTAAAAGTGTTTATTGAGCGTACAAACAGGGCACAGCACAACAACGATCAATGCACTGGATTATCAGTGAACGGAAAGACTCACTAACTGGGTATCTTGGCAGTAATAAGCTCGCATGAATAAGTCCTCCTGAATCTCGCACTCGCGCTGGGGCGCGCCTTGCGCCATTCATATTTGTGTGTGTACCATTTCAATTTGGAGTTCATCCTGCTCTTCATCATCTGAAAACAAGTGGGTGGGAACTGGTGTAAGGTATTGAAATGCACACTAATTGGGGGGGGGGGGGGGGTAACAGTTTGAAAATGGCAAATTGTTGATGAAAATGTAGCATGAAGTGAAAAGTGTGACCTGTTTTAATGAAGTTGCCTTGCAATATCATTATCAGACAGTGTATTGATTCGACACTGATTGAATCGATTGGAATCGTTCAATCAAAATTAATTGAATCATCAAAAATTATTGATCCACGACCAGATCTTTTGATTCGTGAATCGTGATTGAATCAAAACCCGCATCAAATCAAGGCTGATTGAATCAAAATATTTAACGATTCTTAACAATACAAGTACACTGGTAAATTGTGCAAATACATGCAGTCCCAGTGGCTACATTCATTTATACTCACAATGTTTTAATGATCATATATAGGCATGTTAATATTTGTATTGATTTGACATAAATTCACATCATATATTTAAATGTTGAATCAAACGTGAATCGATTAAAATATTTGTTTTGATTCTTTGAATCGGAAGGAATCAATTCTCAAAATTGTATCTGTGAATCAAACAGTGATTGAAATATTCAAATTCCTAAATGAATCATGATTGAATCGTTCTAAAGAAGTTGAATCAATAACCAGTCTGAATTTATATCATTAACCTATAGGTAAATGATATTAAAATAATCAAATTGAGCCTGAGCCATTGGAATAGCATCAGGATTCTGATTCATCAGAAGCAAATGTTTGGCTTCAACCATATTCAAATTTGAATTAACCTTCAACATTCAAATCAAACTCAAATAACCAAATGTACCCACCTCGATTATGTAGAAGAAAATACAAACAGGAAACTTCACTTCCAACAGCAGGACAGATGGAACCGACAATAACGGACAAGAAAGTTCAACATTGTCCAACTTCTGCGCACCTCTCCACGTTCTGCATACGCGAACAAAATGGTGTGAGAGCGTCACCAAACCGCACGAAAGCGCCACCCCGAAAACGCGTAAAATCGCCGGTGCCCATATACACCGCCAGAAGTCGTAAAGTGTCAGCTCACTGCGCTTCGGTTATCCGCCGCTCTCTCCCGTTTCCGCGCGTTTGCTCACATTACGACATCTAGCGGTCCATATGGGCACCGCACATGAGGCTGGCGGTCGCCGGCGGATGACGTCCCCGCACCGTTTGATGGACCGTCCGCATCGGGGGGGGGGGGGGGCGCAAGTTGTTTGGTAGCCGTGACACCATGGCAGTCGAATCCCGCTCCACAGTGTTAAGGCAATGCAAAGAGGCTTGGTAGTTACCCCCCTTTAAATTGTTATCTAAGAGAGATGGATACAAGTATTTATGCTCAATGGGAAGCTTGTTTCTTCAAGACTCCTGGAATGGCCTCCGATTTTACATGAGACTCTCCAATCGTTCACAATTCTCGGTCGAGTGGAGGCATGTTCCGCACACACGGCGCGCCGGAGCGGGGGTCCGCTGTCAGGGGCTGTACACCGCCGCCGCCGCGCCGGCCGCAGTTGGCTGCGACGCCTTGCCAGAGACTGTACCGCCGCGGGGCCGGCCGGCCGCCGCCGCGCTGGCTGGCCGGCCCGGCGGCGGCCTGGTGCTTCATAATATCCGGCCTGAATGCAAACTCTGTTACAGCTGACTAATTGTAATATATCGTTAACATGGTGTTTATAGGTATTTTTCCAATACAATTGATGTACCAATGAACTTTAGATATTATTTTCATTCGAATACACACAATTGTATTCCATATATTTAGTTTTCTTTACAGATATATCCCGTTGTGATTACCATATCCTATATAGTTGAAATTCTAGAAGAAAATGAGAACTATTCCAAAAATCATACCAGAAATAGTGTATGTGGTAACATAGTTAGTTTATAATAGTTTGAACCACGCGTGACGTAGCCATGGCAGTCGCCAAACTTGAGCCTACTCATTGATATAAGTAATCTGGCCCGCATCGTCCTCGCGCCCCCGGCGGGCGAGCAATAGGCGCCATAGCCATAGCCAAAGCCATAGGCGGACAAGCGTTCAAGGCATCTAGGTCAAGTCATGCCAACCGTGACTCAAGTCAAGTCATGCCAACCGTCTGTCTCTTTTCCTTCATCCGTAGCATTGACTTCCCTGATATATTTTCGCATCAGTAAGTAGCTAACTATCTGTTATGGGCGCAAATTGGCCGTGCAGTCGTCGCGCCCCAACAAACAAACAAAGCCTGTGGCCCAGTCAACCGAACCGTGACCTATGAGTTGAAAGCTATACGGTGTGAACACTGCTCTCCCCGCTGGCTGTTTCCTCGTCGTGCCGCTTGTGATGCTGCGCTGCATCTCGCCTACCAGTGTGTCGGTGCGACCGTCAGCTGTGCGGTTGTGAAGCCGCGCACAGCCAGCCACAGCTGCGCGACAAAACTGTCGAATGACTTCCCCTCCAGCATCCGAACGCGCTGGAACGCCATCCGATCCGCGATGGGATTGGCTGCGAGGAATGCCTTCCGTTTCGCCACACAGACGGCGTGCTCGCCCACCAAACCGCCCCGTTATCGTAGGGTAGTACAGATCTCCTGGAGGTCAGGTCCCAACAGGTGAAGTAGGACGGCTTTTCTCCGCTTATCAGCGGTAATGCGGAAGGCCGTTAGATACAGTTCTGCACTCAGTTCAGTTCGTTTATTTTGTTAACAAAAAGACATCAAATCAAACAGGACAATAATGGATTGGCGCAAAAGCAAAAGCTTAAATCATAGCGCCTCTCCAGATGAAACAAATAAAGCAGAAATGTTACCAAAACTAAGGAACAGATCACGTAGGCCCCGCTCCCAGCCCGCCGAGCGGCCATTCGAAAATCAGGTGGCCAGGCACAGGCGGCAACAGCAGGTCAGCGTGGTGAAAGTGCTGATAATGTGTGATTGTTGTGTTATTTGTGGGTGTTGAGTCTTTGTGAAAGTGCTATGAATGTCTGTAAGTGATGTGCGATGTCTATACCCTGTGTTTGTGAAATATTTCTACCAAAGAGCAGGAGCTGTAATTTGTTTTTGGGTGGCAAATCATCAAAGTCGCGCACAATGCGTCGCGCTGCGTTAAAGAGGTTCGTTCTCGCTAGCCATCTGCGAAAATCATCTCCCATCTTGTAGGCAGCATCGCCCCCGGGCAGTGCCAGGCCTGTGGCCGCCATCCTGCCCCGCTGCCAGCGGTACGTCACGGCTTCACCGCGTTCGCCACGCCACGCCACGTTCGCCACGCGTGCTGGCTGGCGCGTGACTGACGCGATATTCAGCATCAGCTGCTGAAAGTAACGGGCAAAACAATTTTGAGTAACTGAAAAGTAACTGAAAGTTCCTGTGCCTCTTTGTCAGTTTTCGAACGCTCAGAGGTAAAAAAAGGTGTCTGGAGTACTACCTACTATTACACGAAGCAATATTGCTACCCCAGTATATAACGCGTGTATCAAGACCTTGTTCTCACATATTTTTTGCCACGCACCGAATTTAAGTGAAAATGCATTTTCCTGTTCCATCTGTTAAGGTCTGTTAAAATTATTTATGAATCATATGCGCTTCTGCCGATCTTTTGTGCAAAATACTTCGGCACAACCGTCTGCACGAAGACTGGCCATCGCGCAGTGGGGCCTTTTGCCGATTAGCCGGAATTAATTAATGACGGCCACGCCGTCAACCGCAGTGCAACCAGCTGCGGCATATCGAAAGAGGAATCAATTGCGCACATTTTGACAGCAAAAACAGTTTAAGGTGAGGTCAGGTCACATAGTAATGACGTCATAATGCAAGGTCTGCACGGTAGACTGTGCGCCGTAAGGTGTGTTCGCGCTGCAGCCGTTTCATTTGCGTCAGTTTGGACTCAGGAGTCAGGATGGTCATGATGGTCAGATTCAGCTGTTGATAAGCAGTCATGAGAATCATTAGGTCACTGGCAAAGGTCATGTCAGGTCTCTGAAAAGCCATTTGATGTTGCTTAACGTTTTGCTTTGTTCGTTCGTCGGATTTGTATGGTCCTGACCTGCCGTAATTAACATAATTAACAATTAACAACGTAGTTCACAATTGTCTGTAGCAATCAAAGGGGCGAGTAGGGGCGCCGTTTCCGGATTGGGACAGCATCAGAACATTCTGGCGAATACGCTGGTGTGTGTCTCGAAGCGTCACTCGCTGTCAAACTTTATATAAACTTACATTTACATGTCAGTAAGTTTTTAAATTTACATGTTTGGGTTGATCTTCATTTGAAAGCAGAGCTCAATGTATGCAAGACTCAGGGGATTTTGCTTGGTTCGGCAAGATTTGCAATGAAATAAAATGAGAAGTGAAAAGGCCGTTTTGTTAAAATTAGTCAAGGACCATGAACGTACAACCAGTCAAGTGTGGTGCATGTATTTCGCCTGAAACGGGTGATCTGGCGCTTCCGTCCACAAACCAGTTTCTGTCGCATTTTTCGTATGCTAGCAAAGGTTAACGGGGAAAACCAATGCCAGATTCGAAAATTCAGAGAATTTCGGTTCCGGGCAGTGCAGTTTGAAGAGAAAATGGGAACCTTCATGTTTTGTATTCCGGCAGTGCAGGGCGAAAGGCCCCACAGTGCATTGGCCAAAGTTGTCCTTTGGCCCTGTGGGTTGTTGCAAAAACTGAACATCTGAAGACAAAGTCCGATAAGAAAGCTTCCAAGTTCAATGGTTCACCGTACTGTTCATGCTCGAACTCATGGGTATTGTTGACTCTCCTCACTTGACTTCAATGCATGCCCTGACATAAAATGTATATTTTAAAGATACAGGTATACCAAAAAAGCTGTTGTTCAGGCCTGGGCCGCAGTTTTAGGAAAGACAACGTAATCATAAGCGGTACCATGTATCGAATGATATACATATGGGAACGATATCAGCACAAACTATCATGCGTAAATACTCCATGCGCGCGCATCCGGCGACATTGCGACCAACATCATATAGGTACATTGCAATCACTGTCAATCGCATCCATACAGGTCACTGAAAAGTGATCCATGCCAGGCAGTCAGCTGTCCGCTACCCCTACCAGGCTTGCAGAAGAAAAAAAGAATAAGGCATCAGCCTACCGTGTATGAATGCATGCACCAGACCTGTCAGGAGCAACGCAACAAGTCGCCACAGATGAAGAGCGATGAACACACCACAACAGACCAGGCAGCAGCGGCCTCCAACCTCGCTCGACCAGTTGGTGGAGCGCCCAGACGGCTGGGGTAGGCCACCGGGCCAAGCAGTGCACGCTCGCAATGCGAGGCTACTTGAACACGTCGACGCGAGGGCACGATGTTGCCTTATACCTGCCTATAACAGTTCCCTCTATGGATCTCTGGATGTTCAAGCCTTTGCGTAAATATTTGTCTCTCTTTCGTGGGCCAGCTGTCCGTGGTCGCCATAAATGTCCTCTATGACGCTGCCCATACTTTCCACGACCGACTCCGCGGGAGCCACGTTCTAGTGACTAGGTCTACGTAAGGTCTCAGGTCTGCATATGCATACCTTGCTCTCACGCACCAGACACAGGTAAAGTTTTTTATCCGTCGCCCTCGCGCTCGAAAAAAAATATCGTCTGTGTGTAAACGGGACTGTATTCTGCATTTCGTCATCAGCTTTTTGGTGAGGTGAACACGCCCATACCCCCACCGAACCGCGCGGCGACAAGACGCGAACAAGCATCGGGGAGACAGACTGATGGGCACCATGTCGCTGGAAGTGGCCCCGCGGCCGGCTGCATGAAGGCTACGTTCGGTTAGCCTTGTCGACACCGCGGCCAGGCAGAGTGGAAAACATAGCTATAGTGGTAATTTACATCGGTGCGACCGGGCCACACCGGCGAACCCACACCGACGAACATGAAGCCAAGACAATCATACGAGAACTCGGTAGTTCGGGAGCCCCGTTGTCAGCTGATTGGCCGGTCTCTCCGGGTAATGTGTGTCAGCTGATAGGTCGAGCGCCCTGGGTCACGTGTACGGCCGGGCCGGCCAGTTGAATACAGACACTGGCACGGAACGGACTGTGTGGCCGGCGTGACGGACTGTGTAGCTGGTGTGACGGACTGTGTGGCTGGTGTGACATGGTGGCAGCGGTGGGATGCACAGGGAATAACTGAGGACTGCCTGACAGTCTTTCTGCTCGGTAGGGACATGCAAGCCTCCCCATTCTCACCATGGATCTGTACGGGAAGCGATTCGTGACATGTGAGTTTGGTATAAGACTCACTTCCCCCGTCTGGCAGGTTGCGAGGACCACAGCCTCACCAGCAGGAGCCACGAATCTGCACGGGCTTGTCTGGTCCAAGGGCTCTCCATTCCGGGATGAAGAGACAGAATCATCAACCTGAGGCGATAATCCTCCTGCTTGGTTTTGCACAACTCTTGGGAGACCAACGATAGGTCGTCTGTTGCAGCAAACTTCAGAGTGTTGTACACGAAGGATGATAGGCCTTGGGACAAGAATACGATCGAAGGCTCAGAGGTTGCTTTAAGTGACCCCACGTCAGGGAAGTTCTCGGCAAGGAAGACTGACGACATCTGCGTTTTCCTAAGTATTGTCCCACACACCATTTCAGGATCAGAAATTACTGAGTTGATCTGAAATCCTCCTGGTGAGTTAGCGTTAGATGCCAGTGTGACACTCCCTCGGCGGGTGATAGTAGTGGGCCCTTGGTAGAGGAGGGAATATAGCCTTCTGTCGCAAGGACATTTGTTCCTCCCAGACAACAGTACCTAGGTCATGGTCTTCTTGCCCCATATCCTTGTTGAAGGGGAAGATAACTCATCTACCACCAAGCTAGATGAGTCTGGGGATGCTCTAGCAGTCATTGACCTGATGGAGATGTGCCCTCCGTACAGGTCGTAGCGAGTCCGGTGTCGGCATGATCCTGATGATGAGTCTGGCAGAACTCCGTCGTGGGATGTCTATCTCTGTTGCAGAGTTCATGGCCACTTTGATAGTATGGTAGCCTGACCCAACCTTTAGGGAGATTTTGCCTGTCTTGGCAGCCAGCTTGCAGTCTGAGATAGGGACGCGTAGCGGTGAGCTGGAAACAGGCCGCCTCACATAGTAGTAGCTCATGGTATCAGAAAGGTAGGCAAATCTAGTGATGACTCCTGTGCAGACATGTCCTTCGACCTCCACAGTTTTTCCCTTCTCGACAAAGGTGGACCGAACTTCTTCAGAGATAGGGACAGTACCTGGAGAATAGTCACCTAGAGATCTCACGGTCTCGGTCGTGACTCCTCTGCCGCAATCGCAGCCCAGCAAGGAACCCAAAGGGCTGTAATTATCGCCATCCATCCTAGAAGACAGGACTTCCTCGCCATATCTCTAGCTCTACACGCCCACTAACCGGCTAACCAAAGGATCGGAGAATTCTATACAATAATCGTGGTGACCCATTGTCCTACCTTTGTGGACTGTACTGACTGTAACCCAGCTTACCAGGCGGCCTTGTATCGTCATCTACTGATCGGCCTGTCCCCTGAGGATCAGCTCCCGCTGTCACGACAGGGCGTCAAGAAGTTCGAGCAGGCTGTGGAGGAGCTCCGGCGTGAGGAGGTCATCGCGGAGCTGGCAGAGGGAAGCGCCAGACCGAGCGTTCACTGGACCGAGTGCGCGGCCGTCGATGCTGGCTGCACGCGGGGACGATCGCCGTCGCCTGCGTCGGGCTCTGCGAGGGCGGGCAGGCCGAGCAGGGGTGGCGGGCCGCGGCGCCGCCGTTCCTGGTCGCCGGGCGCGCGCGGTCCGACCGGCCGCTCAGCTGGCAGCCCTGCCCGCAGCAGGGATCGCTTCGGGGAGTGGCGCGGCGCGGAGTGGCTTCGGGGAGTGGCACGTGATCTTCTTGCCCCATATCCTTGTTGAAGGGGAAGATGACTCATCTACCACCAAGAGTCCGGGGAGTCCGGGGATGCTCTAGCAGTCATTGACCTGATGGAGATGTGCCCTCCTGTAACGGCCCGCTGTCGTCTCTGGCTGTAGGTGGATGCGATGTCAGCACCCCACCAGCTTCGGCAAAGACCAGAGGTAGACGGTAGAGATGATATTTGTAGAAGTAGAGCACACAGAGGCCAACTCCGGTTCACGTTGCCAACAGAGAGTCAGTCGTGGCAGTCCAGAAACAGAGTATCGCCAATAGTTAGAGTATTACCAAAAGTTAAAGTACTTGGCAGAATGGCAAAGTGGCGGAGGCAGCAGAGAGACGAGATGTTGGCGCGGCTCGGTCCAGCATCGAACTGGCTTACCTCCCTCACTGCCGGTCAGAGGGCCGTTTTATGACTCGGCCAAAGGTCGCTTCTGACGTCATTAGATACCGGCGCTAGCCGGTTCTAACTAGTCATTGTCGTTAGCGACAGTGACCGGGCACTGTTCCTCTGACGCAGACAGTGAGCGAGGTCAACTAGATGTGTGGGGTATCTCTTCTCCCACAGACGCCCTATTCACTGACAGTTGTATCGGTTTTTGCCAAGCCTCTCATTAATCTCTGACGCGAGGCAGGGCTGCTCTGTCGTCGTTAACAAAACACCTAAAATATACACTAATCACGTTCTGTGCGTGTGATGGGTAGCCTGGGCGGCGAGAGCCCGACATTGTGGCGCCCACTAAAATGCTACGGCTAAAAGTGCAAGGCACAGACAAGCGGCTAAAACGAAATAAGGAAACCGTCTCACACAGCTAACGAACTACACAGAGTACCGTCTTACCCAGATAACGAACTACACAGCGCACCGTCTTACACAGATAATGAACTACACAGAGCACCGTCTTACACAGATAATGAACTACACAGAGCACCGTCTTACACAGATAATGAACTACACAGAGCACCGTCTTACCCAGATAATGAACTACACAGAGCGAGGGCTAGTCCCAGCCAGATGTTACAACTCCCCCCCCCCCCTAATGAAAACAAGCATTTTTGGCATGCTAGAAGAGCTGATATATAGATTTAAAAAATGATCGCTCCCGATGCCTGAAGGGCAAAGGGAGACAATACCACCACCCACGACGCAAGGGCGGCGGAACAAACACACTTAATTGCTACAAAACACACACCAACACTGGGCGCACGCGTGAAGACGTGGCCATGGGTGCCACCGGAGCAGCGAGGGCTACGCGGCACTGGGGAGTAGCACGCGCAGCAGCGACAACGGGCCAGTCGTCCGAAGAGTAGGTGCCTCACACCAGGGGAGATAAACGAGCGACCGGACGCACATCAGGTAGTGTGGTCACGGTCTGGGCCGAGGCGGGGGGGGGTTCCGGGGGGCCCGAGGCCTCCGGCGGTGGGACCTCGACCACATCGTGAGGCGAGTCTGCCGTTAACACGAGGGCCGTTGCGAGTACGTCTATGTTTGCGAGGGCAACTGCGTCTAAGTTGCCAAGAATATTTATCCAGTCGTTTCTTTCCAGCGGGGGCGAAACTGCCGGGTCTATGTCAACCGCAAAGAAAGAGGGGTCGGAGGACACCTGAGAGGCGGGAGCCGGTAGACTTGGCGGGCGACGGATAAAGGAAAGGTCCCGCGGGGTCCCTTTGCGCGGGGGCTGGGGACGCCGGGGGTTCCTCGCAAACATGGCCGGAGGCGCTCGACCCTCCTGGTGAGGGGGGGGGGGAACGCAGCCTCGAACCAGGAGTCCGGGAAGCGGAACGGCTGGTGGGCGACCGGTGGGGTGCCCGGGGCGGCCTCAGATGCAGGGCCCTCCCCGTCGCTGCTGAACATGTCTCCGAAGAGCGGGGCACCCCCGGGAGGATGAAGTACTCGCGGACAAAGTTTCAGTTTATTTCGTTTAACAAAAAGATATATAAATTAACAGACAATTGCGGATCGGCGCAAAAGCACAAGCTTAAGTTAAAGCGCCTCTCCAACAGAATTAAATGGAACAAAACAAAACGAAACCAAGAAACAGGTAACGCCGGCCCCGCCAACAGCCCACCGAGCAGCCAGGGGAAATGCAGGTACCAGGCGGCCAGACCACGGGCGGCAACAGTCGGGCTAGCATTTGTGAAGTGTTTGTGTTACTGTAAGGTGATCAATCGTTGAGTGTGTGCTATGAATGTTTGTAGGTGGTGTGCGATGAGTATTCCTTGATTTTCATTGAGGGTGTGGCCGAATAAAAGTGCCTTGAGCTGACATTTATAAGAAAGGTTATCAAAATTTGGAATAATTGTTCGCGCTGCGTTGAAGAGGTGTAACCTGTTGTTTGTGTATAGGGGGCACCAGAGTATGTAGTGAGCAGTGTCTTCTTGTTTGTGCCCGCAAGTGCATGTTGGGCTAGGTGTGCGGTGAACTTTAAATAGGTCTGCATGCAGAGATGACACCGACTCGCAATCTAGTGTGGAGTGTATTGACTGTTTTTGTGCCTACTGAGTTCAGTGTTGGTGGCTCTGGTGCCCCAAATCGCTGCCAAACTTGACGAGCAAAGGCAAGACGGGATAGAGTATTTCGTAGAGATTCAGGAAGAAGATTCCATTGCCGGATAATGGCGGGAATGAAGGACCTGCGGAAGGATGTTAAGCGAATGGGCGGGATTGAAAGAAGTTGTGCGTTGCGTAGTCTGAGTCCAGTAGCGTCCTGTCTCGTGCCCGTGTTCGTTACGTATGAGGGAAGAGGAGGGTAATTGTAATACAGTCGATGGAAAAACAAAAGTTTGTGGATGACTCGTCTGACATCTAGTCGCTCCCAGCCTAAATCATTGAGTAGTGCGTCAGTTGATGTTCGGAATAGTGTACCTGTCACAAGTCTAGCGCAACGATTCTGTAGAGTCTGGAGTCGAACTGAGTCGGTCAAAGTCAAGTTACCGTCGTAGATGATATCACAGTAGTCGAAATGCGGTCTAATGTATGTTGTATATATATCGTTGAGTATAGGTCTTGGGAGGAATTTCGCGATAGGGTAAATGGGTCCTAAGTGAGAGTTGATTGTCCTGATGATTGTATTAATATGCTGATGGAAGTTGAGGTCAGTAGAAAATGTGAGTCCGAGATGTTTGTGGTTCTTAGCGCTAGGTATATTTTGGCTATTAAAGGATAATCTTAGGTCATGGTTGTTGTGCCTGTTCGTGAATGTTTGTTGTGTTGTTTTATCTGCATTAAAAGTGATGGCCCAGTCTGTACCATATTGACTGATGATGTCTAAGTCATTTTGCAGTGATTGTCTGTGTTGTTGGCTGTCTTGAGGATCAGAGGATTATGGGGAAGTGTCGTCTGCATAGAATAGTGCGTCATTCTCGGTTTTGTTGGATAGGTCGTTGAGGTATATCAGGGCAAGCAGAGGTCCAAGAACCGAGCCTTGAGGGCAACCAGCTAGAATTTGTTGTGGCGAAGATACGCTATTACCCACACGAACAATTTGAGTACGATCTTCGAGATATGAACTTAGCCATGCCAGGAGGGAGCCAGAGATGCTGCATTGAATTTCACATTTCGCAATTAATGCTTCGTGCCAAATTTTGTCGAAATATTTTGAAATGTCGAGAAAAATTGCAGTGAAGTTATTGTTTTCGTTTAGCGCCGAGTACAACTGATGAGCAAGATATACAAGTTGAAGGTGTGTACTGTGACCCGGACGGTAGCCACTTTGTTTCTCAGTTAGAGTATTGTTTTCAGTTTAGATGTGTGTATATTTTAATAAATACCAGTTTTTCCCAAATTTTAGACAGGTTCGGAAGAAGACTTATTGGCCGGTAGTTGGTTGGATCTGAGTTGGAGCCTTTATGTTTGAAGATGGGAGTAATGCATGATCTTTTCCAGGACGAGGGAAATTTCCCTAATTGGAGGGATTTAATAAAAAGCTTGGCAAGTGGATTGGCAATTAGCAATGCTGACATTTTAAGTAATATGTTAGGAATTTTATCTGGGCCTGATGATTTGTTTACGTCTAAGGAATTTAAGATTTCCAGGACCTCTTGATCGGTTACTTGGACCTCTGCTAGTGGAGGAATTGGGGGTAATGGGGGAGTGATGTGAGGAATCGGTCTGCCATTTGTGTCTAGTCGAGTTTGGGTGGCAAAGTAATTGTTGAGAATGGTCGCTTTAGTAAGGTCATCAGTGACTGGCGTTCCGTCTTGACTGATGAGTGGTGGTATGCTGTGATTTGCTTTCCTCCCAGTGAGGCCTTTTAAGATGTTGTGGTATGCACGTGGATCTCTTTTTTGTTCCAAAAGTTTAGTGACTTGTGATTGAATGTGTAAGTTTTTCAGTCGCTGGTTTGTCTCTGTCGTCATGTTTCGTTGTCGTCTCCACCGTTCCCAGTCGTTAGGAGTGTCACGTCTTTTTGCAATGAAAAACAGTCTGTCTCTTTTACGAATTTGTCGTTTGAGCTCTAGATTAAACCAAGGCTTGTTGTTAGATTTTGTTGAGAAACTTTTCTGTGGAATTGAAGCTTTCGCTGCTGACAAAAGAGCATCAGTGAAATTCTCAGTTGCTTTGTCAAGGTCGCAGTCCAGTAAGTTGCCCCAGTCAGTATTCATCAGCAGTCTTGTTAGTTTGTCAGCATCTGTTTGTCTATAGTCCCACAGTTGTATTGTTTATAAATGGTAGGTGCTTCAATTGTGAGGGAGACAAAAATTGGAATATGATCAATTTTTTAAAAGGACACATTTTCATTACTTACACCACTTTCACCACTTTCATTAACCATTGATGGATTAGATATTACAATTAGATCTCTAAGGTTAGCAATGTCATTTGTCTCCGCATACCGTGTCGGCTGAGTTATGAGCTGTTCAAAGTTGGATGCCAAAATTTCTTCATGAAGAGCAACTTCGTATGACATTATTGGGCTATGATTTGAAAACCTTGGGTTGATGAATGTGTTGCCAGCATTGAAATCACCAAGGATAATAATGTTATGGGGAGAGTAAATTTGTGCTAAAGCAATACTTTCAGTTAGCTTGGTAAGAAATGCCGAATGCTGGACTGATGGCAAATTAGGAGGTACATACACTGAACATATTATTAAATGTGTTTGTTTTATCTTTACAAGGCACCATATCTATTCCACTCCAGTTGATTCTAGATCATGTAATCGTTTTACGGGAAGATTATTTCTAACATAAATAGCTACACCCCCTCCATTCCTGTCTCTGTGTCGTGTCATTGGGTCATGAAAATGGTCAAGTGAGAAAAGAGAAGGATCTACTTTGTCATCAAGCTTGGTCTCAGAGAGGCAAATTATGTCTATGTCATTGAGAGAGGCAAAGTGGGAGAGCTCGTCAAGGCGGCAGCGAGATGTAATGGAGTTGATATTTACATGTGAAATGGTGATGTTGCTACTGCTGTGACCTCCAGAGAGGGTGGAACTTGTGGAAGAGTGTGAAGAGGTAGAAGTCCCGACTGAAGCCGCCCGGTGCCTGGAGCCTGGGGAAAAAGACATTAGGGTGGTGTTCAGCAGATGTTGCCGGCGCAGCAGTGGGTGGGCTATACACTTAGGTAGAGTAGCACATGAACCTTAATCAAATGAGCAATATAACATATTTAGACAGGAACTGAATCCATCGGTCACTAGCAATGGGGGGGGGGGGGGGCAAGCAAGAGCATACAACAGGGCAATAAAATGAGCAATATAACATATTTATACATAAACTGAATACATTAGCCACTAGCTAATGGAGAGGGCAAATAAGAGCATACAAAGGGCAATCAAATGAGCAATATAACATAATAGTACAGTGAAAAGACCAACAGTAAAAGACCAACTAAAAAGACCAACAGTAGTCAGTAACAGTGCAAACTCCTAAACTGAAACTTGCTGTCGTGCTGGTATTATGGCTTTACAACCGCTCAAGAAGTAAACAACCCATAAACGTCACTTGTGCGCCACATACATTCTCTCACACAAGCTACCAATCAGAAAAACTTCGTCGACCTCTGCCCTGCCCCGCCCCTTTCACCGTGGGTTTTACGCGAATACCCGAGTTCATCGTTGCCTGCTCGCTAACACGTCGGTGCCAATGTCACTTTCACACAGTATGAACGCCAGTCACTGGTCGAACTGGCGGAGGTCGGCCATCGACCGGAGACGCACCGTTGCCGCTTGCTGGGACTTTTTCACCTTCAGGACGCACCCGTCGGACCAGACGGCCCACAGCTTCCCCGCCCGTCGCATTTGACGAGCGTGGTACATTATTCCTTGGTTCTGTCGGGTGAGGTTTTCTTGGATGAACACGTCCTTTGTTGATCCTTCGGTGAGAGTAGAGCCCCGCGGTGGCTTAGCCTTGCGAACCTCCCTGCGGCCGAACCAGACCGCCTCTCGTTTCAGGTATGAGACGTACCTTACTATGAGCGGGCGAGGGTCAAGGACGAAGTAAGTGTTGCGCTCTCGGTGTCGGAGTCCGTGTCGCTAGGTTGGTTCTGCGGCTGGAGATCGGCCAGGACTTCGTCGACCTCTGCCGGGTCCAGGAGCGGCAGGTTACCGAAGTGCAGAGCAGCGGCTGCGGGGCCGGGGCCTGCCGGGTCCTCCGGGACCTGGGGCCGGCCCAGCAGGCTTTCAAGCGGTGCTGGGAAGAGTTGACGGGGAGGAGGGGCCGGAAAGGCCGTAGCCGCCTCCTCCCGTCGTTCACGTAGCACACACCAACCATCTTGTATCAAGTTAATCCTTTGCGGCCGAAGAGACCGTTTTCTTGGTCTTGCCACCGCGGTTTGAACCCCGAATGTGTCTGGACAACGTCCCCCGAGTTGTATTCTGTGTGTCATTTACTTCTGCACGGCGGAAGAACATCACGTCCTTCACCAAATCACCCACCGTCGCAGATAAAGCGCCTCGGAATAGCAGAGGGCGAGACTCGCGGTCAGAGCCTTTGTGTTTATCTACATGCATTCAGCGGATGCCTATCCGCCATGCTCTTGGGCAAATTCTTGCGATTTCTTGACGTGGCCACAGACTGCTTCGGGATCTGGTATTTGGCTTCCAATCGCGTGCTCCATAGATGCCTAAGTTGGCCATGTCTGTCGTCTGAGTGTTTGCTTGCGGTAGTGAAGCATGTAGTGGAATTTTGGGTTAAGGCGGAACGACGGAAACACTCCGCAAATATGTTTATTTGCGCAAATCGTCGACGAGATACCCCAATGATGGACGAGGTTAAAATGTAAAATTACCTAAACCTACAAGACATTAGACAAATGCATGTTAAAATATACGAAATACACTCTAAACATAAAATATGGCATGAACGAAACATCCACAGCACAACAACACACAGCACAAAATCAGTTACAACGATGCGATGTACAACCTCACTTTGGTGCTGAACTGATGGTACGTATCGGCAAAGAGATCAGCATTGGGACACGTTCCTATACAGCGGTTAAGTTGCCTGGGCAGTCTGGCGAACAATCCCTCTTTGACCGTATTTACCCTGGCGTACGGCACATTAAGCAATGTGAGGGTCAGCTGCTTGGTAGTACGACACGGTACATTGACTAAAAATGGCCAATAAAAATGACGATGATATTTTACCCTTAAAAACGTTGCGAATGAACATGAGATCATGATGGGTCTTACGTGCCGATACAGAAACAAGTTTAAAATGAGACAATATGTCATCGTACACCATGGATGGTGATTGCGAGCGACAGTGGGCGTTCAGCCACAGCAGGAATTTATGCTCTATGCGCTGCAGCCTATCAGTGTGCGTTCGAGCGGCACCGCCCCATATCAATCAGAAAGGAACTCTTCGACACTCTTTTGCAGCATCGTTGCTTCTGCTCGAGATATTGTGAAAGCAACAGCCAGCAGAACTATCTTGATCAGCTTAGACACCAACTGGATACCTGGGTTGGTGGACAGATCAGCCATAGGAATGCCTGCAAGCAGAAGAATGGGAGGAAATAGCCGAAGAAGGCATCACATTTCGCTGGCTTTGCCCTTCACAACGACACTACGACCATCTCGGCGAAGAGTTCCCGGGTGATTCACATCCAGTCTGACGTACGGGAACGGTCGAATGCTTCTGTTCAAATCTTCCAAAGTCAGTATATTTTCCTCAATCAGCTTGTTTGTCACCAAGCCTATTGTTTTCGGAAGCACTCCCTCCAACAAGTGCATGATATCCGGCGGCAGCGACGTCATGCAGTGAAATTCACTCAGACCGTTAAACGGACACGGACGCTTGATTCCAAATGCCGAGCACATGCTTCCGTCGTAGTCAAGTTGTTCCAGCAAACTTATTTTGGCATCGTACTCCTCACGCGTTCTGAGTTGGAAGTCTGTCGCAGCAGTTTTCTGTTGAATTTCCTCTTTCGTTCCCAAGCAATGTCTGCACATCATGGCAGGGTTGTGCTCGACTCAGATTTCTTTTCTTTTTAGACTGACTCGACTCTGACTGACTCAGCTCTCTCTGACTCAAGCGAGGGGACATTTTTTTTAGTCGACTCAACTTTGACTCATTTGCTTTTACCCCTGACTCGAGCGGATTTTGTTTTTGCTTAGTCGACTCAACTTTGACTCATGTTCAACTAACTTTTAACGACTTTGATTCAAGTGTATTTGACTTGCAAAAACTCATTGGAATATCATATATCATTGGAAAAACGCATTGGAATATCATATATCATTGGAAAAACTCATTGGAATATCATATGTAATATATGTATATATGTATGTATATATACATATATGTTTATATGTAACACTTATTTTGATTTACTCTGGATCAAGGCACATTAATGAATATTGTATTATCATACATTGAATATTGTACTGCATCCATCTGCATTGTAAGCTATATTGAAATATATGTTCCTAATAACAATAATAATAATAATAATTATTATTATTATTATTATTATTATTTCGCACCAGCTATATACGCACCAGCTATATCTTTACTTTACCACTATTGTTAATTGCTATGGATTTTAATGGTCCTATATGATAGGATGCAAGTATGAAATAAGTCAGGCTTATTTGAAGTTGGTTCTTGAGCTGGACTGAAAAGTAAAACAAATGTTGTAACGTTCTCAGCTGTATTTGGGCACGTCCGGCGCTGGCTCACGCTGCTCGCTGAATGCCAGGGCGCACCCGGCCCCGCCCGGGCGTCTGCCTCACCGCCCCAGGGCGGGTGACGTCACGCGGGTCCCTGACCCTGACCCGCACAGGTAGCGGGCGCGGGCGAAGTCCGCAGTCTGTACATTACACCACCACACACTACTCAAAAATGTTCACTTTCAAAAAGTCAGGCTTCTTCCGCTCCCGCGGCGAACGTCTGAGAGGCGGCCCGCACACAGATGCCGCCACCGGTCCGCACTCACCGGGGGCGGCCACCGCCGCACCCAGTAGCAGGCAACCACGTCTTCCCCATCGCATAGATCCTAGCGTAAACAGTATCTCCGATACGAAACTCACGAATTTTGTCCGACCGATCAGAGTAAGATTTCTGCTTCACCTGTCTAGACAGTACCACCTTGCCCAGATCAGGGTACAGCAGATCCAGTCTGCTCTTGGGCCTCCGTCCCATCATGAGCTCAGCTGGAGAGACTGACGTCGTGGAGTGCTGAATCGTCCTCTGCTGGAACAGCCAACGTTGCAAAGCGAGATCCATCACAACACCATCTTCCAATCCTCTCTGCAATGCTAATTTAACCTCTTTGACAGCACGTTCTGCTAGGCCGTTACCCCTGCTATGCTTTGGCTCGATCGTTCTGTGGGCTACTCCATTGCTACGCATGAACTCCTGAAATTCATACGATGTAAACGTTGTGGCGTTATCGGTACATATCATGTCCGGGATTCCCCAGCGCGCAAACATGGCCCGTAGCTTGCTCACCGTGGACGCTGAAGTAGTGCTGCTCATTACTTCGGCTTCAATCCATTTCGATTGACTGTCTACAACGACAAGAACGTACTTGCCCTTCGTGAGCTCCGCAAAATCGATGTGAAAACGGGACCATGGCCGGCCTGGCCACGGCCACATGTGCAGCTCAGCTCTCTGGGGCGAGCAGCGAGACTCTTGGCAGAGCCGGCAGGATCTGACGGTTCGCTCGATGTCCTCGTCGATGCCGGGCCACCACACCACCGCTCGGGCGGCGGCCTTCATGCGGACGATACCCGGATGCCCGACATGCAGCTCTCGCAGGGCGAGCAGCGAGACTCTTGGCAGAGCCGGCAGGATCTGACGGTTCGCTCGATGTCCTCGTCGATGCCGGGCCACCACACCACCGCTCGGGCGGCGGCCTTCATGCGGACGATACCCGGATGCCCGACATGCAGCTCTCGCAGGGCCAGCTTCGGGAACAGCAACACAATGCCCCCACAGCAGCACACCTGCGGACTGCGACAGCTCATGCCTTTTGTCATACAGGGATGTGATGCAGTCATGTGCCTTGGACGGCCATTTTCCACACTAAAAAAACCTAAGAACGTGGGACAACGTGACATCTTTGGAGGTGAGTCTTGCCATGTTCCTTGGCGTCCAGCCAGTCGGGCTTCACGAGCAGCACCAGCTCATCCTGGGAAGGACCCGACTCCAGCGGTGACGGCAGTCTGCTCAGAGCGTCGGCGTTGGGTATGTCGTCCGTTCTGCGGAACTGAATAACGTAGTTATAGTTCGACAGCTTGAGTGTCCATCGGCGTATTCTCCCAGAGGCCATTTCAGGCAGGTTTTCATGCTGACCAAACAGCTTGATGAGTGGTTTGTGGTCAGTGACAAGGTGGAACGGTTTAGTGACACCACACAAGTATTGATAGAATTTGGTCACCCCCATGACGATGGCAAGCGCCTCGTTCTATTTGTGAATATTTCCGTTCAGCAACGGTCAGCCTTCTGGATGCAAATTCCGGAGGCAGCTCTTCTCCCCCATCACCAACATGAGCCAACACAGCACCAATCCCTCGACTGGAGGCATCACACGTCAGTATGAGTTCCTTAGAGCCATCGAAGTGAACCAACAATGTCCTAGCCGCAAGCTTGCGCTTGCACTCCTGAAAGCTCTCATCTTCTCCCCTGCCCCATTTCCATTTGACTTCCTTTTTCAACAGATCATACAGTGGAGCCAACATCATCGCCCGCTGGGGTATGAATCGGGCGTAGTACGTCACCAGACCAAGGAGGGTCTTCAGCTCAGTCACGTTGCTTGGGGCAGGGGTGCTCAGTACGGCACGTACCTTTTCATCCAGTGGGCGGACGCCATATCTGTCCAGTTTGTGGCCAGCAGGTACTCAACACTGCACTGCATCAGCAGGCACTTTCTCTCTCTCTCGCACATGGAGACCCGCCGACTCCAGCCGCTGGAAAACCTGGTTCAGACGCCTCCAATGTTCGTCCTCTGTCTGGCTGGCGGTTAGAACATAGTCTAGAAACACGACCACGTTAGGGATGCCTCGCAAAACCTTCTCGATCTCACGCTGAAATTGACCACATGCACAGTTGACCCCGAACGGCAGCCTCGAGTACTGAAGCAGCCCCCTGGACGTGTTGATCGTCAAGACATCCCTGGATGACTCGTGGACTTTGACCTGGTTGTAAGCCTGGGCCAGATTTATTTTAGAGAACAAACTCTGGCCACCAAGTGTTGCGAACATGTCCTCTACTCTGGTCAAGGGATAACGATCCAGCCTGACTGCCCTGTTTGCAGTCAGCTTAAAGTTTGCACACTCTCACTTTACCTCCTGGCTTGATCACAGGAACAATCGGAGCTGCCCACTCGCCATCTTTAACTGGAACAAGTACACCGGAAGCTATATCTGCGTCAAGCTGTTCTACTTTGGCTTTGACAGCGTACGGAAGCGATCGTGCCTTATAATATTTGAGAGGCACGGTACGATCGATATCGAGTTTCAGCTAAACATCTTTTAGCTCACCGAGCTCAGGGCGGAAGACAGACGGATACCTGCATTTCAAACGCTCCATAGGAGGTGCTCTGACGGCGTGTACCTCAAGACCAGTTCAGCTTCTTCGCAGCCAACCAGTTCCTCCCCAGCAGGCTCGGTCCAGAACCCGCGACGACGATAACCGGCAGCTGCCTGTGTACAGATCCGTTGTGACAGACACACTCAGTACAGAACTCTCCGAGGACAGGTATGACGTCACCAGAGTACGACTTCAAACGAGTGTTACAGACGGACAGCGTTGGGCGAGGATTAATCCGGCGGTAAGTGTGCTCATCGATCAGCGTTACACCTGTCCCAGTATCCAGCTCCATTTCAACAGTTGCGTCACCGATACCAATAGGACACCAAATAGGCGGAACATTCACCTTTGTGCGTTGAACCATGTAGACAGGTGAGTCATTGGACACGTTCTCCATCGTCACACTCTCCTCTTCCTCTTCCCCCTGATCTAGAACGACACGAGTGTCTCTGCGCCGTCTCTGAGTACAACACCTTGCCAGGTGCTCCGTTTCCCCACAGACGTTGCATCGGCACCGGCGGATCCAGGGGGGGGGGGGGGCAATCCGGCCATGGCCCCACCCCCAAAAGCCTGGAAGGGGGGGGGGGGGGGCAACATGTCTTTTGGCCCCCCAAAACAAAATGAAAAATATATATAAATAACTGTAATATGAGCCTCAACGCATATCAAAAAACAATAAAATTCCATGTTCTGTGAAATTTTAAGAAAAAAAATGAACACGTTCATAAATAATGATTTCGTCGTCGACGAAGGAATAACGAGACCCACGACCAAGGGCGGATCCAGGGGGGGCGAACGGGGCCATGCCCCCCCCCCCCCCAAGCCTGTTTAAGGGGGGGGGGGGGCCAAACTATGTTTTGCCCCCCCCCCCCCCCCAAGACGTGAATTGTAATGCATGCTATATTTGCGTTTTTAGAACGGTACTGGGCATCCCAAAATTGCAGCAGTCAAAATCAAGCTAGCCTCAGTCAAAAACTGAAAAATTTCGCGCCGCTTTGCGGCATGACACAAGTTTCGCAATTGCATATACAAATTTGGAAAATTCATTCCATTAAGTGTCTTGCAGAGGCTCTCCTTGGCGGTAATTGCTGGCCCCAAGGCCAACTCTCTTCATAAAATATTATCTTTAAAGCGGGCTACATGTTTAGCTTGTCTGCCGAGTTCCGAAAAAGGCGACGCGAACGCAAAGACGCGGACTTCGGCAACCGGAAGCTGTTCCAGCGGTGCCCAACTTGTTGGCCCGAAGAGCTAATAGTGGGGACCAGGCCAGGACTATCTCCCCAAGCCATCTCCCCCAGGCTCCTCCAGATCCGCAGGGACCATTTATGCGCGAAAATGTCGGTCTGCCTCTTGCTACTTTGAAACCATTTGCACCGTTACCAGTTGTTTGTTATAGTTCGGTACATAGGTATGTATACAGACTACAGTTATTATTATCATATGTACTATTGAGCGCAGACTGCCAACGGCCATCGTGATTTACTATCCGAGGCTAATGTATATGAAAAACTACCTTCATTTCAACATTTTGCATCATACCGAGATGTGCAACCAGGAAAAGGGGTTACCTGAGGCTTGGCTCCACTCACGGTCTGGTTCCAATATTAAAAATGCGTTTTCCACGACCTAAAATTAAAATGTTCACGCCGCTTCGCGGTGTCACATCAGTGACCATCGTCATAACGAAGCCATCGTCATCGTCTTCGTTTCGTCGTAACGCTGAATTGAATGAATAACATTTTTAGCTGATTATCCTCTACAAGGCTAAGAAGCTAAAAATGCCTATGTTTCTGGGTTTTATCAGGCAAACCCGAGCAAAAAAAAAATCGCGCCGCTTCGCGGCGCTAAATAACAAGTACCTACTATAACATGCAAATCCACATTAGAAATGTTGCAAAGGCTTAAATACACGCATAACAAATTGGGGTACATTTTTTGTCGTCATTTCAGCCGGCCCTCTCTCTCTCTCTCTCTCTCTCTCTCTCATCTGACATTCTCTTCAAAATGGCTTTCTCGAATTCGCGAAAGTTTGTGTTTCTTACCCAAAAAAAATAAAAACCAACTGATTTTTTTTCGAGAAAAAAAAATCTACAAAATCTTCTTTTTTGTGAATTGGAAAAGTTAATTTCTTAAGCTAGAATACCAAAATAAGGTGACCGACTCAAATCCGTAGAGGAAAAAATGAGGGTAACTTTTAGCCCCCCCCCCCCCACGGAGAGAGGCTGGATCCGCCAGTGTGTTCGCCCCCCCCCCCCCCCAACCGTTTTGAAAAATCGACACCACTGCGTATATGGGAAACTGGGCTCAAGTCTCACTCTAAAGTACTGCCGTCTTTTGCATAACGTATGTGTAGTGTCCCAGGGTTATCCATGGTCCCGATGACGATGGTATCGGTGGCGGGGTTGTAACCTGCAAACTTCTTTGCGAGGTTTTACAAAGTTTTGGGTTTATTTTTGGGAAAATTACCAGTTTTCCTTCTCTAAATCACTGCAAAAATTTCGGATGTTGGTAATTTGGAGGTTCCGCCTTACAAAAAAAAATGACAATGTGTCGCATCACTGTCACGTTCCTGCCATTGTTCGGAAAGTCAAGTCTCAGTTTGTTATGCTCGTCAGCCATTTGCATCCGCAGACTAAACAAAATCATTCTTTACAGTAAAGTTTTCACGGAGCAAAACTGTTAAGTTCAGAAAAATGGAGAGACGGGCCACTTTTCTAACAATGTCACTGACCTAGAGCTGGTTAAAGTCAGTGTCCTAGTTGCCAGGAAAGACAATTTGCAGGGCATCTGTCATACTAATGTGACAGCATGACCGAGTTCTTGAAATGCCATCTGTTTGATATCCCGTATCAGTGCTGTTATTTCTAAGAAGAATAATTAGATAAAATGCATTCTCAAGCTTTACCCAGCATTTGCTCGGGTTCAAACAATTATACCACTAATTCAACAACATGATCTTGTAAGACCTTACTGGACCTGAAGGTCACGATCTAGAGGCCTGAAAATTACACAAGTGAGTTAATATATTGTATATACGCTGTAAATTCGTTGTCTCTAGCTCCGGTAAGTTGGTATGGCGTGGCGTTGCTATAGTTAACGTTCTGTTTCCTTGACCGCCAGATCATTGTCAGCAGCTGCAGTTGGTATGGCGTGGCGTTGCTATAGTTAACGTTCTGCTTCCTTGACCGTCAGATCATTGTCAGCAGCTGCAGTTGGTATGGCGTGGCGTTGCTATAGTTAACGTTCTGCTTCCTTGACCGTCAGATCATTGTCAGCAGCTGCAGTTGGTATGGCGTGGTGTTGCTATAGTTAACGTTCTGCTTCCTTGACCGTCAGATCATTGTCAGCAGCTGCAGTTGGTATGGCGTGGTGTTGCTATAGTTGACGTTCTGCTTCCTTGACCGTCAGATCATTGTCAGCAGCTGCAGTTGGTATGGCGTGGTGTTGCTATAGTTAACGTTCTGCTTCCTTGACCGTCAGATCATTGTCAGCAGCTGCAGTTGGTATGGCGTGGCGTTGCTATAGTTAACGTTCTGCTTCCTTGACCGTCAGATCATTGTCAGCAGCTGCAGTTGTTATGGCGTGGTGTTGCTATAGTTAACGTTCTGCTTCCTTGACCGTCAGATCATTGTCAGCAGCTGCAGTTGGTATGGCGTGGCGTTGCTATAGTTAACGTTCTGCTTCCTTGACCGTCAGATCATTGTCAGCAGCTGCAGTTGGTATGGCGTGGTGTTGCTATGGGCTGTCGCACGGTTGTTCATTACCCCGAGGTCTGTTCGGCATCTAAGAATATTATTGGCTTAAAGGGAGATAATCACCTGTTTCCACAAAAATGGAGTTAGCACCTGAAATCGATAGACGAGACCAAAATATATTGTAAATTCATCACATTTTGCATATAACAACTCCTACCGCGAGATATTTCAATTCATAGTTGATAAGCGCTCCACGCTTATAATCAGCAAGCACTCGGTAACGAATTCAGTAAATTAGCCTCCCTACGCATTGTTATTTATCATGAAGGTATGCAATATGTTTCCTACATTCTATCTTTTGCGAATATGTGCCAAACTTTTATGAACAATCAACAATCAGTTTAAAAAAGTGCATTGAAATCGGCAGTTTAGGTTGGCCCCCGACGGCAACCTATTTAGTGTCGGCGATTTGTTTATAAGTGCCCATTCAACAACGTTGAACAGATTGACACAAAAGCGCCAGATGTTGCGCTTTCCAATAGTGTAGGGAAAATACCGATCATAAATTTTCCCAAACTTCCAACTAGGGAATAATTGTATTTAATTCTTAAATTTAGATCACATCATTTTAATACCATAACGGTAGCCAAAGAAAGTGTTGCTAACAAAATCAAAAGGTGATTATCTCCCTTTAAGTGACGTCACATCTTCGCTCACTCACTGGTTCGCTGACGTCAAAGGTAAGCGAATTGAGGGATTCCTCAATTCTTTGATTTACATTTTAATCAACAATGCTTTCATGGAAGACCAAGAAAGTAGCGATGATGACGTTGTCATGAATCACGTCAATGAAGACCGTGACCATCAGCCGATGAGGTTAGTTGCTTCATCTTCATCTTCTCAAAATCCACCAGTTTCCGCGATATGCGTCCGCTTATTTTGTCGCCGGTGCCAATATCGTCTAAATTGTATCATGAGATCGGGCACATCCAGAAATTTCTGGCTTATACATTCTGAGGAGCATGACGGGAGATGCAGACGTCATAGTTTCTGACGTCGTGCGCCAGTTAGCCTCTGCCCAGACTCAGTGCACCTTACTGCGCATCCGCAGTCAAAGATTCTTAGATGCCGAACAGCCCTCGGGTTACCCTGGTCGCACGGGCATCTATTGTAATGTAAACTTGTGATAACCAGACACCTAAAAAGCAACAAATATCTGACATAAAAATACAGCTGGAAATATAAATTTAACCGCACCTAACATCCAACCGAACCTAACGCTCTGGTATCGGTTTCTTGTTGCTCCTTTATATTGAAAAGTAGATATAATCTTGTTGGCAATGTTCCTTGAATATTTGTGTGGATTAGGACAAGTATTTGTAGCTTGGCTATATCTTGTACCTTCAGTAATTTGAGGTCTTTGAATAGTGGACCAGCATGAGCAAGTCTAATGGCTATTGCTACTAGTTATAATTCGCAAAGTTTTTTTCTCTCAACATTTCTATTCTGCTTATATATGTGGGAAAAGTCTTACCCCAGACAACGCAACAGTAATTTATATATCGCAATATAAGAGTTGCAAGGTGATTTATATGATAGCGCCAAGAGAGTGTGTTGTCTCATGTCTATGTATACACCAAGATATTTAACTACATCAACACATTTGATATTCTTACCATTTATAACAACATCCACATTTGTGATTTTACTTTAGTTGCCATAGAGTTGGCAAAAAGTTGTATCAGCATTTAAGGAGAGCTTATTCATGTTTAACCACTTACATATTTTGGGGAGCTCTTCATTAATTATTGATTGTAGGTGTGTTGCATTGTTGCTTTCAAAGAAAAGAGCGGTGTCGTCCGCATAGAGAAGTGGCATTATTGAAAGTGTTTGGAAGGTCATTGATATATATGATGCAAGTAATGGTCCCAGGACGGAACCTTGTGGTACTCTAGTATTAACATGGCGTAGTACAGAAGTATTTTCATTAACTATTACACATTGTTCGTTTTCTGTTAATTATGATGTAATCAACCTCAGGGCTGTAGTTGTTACACCATATTTGGTAAGTTTTGTATAAGTATGTTTGAATTAACTGTACCAAGGGCCTTTCGAAGTTCCAAATAGATGCCACATGTTGCATTTCCTGTTTCAAAGGCCTTTCTAATATTTTCTTGCAACAACACGAGGGGCATGTATGTAGATAATGGGCCTTTCTGCAAACCAAATTGAGAATTGCTTCTGAGAATATTCATAGTTAGAAAGTTAGTAAGCCTGATATATATTACCTTCTCAAGAATTGTGGAAATAAATGAAAGTATGCTAATTAGTCTGTAGTTGTTAAACACCTGGTTTGCATTTGCTTAATATATTGGTTTGAGCATGGCAATCTAGTTGTTTTGGAAAAACACCGTTCCTTAAACATATATTTACTAGATGGGTTAACTGATTGATGATGCTAATATTTGTTTCTTTGAATAGTTTGGCATTTATTCCGTCGATCCCTGCCAACATTTTTCAAGTTAGTTATAATGGATTTTAGTTCATCTACGCTACTGGCCTCAAAATCACTGAGTGGTGAGTCTGCAACTTTTGTAATATTAATGACAGGGTCTTCCTTTGTAGGAGGAATTTTCTCTTGTAGTTTTTCACCAATAGATGTGAAAACGTTGTTGAATTAATTTGCATTTTTTGGAGTCTTATCTCCTCGCCTTGCATTCCTTGGATGCATGGCGAAGCAGGGGTGGAAAGTGGTCTGTCCTTATGGATAAGGTCGGGGACAAAATGCTCCTTATCATGAAGTAGACGGGGGTAAAAATGCCAGCAACAAAATAATTACTATGTCATTCCTGTGAAAATTTACTAAGCGATCATGTCCTTAGGAATGCTGATCGTCAAAACCACTGCATATGTATTATTCACTTAATCATCATATTCATCACGTCAGTATATGTATGCACATTTACATTTTCTTTAATTAGCAGTTGCATTTCAGCTCTTGATTGCCAATAATAATAAATTACATTAAAACAAAAATCGGACGGAAAAAAAATCGGACGATAGATTCAACACGTGTGGTCATTGAACCAAAAATGCAACTGGGTCTTCAAGAATGGCCTATAATAACATGATCCAGAAGGAATTGGGCTGATATCATGCGTATCTTCAGAATAGGAAGCATTTGAATATTTCCCCATTGACTTATAATGGGGAGATCACGAAATTGACCCGACCTTAGGTCACCGATATAAAACATCCGAGATAAACGAATTGTAGGTACTATTGCCCTTATGAAATCCTGTAAGTACCAAATCGATCGGCCAAAAACTGTGGCTGTGGTACGACCGCACACTTTTTTGTAGGTGGGGTTACGTGACCTGGTCTGGTGACCTGACCTGAGATGACCCGTAGTCAATAATTTTACAATATGTGGACAATTGATGCCTTAACAGCTGTGCCAAAAACGGCGGTACTGCGCGCAGACGTTTTTTTGCTATCCTCGAAAAACCGTAGGTGGGCGTCTAAACGCCCCGGCACGGCGCGGGAACACCTGGGGGCGGGGCCGGGGTACTAGTGCATTTTCAATGGAGTTCCACTGTCAGGACAGTGGATTTCACTGTCCTGGGACCCCACCCCTCTAACTCGAACACTAAAAGGGCTAGAAAGACGCGGAAAAACGTGCAAAATCTCTCGCAAGCACCTTCGAAGGTTCTTAGATATTTTCCCCTCAAGTCAATATTGAGGTTGTTAGAAAGCTTTCGAAGCAAGAACACACAGTTTCTTGAGCTTGAGTTTATTCAATAGAAAAGCAGAAATGAATAGAGACACCCTGAGAAAGAAACATGCAAGTCACACCAACATGCCACTCGTGCGAGTAAGCAACACATGCAGCATGCCCCAACATAACAAGTATGCAACACATGCAACATGCAACATATAAAGACACATCACAACATCACCTCCCCCTCGAAAAGAATGTGAATATCACAAAACAATTTAGGAGGGGACTACGCTTCTTCTAAGGAACGTAGTCTCTTAGGTATGCGGGGGACCTCCGCTCACGAGGTGGGTTGCGCCTAACTTCAAGCCCAGGCACCTCACGCACGTCTCCCGCAGCTACCGCCCCCTGGCGAGGACCACCCTCGGACACATCCCCATCGTCATTCAGCGCCTGTGGCAGCTGACGCGGTGCGCGAGTACGCAGCGGCCGCGACTGAGCACCACTGGTAGGAGTGGGCTGGCGCCGGTTCACAGCCGGCTCACCTCCCGCGACGTTAGCGTCGTCTTGATCTACAGGCGATCCTGCCGGTACACACACAGCGTCGGGCACTGACAAATCAGCTACACACTTCTTACAACGATTCAAATGTACAATCTTGTCCCTTCCCCTTAGTCTCAACTGCACATTCGCATCCTTACGGGTGAGAACCAGGAACGGGCCATCATACAAAGGATCCAAAGAGGACTGTCGTGTCTCATTTCGAAGGAAAACGTAATCACCGGGGCGGACATCGCTGTCCTTCTTGCCCTGATCATAGTACTGCTTCGAAGAAGCATGGGCTTTGGCCGAATTCTGCATTGCCTGGTCATGCAGTTGTGACTGTGCGTGACGCATCTCTTCAACGTGCGCCTTCGGACTGACTGCGAGCTCGGTGACCTCGTCTGCCCCCTCCAGGCTGACCCCTGTTGGCGCTCGCAGCTTCACGCCAAACATAAGCTCGTTGGGCTGGTACCTGGTGGAGCTGTTGGGGAGCGAGTTGTAAATGCTGCGGATCTCACTGAGGACGGTAGGCCAGTTCGTTTTGTCCACCTGGCGCTCCTGCAGCTTACATCGGATCAACTGTTTGATGGACTGGATTGTCCGCTCAGACAGGCCATCTCCTTCGGGATGATAGGGCGAGGACCGTCTCTTTTCGATCCCCAAGTTCTCACACAGCCTGGCCATCAGTTGACCATCCATGTTGTGAGCCTGGTCAGTGATTATCCTGAGGGGTGGCCCGTGCCTGTGTATCCACTCGGATCTCACTGCCGCACAAATGGTCTCAGCTGTCTGATCCTTGAGCGGCACCAGCTCAGCATATCGTGAAAATACGTCGACTATGACTAAAAAATAACGGTATCCATCCTCAGACCATGGCAACGTGGCAATATCCATGGCAATGGTCGTTCTGGGAGCAGTATCTCCCGTATCATACGCCTGTAGCGTCTCCTTGAGAATGTGTCCCCTCTTGTTCTTTTGACACACCTCACACGCCACACACAGGGTCTGGATGTACGAGTACATCCCAACCCAGAAATACCTTTCTCGGATGGACTTATAAGTCTTATCCACGCCGGCATGGTGGATGGAATGCTCCCGCTCAAACACTGCCCGCCTCATGGAGCTGGGAACAACAATCTGAGCCTTACGCATCAGTAAGTCCTTCTCCATCCGCATGCCGCCGTAGGACTTGTAGCGGCCCCTGGTGACCCGTCCAGCTGACTGAAGCTGTTGGATGGCGTACACCACATTCGAGTCTTCCCGCTGGGCCTGCCTGACGTCATCTAGGAACGTATTGGGCTCCTCTACTGCGTAGACATGCCTCTCAAAATGCTCTTTATCATCGTTTGCCTCGACGTCTATCCGCGACTCTAGACGGCTCAGGAAATCGGGTGCAGCGTGGCTGGTACCTTTCCTGTACAACACCGTGTAGTTCAAGCTTTCCAGCTCAGCGATCCACCTGGCAAACTTCCGGCGGGGATCCCGCTGTCGACGAAGCCATGTCAGGGGATTGTGGTCGCTGATCAACACGACCTGTGGAGCGGCGTTCACGTACACATTCCACTTTCTGGTTGCAGATATTATCGCCCAACATTCGATCTCTGTGGCAGAATAATTCCTCTGCGTGTCAGTGAGACCGGAGGAGAAGTAGGCTAGAGGCCTGAGCTTGCCCTGACAGTCCTCCTGAGAGAGAATTCCGCCCACTCCGGTCGACGAGCCGTCTACCTCTACGTAGAACGGTTTGTCCCACTGGGGAAAACTTAGCACCATGTCTGAAGTCAGGATATCTCTGAGCCTCGAGAAGCTTAGCTCACACTCCTGTGACCAGTGCCAGCTCGTGTTCTGGCGGGTAAGCGCGTACAGCGGGGATGCGATCTTTGCCATGTGAGGAATGTATGACCGGTAATAGTTGACCATGCCAAGGAAGCGCTGGAGCTCCTTCTTGCATGTCGGTCTGGGGCAGTCTTTGATGGCTCTCACATTCTCCGACAGTGGGGAGCAGCCCTCGGCTGACACCTCGTGGCCCAAAAATGGACCCTTGTCATAGCCGAACCGGCACTTGTCCGGCCTCAGTTGCATGTTGGCGGACTGGAATCTGCTGAGAGCTCGCTCCAGTGACAGCAAGTGCTGCTCGAAACTGAACGAAAAGCAGCACACATCGTCAATGTAAGCCACAGTGCCATCCACGCCTTTCAACACCGAGTCAATAGTCCGTTGGTACGTGCTCTGACTATTACAGAGCCCGAACGCCATCACGTTCATCTCGTATTGCCCCCTGGGCACCGAGAAAGCCGTCTTGTGACGGTCCTTCTCCTCCATCTCGATACTCCAGTAGGCGCTGGCGCAGTCCAGGAATGAGAAAACCTGGCTGCCATGCATCTTATCAAAGATGTCTTTCGTGTTGGGAAGAGGGTAAGCATCCTTTTCCGTCACCGTGTTCAAAGATCGGTAGTCGATCACAAATCTCTGAGTCCCATCACGTTTCTTAACGAGGATCACCCCACTACTCCATGGGGAGTCGGAGGGTCTGCATATCCCATTGGACAGCATCTCTTCCACCTGTCTGTTGACCTCTTTCTCGTTCTCTGGGGACATACGTCTCATCTTTTGTTTCACTGGATCCGCGTCCCTCGTCACGATCTTATGTTTCCCCAAATTGCACAGGGAAGGCTTCTTTGGGTTCACAGTCCATACAGAACTGTATTTGACAAGGAGGCTATGGAGCTTCTGTCTCTGTTCGGAACTGAGGGATGGGTTGATGTCGAACTCCAGGTTCTCACCCCCACCCTTTTCAAGACGAGCTACATCAACTCTACTGTCTACTTTACCACCTCTGAGCATGATGCTGGTATCGTACCAACTTCCACCTAAGCGAACTTTGTGCATTTGCCAGTCAAATTCCACTGTAGGGAACTTCGACAGAAATGATCGACCCAGCAGGACAGTGTCGTCATACGAGTCTAGCACTGTGAACACATGAGGAACATTCAACCCATCTGCTAGCTCTACTGTCAGCTCTGCCTGACCGAACACAGGGATTTCAATGTTGCCCACCCCCAGCACGTGACCACCCTCTTGGCGTTTGATCGATTTAAGCAGGCCTAACTTCAACATGGTTCCCTTGTCAATGACACTGGGTCCTGCACCTGAGTCTATCATTGCACTGGTGTTCTGATCATCTAGTTTTACAGACAGTAGAACTGCACTTTCATTATTAGCCATCTCTGAGAATCTAGCATCTTTCTCTACACAACTCACTTTGGAGGCACTACAGTTCATCAGGTTGTGTCCCTTGGAGCCGCACCGGGGGCACCGCTTGTCCGGACAGGACCTCATCATGTGGCTGCCACCGCAGATGAAGCATTTTCCCTTGAAGTGGGAACCGGACTGCTGCCTAGGCTGCTGCTTCTTGTTGTAGCCTGGGTAGGCCACTCGGCCCACGCTGTCCTGTGGTGGTCCAGCCGCACCTGACGCAACACCCGACAGTCCCTGGTTGCTGAGCTGCTGCTGGTAGCTGTCACCTCCCTCAGTGATGGGTGAGGTGCAGCTCATCACCCTGGCAGGCCCAGCTTCCACGTAGGATTCCAGGTCCTTGAACCCTTTGTCGAGGGGTATCCCACGCTCCACCATCCAGCCACGCACCTTGACCATGAAGGTCCTTGCACTTTCTTCTGTTACAGTGTTGTCTGCAAGCCACGATTTGGCCTTGCCCTGTACCTCCTTCGGCAGCTGGGAACAGAGGATCGAGCAGACAAAGTCGATTTTGGCTTCCGCCTGCCTGGCTGTGCGCTTCATCTGGTAGAAAAAATCGTCCACCTGTACTCCTGGTAGCCAGTTCATCCGGCACAACTTCTGCATTGCCGCGTACTTGTCCACTGGTGGGTCCAGAGTCCTCAGCTCGACGAATGCTGCATCCAGGCCAATCTTCTTGCTCAGTAACTCCCTCACCAGCTCCACCTCAGCTGGCCTCCTCTTCACGTAGGCTGGAAGCAGACCGATGACAAACTTCTCTCCTCCCTCCAGCAGGAGACAGGCAGCTACTGCAGCCCTGAAGGCTGGCTCCCAGTCCTCAATACGGTCTCCTTCAAGCAATGGAGGCACAGCCATCTGTGGCATCCGTTGGGCCTGTGGCTCCTCTGTACTTGATGCATTGTCATGCATTTCTGCTTTAATGTTAGAAAGCTTTCGAAGCAAGAACACACAGTTTCTTGAGCTTGAGTTTATTCAATAGAAAAACAGAAATGAATAGAGACACCCTGAGAAAGAAACATGCAAGTCACACCAACATGCCACTCGTGCGAGTAAGCAACACATGCAGCATGCCCCAACATAACAAGTATGCAACACATGCAACATGCAACATATAAAGACACATCACAACAAGGTCACCAGAAGTCATCAAGTACAGATTTTCAAGTTTGAGGACTTCGCTCCACAAACCCCCAGATATCACAGGAACTATGATAGCTAGGAACAAACGAGAAAAAATGGAAAGCTCTTGAAAAATGCAATCGCTATGGTTTCCTCGAATGTGAGCTCAGGTCAATAGTTTAGGCTCCAGAGCTCATCAAATGTCAAAAAGGCTATTAAAAAAACGTTTATCACTAATAGCTTTTTGCCTAATAAAGACAAGGCAATAATGTTGACGCCATCGTGCTTGTCTCGTCAAAACCCTTCGCCTCCTATTAGTGTTGACCAGGTCAGGTCAACTTACAAATGTGACCACAGGTCAAGGTCATGTGGTCCTGACTCAAGTAGGTCATGTTGCATATGTGAAGACGTGCCGTGACGAGATAAACACATTGATGTCGGTTTCACTTCTCTATCGTCATTATGTCGAGAGTTATTGACATAAAATTGTTTGACCTCGGATGACCTCGGCTGACCATGAATGGTCACTGAACAAAAATGTCAGCTAGGTCATCAAGAATGTCCTATATTAACATGATCCAGAAGGAATGAATGAAGGAAAGAAGGAATGATCCAGAAGGAATGAATCTTGCGTCTCCTTAGAATAGGAAGCATTTGAATATTTCCCCTTAGACTTATAATAAGGGGGTGACGAAATTAAACCGACTTTAGGTCACTGATATTAAAACTCCAAGATAAACGAATTGTAGATATATGTGACCTAATGAAATCCTGTAAGTGTAAAACCGATCATCCCAAAACTGTGACAAGTAGTACGGCCACAAGTTTTTTTGGAAGGTGGGGTCACGTGACTTGGTCTGGTGACCTGACCTAAGATGACCCGAGGATTTTCTTCCATAATGTAGACAATTGACAAACAGCTGTGTCAAAAATGGCGGTGCTGCGCGTCGCCGTTATTCCGCTATCCGCGAAAAACCTGAGGGGTGTCTAACCCCCCCCCCCCCCCCCCCCGGCACGGCGCTGTTTAAAATATAGGGATGATGTGAGCATGCAGCCAGAGCCTTGTTCACGACGCCTGCTGACGGGCTGACTGCTGCTGCCTACTCCTGTCAAAACGTATCGACCAATCAGCGTGGACCAGTGGGGGAATGGGATGTGGGGAGGAGTACGGTGTATGACGTCATACCTCTGCTGCCTCCTGCTGTCGCTGCTGCCTGAAAATCGCGTCAGCCGGGCAGCAGATAACACAAATTGACGCACGCGACAATTTCCAAACGTGAAGGGTCAATAAACAACCAACGATCTCCAAGCGAAAAGCTTGAAGAAGCGAAGATGGATATGGAGTATGTCTGCAATAATTTTAGTTTACTGTTTATGTTGATATTAGATACTATAAGCCAGGCTGTCTGTAGGAGCAAATGTATCGTAGCAAGTATGTATAGTGAATCTATCTATATGTATCGTAAATCGACAGCATTTGTGTTCGAGTAGTTATCGCCGGCGATGACGTAGTTTGGTGTGTGCTGCCGTTTTGGGCAGCCGTGGATAGCCCGTCAGTAGGAGGTCGTGAACAAGGCTCAGGTGTTAGGGTATTCATGTGAAGTAAAAATGCCCCCAGCTGTGCTGGGGTCATTTGTGTATGTGCCACTTTTGGTCGGGGCCACTCAAAGCACTTTTACCACCCTTGCGGCGAAGGTGGCGCCGAGCACCGGCACGGCGCGGGTTAACGTCCATCTAGGCCCATGGCGTCCCCTTTGACGGCGAAAATGCCGCCCCCTGGGCCAATTCAGCACGTTCAGGGACCCTTCTTACCAGCCCAGAGGTCCTTTCGGCCTGGTCAGGGGCCCCTCCGATCTGCGCAGGGGCCCTTTGAACTTTCCTGGAGCCCTCTGGTCTCTCCAGGGGCCCTCCAGCCTTCTAAGGGGCCCTTCCGACCTGGCAAGGGACTGCGCTGGCTGCTTTGTCGCCCTGCCGACATACTCAGGGTCTCTCGACCTGCCCAGGGGCCCCTCTGTGCAGGCTAGGGGCCATTCGACGTGTTCAGGGAGCCCTCTGCCCAGCTCAGGGGCCCTTTCGGTCTGGTCAGGGGCCCCTCTGACATGCACAGGGCTCTTTTGAACGTCCAAGGGGCCCTCTGGTCTTTCAGAGAGGGTCCTGGTGGCCCTAAACGGCCTCTGAAGTGCTCTAAACTCTCTAAAGACCATGCTTCGCGGGTAAAGAGCCCATGATACCGCGCTTCGCGCGGTCTCGTCGGCCCTTTTCGGCGCGCTGCGCGCACCGAAAAGGGCCCTCGCGCGCCGAAAAAGTGCCTCGCGCACCGAAAAAAAGAAAGAACCCTCCCCCTTGGCCTAGAGGAGGAGGGGGCAGCTGCACCCGCCGCCCCCCTTGGCTACGTGCCTGCCAGGGGCCCCTCCAGTCTGGCTAGGAACTCATCCGGCATGTGCAAGGGCCCGTCCGACCGGCCCAGGGACCCTTTCGGTATAGCCAGGGGCCCCTCTGACTTGCCCAGGAGCCCCTCCGATCTGCCCAGCGACTCTTCTGGTCGGACTGCGCTGGCTGCTTTGTCGCCTTGCGACATGCTCCGAGGGCCCTCTGACATGCACTGGGGCCCCTCCGAGCTGACTAGGGGCCCATTTGGCATGTTTAGGGGCCCTTCTGACCCACCTAGAGGCCCTTTCGGTCTGGTCAGGGGCCCATCTGACCTGCATAGGGGCCCTTTTACCTTCGCAGGGGCCCTCTGGTCTGTCCAGGAGCGCTCCAACCTGCTCAGGGGCCCTTATGACCTAGCAATGGACTGCGCTGGCTGCTTTGTCATCCTGCCGACATGCACAGGGGTCTCTCAAACTGCCCAGGGGCCCCTCTGTGCTATCTAGGGGGCCCATTCGACGTGTTCAGGAGCCCTCTGACCCGCTCAGGGGCCCTTTCGGTCTGGGCAGGGGCCCCTTTTACATGCGCAGGGCTCTTGTGAACGTCCAAGGGGCTCTCTGGTCTTTCAAAGCTGGCCTTAAAGGCCAGCTCTAAAAAGCTGGCATTAAGCCAGCTTTGGCCAGCAAAGCTGGCCTTAAAGGTCCTGCTGGCCTTAAAGGGCCTCTGAGCTGCTCTAAACTCTCTAAAGACCACGCTTCGCGTGGTAAAAAGCCCTTGATATCGCGCTTCGCGCGGTCTCGTCGGCCCTTTTCGGCGTGCGCAGCGCGCCGAAAAGGGCCCTCCTGGCCTCTAGGGGGGGGGGGGGGCACCCGCCGCCCCCTTGGATATGTGCCTGATCTCAGATGACATCAAAACGTTCCGAAAGTGGAACGACTAGCACCGTTCAAGGACGCATATTCGTGCGCCATATCCCGATCAGGAACCTCGCGCGTCTCCTGATGGACATGGCACTTGGCAGATTGCCACAGAGTTGAGCTTGCGCTGCTTCATCGCGCCTCGAGACAGTCTGAGAGAACATTCAGCTCGTCCGCCCGCCAGGCTGGCCGAGAAGGGCCCAGCTGGCGGTTGGAGGGGCAGCTGCCTCTCCTGCCCCCCCCCCCCCCCCGCATCTAGGGCCTCCCCCGGGGAGGCCCTAGATGCGGGGGGGGGTAATACTTCAGTAACGCACCTCCCCAGTTTATCGTAGTCTTGAGGTACCTATTAGAAGAAGAATTGGTCAGCTGACTGTATTTTATTGCAGTGAAAATGCCGCAGAATAATTTCGCGAGCCAGTGATTGACGTGCAAGGTCACGGCATGGTGGCTGCGCGGCCGACCTTCGGTCTCATACAAGTCCTGCGCTCCGCCAGGAACATAGGTTTAGTTAAGCATGATAGGCAGGGACGTATAGGAACGTCACGAAAAGTGAGGGGGGCAGTTAAATTTTTATCTCATTTTGGGAGAACCCAAATCCCCTTATTGAAGACTTCTTTGCAGATTTGGACTGTTCTCGTCTTGGCGAACCTTTTGCCATCAAAAACTTTTCTCGCCAAGCAAAAAACAGTATTTTAGCCCCCAAAATGGCCGAAAAGTGAGGGACATGCCCCCCCCCCCCCTGTTCCTACGCCTATGGACTGATAGGGTTTAGTGGTCGATTTGTGTTTTAACTCTGCAATAAAACATACCGTCAGCTGACTAATGTTTCTTCTAATAGGTACCTCAAGACTACGATACACTGGGGAGGTGCGTTACTGAAGTATGTGGGGGAGGGTAAAATAGGTATCGCATAATTATACAAAACACATAGCATTTTGCTTCCTTATGCATTAATAGCCGATTCCAAGTAAACTACCCTTAGTAAAAGCTACGAAGATTTTATTTTAACCCTCGCCCTGGTGTGTGTGGGGGGGGGGGTCATTTTGGCCTCATCTTCCCCGAGGGTTTTCGGAAATAGCGGGAACACGGCGCCGGGCATCGCCGCCAAATTTTTTACAACTATTTGGGCATCAATTACTCACATTGTGTGAAAGTTTTAATCTCATCTCATCTCTGGTCAGGTCATCAGGTCCCGTCAAGTGACCTTACAAAAAAAAATGTTTGTGGTCGTGCCAGAGCCACAGTCTTTGTCCCAGAGATTTGAAAGTTGCAGGATTTCATAAGGCCATAAGTACATACAATTCGTTTATCTCGGATTTGTTTTTATCGGGGACCTAAGGTCAGGTCAATTTTGTGACCCATTGTAAGTTAATGGGGAAATATACACATGCTTCCTATTCAGGAAATATGCATTAGATCAGGCCAATTCTTTCAGAATCATGGTATTTTAGCTCATTCTGGATAACCCAGGTGCAATTGTTGATCAGTGACCTCTGCAAGGTCAGCTGAGGTCATCTGAGGTCACCAGCACTTGTGTACTAATAACTCTTGACATAATACAAATAGAGACGTGCGAATGACACCACCGTGTTTGCATCGTCGAGTTGCGTCGCCGCATATGCAACATGACCTACCTGGGTCACCAAATGACCTTGACCTGAGGTCAAATTTTGAAGTTGACCGAACCAGATCACCATGAATGTGTGTCGAAGCGCCTTGACGAGACAAACACGATGGTGTTATTATTGCTCTATGTTTAACCGATACAAATTTATTCACGAACAACTTTTTGGAAAAATGGTCTCGTGACCTTTAGTGACCGCTGGAACCTAAACTTTTGACCTGAGATAAAAGCTGAGGACACAAATTTTCCACGATTACATTTTCCAAGAGTTTTCGATTGCTTTTTCCGGTTGTTCCTAGCTATCATAGTTCCCGAGAAATTTGGGTGTGTTCGACACGGGTGGTAAAAGTGCTTTGAGGGGCCAAACCAAAAGTGGCACATTCAAAAATGACCCAGCACAGCTGGGGTCTTTTTTTACTTCACATGAATACCCTAACATCTGGCTGTATGCTCACAACATCCCTATATTTTAACCAGCACCGTGCCGGGGGGGGGGGGGGGGGTAGACACCCCTCAGATTTGTTCGTGGATAGCGGGAAAACGGCGACACGCATCGCCGCCATTTTTGGCACAGCTGTTTAAGCATCAATTGTCCACATTATGTAGAAAAAACCTCTGGTCATGTTAGGCCAGGTCACCAGACCAGGTCACGTGACCCCACCTCCCAAAAAAAAATTGTGGTCGTACCACAGTCACAGTTTGGGGATGATGGGTTTTACACTTACAGGATTTCATAAGATCACAAATATCTACAATTCGATGATCTTGGATTTTTAATATCAGCGAATTATAGAACATTCTTGATACCTAGGTGCCATTTTTGTTCAGTGACCCCTACAGGGTCAGCCCAGGTCATCCGAGGTCACCAACAGTTTTATGTCAATAACTATTGGCATAATGACTATAGAGAAGTGAAACCGACACCCATGTGCCTACCTCGTCGTGGCACGTCTTACCATATGCAACATAACCTACTTGGGTCACCACCACTTGACCTTGACATGAGGTCACATTTGTAAGTTGACATGACCTGGTCAACACTAATATGACGCAAAGCGTTTTGACGAGACAAGCACGATGGCGTCAAAAGGATTGCCTTGTCGTTATTAGGTAAAAGGCTATTCGTGATAAACGTTTTTTTAATCGCCTTTTTGAGATTTGATGAGCTCTGGACAGGGGCGTAGGAACTATGTTCAAGTGGGGGGGGGGGGGGCAGGAGGCATTCTGAAGTCGATTATTTCCATGCAACGCCCGTAGGCGTAATGTTAAAATCCAAAATGTTGGAGGGGCGGCTGCCACCCCGGCTCCTACGCCTATGGCTCTGGAGCCTAAACTATTGACCTGAGCTCAAATTCGAGGACACCTTGGCAATTTAATTTTTGCAAGCGCTTTCCATTTCTTTTTTCATTTGTTCCTAGCTATCATAGTTTCTGTGATACCTGGGGGTTTCTGGAGCGAAGTCCTAAAACTTGAAAATCTGACATTTGATGACCTCTGGTGACCTCAATATTGACTTGCGGTAAATATATCTTAAGTACCTTCGAATGTGCTTGTCGAGAGCTTTTGAACTTTGTTCTGTCCCTTTTAGTTTTTGAGTTAAAGGGGTGGGGTCCCAGGACAGTGAAATCCACTGTCCTGACAGTGGACCTCCATTGAAAATGCTCTGGTACCCCGGCCCCACCCCCGGGAAAATCTACTGTCTGAATGTCCCGCGCCGTGCCGGAGGTGGGGCGTTTAGACGCCCCTCCCCCCTAAGGTTTTTCGTGGATAGCAAAAAAAAACGGCTGCGCGTAGCGCCGCCGTTTTTGGCGTTTTTGGCTGTTAACCCGCGTTCGGCTTTGCGCCGAACACGAACTGCAGGAGGGTTGATTTCCGCTCCCCCCCCCTGAAATCTCGAAAACTCCGCTACGTAGCGAGAAGCAGAAAACTGCATTTGATAGCTTGATACATGTTCTATCGAAAGTATTCAGTATTGTTTCAGGTCAGGTCAAAATTGAGGTCACCAGAAGTCATCAAAAGTCAAATTTGCCAGTTGTTTTCCTGTTTTAGGACATCGCTCCAGAAATTCCCATATATCTCAGAAACTATGCTAGTTAGAAACAAACGGAAAAAAAGCAAACGCCAGCCAGTGAAATTGCAATGGGTGAAGTGTCCTCAAATTTGATCTCGGTCAACATTTGAGGCTCCAGAGGTCAACAAAGGGGAAAATGCCGTTTTTTGCTTTAAAAAAATCGCTATTAACTTTTTACTTAATAAAGATAACGGAAACCTGTTTACGCCATTGTGCTTATCTTGTCAGGGCGCTTCGAATGATATACATGGTGACATTGTGAAATTAACTTTAAAATTTGATCTCAGGTCAAGGTCAAGTTGTGACCCAAGTAGGGCATGTTGCATGTGGGAAGACGTGTCTCGACGAGAAAAACACATTGATGTCTGTTTTACTTCTTTATCTTCATTATGTCGGGAGTTATTGACAAAAAATGATGGTGGCCTCGCATGACCTCAAATGGCCCAATAGGAGTCACTGAACAACACTTACACTTGGATCATCAAGAATATGCTATAATAACATTATCCAGAAGTAATTGGACTAATATCATGCATATCCTTGAAATAGGGAGCATTAGTATATTTCCCCATTGACTTATTATGGGGGAGGGTACGAAATTGACCTGACCTTAGGTCACAGATATCAAAATTCCGAGATAAACGAATTGTAAGTACTTATTCCCTCATGACATCATGTAAGTTTCAAACTGATCGGTGAAAAACTCTGGCTTTGGCACAACTGCAAACATTTTTTGGATGTGGGATCATTTGACCTGGTCTGGTGACCTGACCTGAGATGACCCGAGGTTATTTTGTTTTCAAAGTGTGCACAATTGATGTCCTAACAGGTGTGTCAAAACCCGGCGGCGCTGAGCTCCGCCGTTTTTTCGCTATCTTTGAAAAACCTGAGGGGGGGCGGAAATCAACCCCCAGTGCAGTGCGTGGGTTAAAGGGATTATACGGTTTTTTCCCAGAATAATTGAGTTACATAGTAAAACGTACTTATAAAGGTGGTAGTAGTCCCACGGTAGCCACATTTTTTTTGGAAATTCCCTATTCTGCACGTAAGGACATTCCAAAGTGCGCGGTGATGCCACCGAGTATTTTCTGCAGGACCGGCTGAGGCAGAGCCAGTCATCTCTTCTATGTTAATAAAAACACCTCACGTATGGCATATTTCCGGTAACATAAGCAATATTTGAAAGAAATAAACTTTTTTAGTTCCAACAACAGCAGCAGTTACCTAGTTTTCCCATAAAATTCTATATTTTTCATGAATTTTCATGCCAAAAAATTAATACACCACCACCAAATTCTCAACGCTAAAGGCCAGAGAAAAGAAAACCACAAAAACAACCTCAAAACCTCAACGAACAGTGTGTAGTAATACAAAGTCCCGTCAGTTTTGAATTGCATAATAATTTTGTGATCCAGTGTAGGGCTTGCAGATAATTCAAAACTCCAAAATTGATCTTAAGATAAAAGTGGTGGACAGTAGTGCCGATCAAGTATTCGTTTTCTGATACTAGTCTCGAAAAACGCCCAAGTTTTAACGCTGATAATTTCTGAAATAATGGACTAAATGAGCATTGAGGTCCCTGTTATATGTCTTAAACGTGTTTAAAGCTCATACAACTGCAAAAGAGTGTATTTACTTTCAGGACGGAAACCCGTATAATCCCTTTAAAGGGACACTCCCACCTCAACATTAGTTTTGAGTTGAGATCAGACTGGTTATTGATTCGACTCTGATTGAATCGATTGGAATCGTTCAATCAAACTCCCTCGAATCAAAGAAGAATCGATTCACCACCGGAATTTGTGATTCATGAATCATGATTGAATCCAAACCCGCATAGAAACAAGGCTGATTGAATCAAAAAGACTGTGCAATGCTATTTCAATGGTGAGTCAAACGTGATTTGATCCAAAAAAAAATGTATTCTTTGAATCGGAAAGAATAATTTCTCAAAATGGATATCCATGAATCAAACGGTGACTGAATCATTCATATTCCAAAATGAATCGTGATTGAATCCTTCCAAAAAAGGTGAATCAATAACCAGTCTGGTTGAGATAGCCATGTTATTGGATTTGCATTCAAATTAAGTAGGGTAGCAGTTAAAACAACCACATAGGTATAGTCAAAAATAAATTCCAGCTTGGTCTTGACAAATGTAACGAATAAACCCCACCTGTATTTGAATAGGGGTCTAAAGCAGGCTGGTTATTGATTCGACACTGATTGAATCGATTGGAATCGTTCAATCAAAATCCTTGAATAAAAAAATAGTTGATTCACCAACAGATCTTTTGATTCATGAATCGTGATTGAATCAAAACCCGCATCAAATCAAGGCTGATTGAATCATCAGATTTAACCATTCTTAACGATTCAAGTACACTGGTAAATTGTGCAAATACATGCAGTCCCAGTGGCTACATTCATTTATACTGAAATAGTATTGCTGTAACAATGTTTTAATGATCATATATGTGTATGTTTCAATTTGTATTGATTTGACATCAATTCACATCATATATTTAAATGTTGAATCCAACGTGAATCGATTAGAATATTTGTTTTGATTCTTTGAATCGGAAGGAATCAAATCTCAAAATTAAAAAAATTAAAAAAAATATAAAAAGGGGGGGGGCAAATGGGACCAGAGGTGCCCTCGTGGCCAAGGGCCCACATCATTAAAACAGTACAGTGCGTTGTATGTTGTAAAACAACGACAAATAAGATTTCAACAACGAAAAACCAGTGTACTTGTTTAATTTTTTGGAGTGAAAAACACAAAATTTCGAAAATCCGAGATAGTCATTTTTAATATTGTCATTTCCTTCTTTCAACTTTTTTACTTGCAATTTTCGTCAACTCTAATTTCTATGGTTTGTCAAGCATGTATTGTTTTTCCACCAAAATTGCATTACATGACGTGATTAAAACGTCATTATCTCCCAAAGTAATACACCATTGTCATTGAAATGTTGTGATAAGACGTAGAATTGATGCAGCATAAGGTACTGAAGGATGTCGATATCTATAATTGTTTTCAAATTTTTGAAAAAATCCGGGAGGGGGCAGATTCTGCCACCTCCAGCGGGGCGCGGGTTAATGCAAATATTATCCTTAATCTTCTTCAATTCGGATTCAGGGAACAACACAGCACGTACATGCCGATTGTTCAAATGTACGATGACGTTTAGAAAATATCTACAAAATAACCAAATAAAATGCTCCACCATGATTTACAGAAAGCTTTGGATACAGTTTGCTTGGCAATTCTCTTGGAAAAAATACACCGCATTGTGATAAGAGGGGTTTCTACAGCACGATTGAGTCATATATTAATAAGAGGCATAAAATGGCAATAATAGATGAGGTTGCATCTAATAAACAAATTATGAAAATTGGCGTCCCATACGGTTCAATTTTAGGTCCTCTTTTATTTATTCTCTATATTAATGACATCAGCAATACAACAGAAATAGGCACCTTTTTCTTATTTGCTGATGATATACGACAATGTGTATCCAAGCTAGAAATGTTGAAGAGCTGCAAATAAAGATTAATGAATTAGTTCCAAAAATAACGAGTTGTTCCATGTACATATATTATCACTAAATCCATCAAAGACAAATTACCAAATATATTCAAGATCAGTGACGTGAAAAGATCTTTACATAGTTTTAAATGATACACCAATCACGATAAACTCATGCATTAAATACTTAGGAGTTCTTGTAGATGAAAATCGTAAATGGAATAGTCATATATATATATAGTGTAATATGTGTGATAAGCCGTAATATATAGGAGTTATCGGAATATCCAAGCTTTATTTATCATCTCAGCAACTTATATTGCAGTACAATGCATTAATCCCATCTAAATTATTGTGCAGTGATCTGGATTCTGGGGTAGGAATTATGACACTAACATTAAAAAGCCTTTGATAGTGCGGAAACGAGCCGACAGAGGCCCCTCCACAACCGGAAGGGGCCATCTAAATGCCGACAGGGGGCCCTCTGCAGATCGACAGGTCCTCTACATGCTGGAGGGGCCCTCTAAAGGTGGGCAGAGGGCTCTCTACAGATCGGCTGGGTCCTTTAAAGGCCAGCAGAGGGCCCTCTACAGATTGGCTAGGACACTGCAGATCGACAGGGCCTCTAAAGGCTGTAAGAGGGTCCTATAAAGGCTGTAAGAGGGCCCTATAAAGGCTGGAAGAGGGCCCTCTACAGGTCGGCAAGGCCCTCTAAATGCCGACAGAGGCCCTCTACAGATCGGCAGGGCGATCTACGGATCGGCAGGCCCCCTAAAGACCGGCAGAGGGCCCTCTCCAGATCGGCAGGGACCCTCTACAGATTGACAGGGCTCTATAAGGGCCGACAGAGAGCCCTCTACAACCGGAAGGGGTCATATAAATGCCAACAGGGGGCCCTCTGCAGATCGGCAGGCCCTCTGAATGCTGGAAGGGCCCTCTAAAGGCGGGCATAGAGCCCTCTACAGATCGGCAGGGCCCTATAAAGGCCGGCAGAGGGCCCTCTATAGATTGGCTGGGGCACTCTGCAGATCCACAGGGCCCCTAAAGGCTGGAAGAGGGCCCTCTACAGGTCGGCAGGGCCCTCTAAATGCCGGAAGAGGCCCTCTACAGATTGACAGGGCCCTCTAAAGACCGGCAGAGGGTCCTCTCCAGATCGGCAGGGCCCTATAAAGGCCGGCAGAGGGCCCTCTACAACTGGAAGGGGCCCTCTAAATGCCAACAGGGGCCCTCTGCTCTGCAGATCAATAGGGCCCTTTAAAAGCTGGTAAAGGGTCCTATTCTCTCTGGCTGGGGCCCCTTTTGCACGTATTTACATATACATGTCTTTAACAGACAATCAAGTGTTGTTATTTATTCGTGTTACGATTTTTGTATCGGTTCGTGGGCGTTCTTTTATGCGACGTAAGGCGTTTTGCGGGCGCTTGACACCATCAAAAACACTGGGCCTTCGGCCCCAGGGGGCCCTCGCTCGGTCGCCAGAGGGGCCCCTGGCCTCCAGGGGGAGGGGCATGGCCCCTTGCCCCCCCCCCCCCCCCCCCCCCTCTTGCCTACGCCCTTGATTCTGAGGATACGCATGATTTCAGCCCAATTCTTCAGGATCATTTTATTATAGGCCATGCTTGAAGACCCAGGTGTATTTTTGGTTAAGTGAACCCACGTGTTGAACCTATTGTCCATATTTTTTTGTTGTTGGATTTTTTTGTAATGTAATTTATTATTATTGGCAATCAAGAGCTGAAACGCAACTGCTAATAAATACAAATGTAAATGTACATACATACTGACGTGATGAATATGATGATTAAGTGAATAATACATCTGAAGAAGGTTTTGACAATCAGTATTTCTAAGGACATGATCGCTTAGTAAATTTTCACAGGAATGATATAGTAATGATTTTTGCTGGTAGTTTGACCCCGAGTACTTCATGAGAAGGAGCATTTTGTCCCCGAACTTATCCATAAGGACAGAACACTTTACCACCCCTGGTGTTCGAAGCGAAGTCCTAAAACTGGCAAATCTGACCTTTGATGAGCTTTGGTGACCTTAATATTTACCTGAACAAAAAAATACCTGAAGTAATTTCGAATGTCATTGTCGAGAGCTTTCGAACGCTTTTACATTGATTTTCGAGTTAACATTCATGAGAAGTATCATATATTACACTGCTGTAATGGATGGGAGAGCGACAATAGCCAGCATCTCCCGATTTGTTTCGCTTTGTTCCTTTGATAAACCTCGTCTCGTGGTGCTGCGGCATCCGGCCGACCCCGATTCGCTGGGTGATACGGGGAAGGGGGGGGGGGGGCAGATTCCTAATATCTGATTCTTTCCGTTCAACGCCTACAGGCCTAATATTAAAACAAGAAAAGTTTGGTGGGGGGGGGGGGGGGGGGGGGGGGGAGTACACTTCCCCGTTAACCTTATTGAAATGGGTCAACAATACATTGTTCATTGCTGTAGTTCTACATTACGACCAAAGCATATATTCGTAAAATACGAATATTACTGGACGCGCCGTTTCTGGCTCCCAGTGGAGTAAAGTTGTACGAGACGAATGTACGGTGACTGTGACATTATTTTTTCCAAATAAAGTCTTTTGCCCCCGCCCCTAAAAAACCTTAACAATTTATCGTAAAAATTGACTTCGCACCAGTCAAAATCCAGCTATATTTGTATTTGTATTTGTATTTGTATTGCAGAAAAACAACCACAGGCACAAAGCCCAGTTACGGTTGCAGTCAGAATAGGATACATTAAACCATTCACAGATAACGCGAGTCCACACGAAACACAGGCCCGCACAGTACAAAAAGCAAAAACACAATACCACACTGTACCGTAAAAACAACAGCATAAAGTAGCCATTAAAAGCGCTGGTAAAAGTAAAAATTATATTTAATGAAGCGCTGGTGGAGGCAAAAGACCTAAAAGTAAAAAGGATATATAAATTAAAGCCATGACTAATCACATACGGAGATGTGGCTCGCAGTAGCAACCTCTAGCCTGAGTAAGTCCCCTGATCATCAGCGAACTTCAGGATATCTGAACGAAGAGAGCGCGACGGAAGAAATAAATCAGTCTGAGGGCTGCTGCCTGTGAGGGAGTTAAACTGTTGTGGTAGGCGAACCAGGAAGCCCCTCCTCACGCAGTCCACTCTCCCACTTCTACGAGGTACGTGGAAGAGCTCAGGGCGCCGCGTGCGTCGGCCTGGTGCCGATAATGGGAACATTCCCACAAGTTCGGCGCAGTCCAGGCGGCCACCAAACACTGAACACATAAACATAAGATCTATCTGAGTAAAACGCGACCTGACAGATGCGCAACCGAATCGTATAAGCAGTGACTTGTAGTCGAGTGCTGGGCACGTTGGTTGCGTCTTTGATCCCAGCCACATCAGGAATCGGTGTTGTAGGCGTTCGAGTCTACGTAGATGAGTGACTGCAGCGCCGGACCAAGTTACGCTGCCGTATTCCATTATCGACCTCACGTGTGCCTTGTAAGCGGCAAGGGCTGCGGTATGGTCAAATCGCGTTCTGTCTGCGCGAACGGACATCTGCATGCTCCTCATGAGCAGTCCTAGCATTCGGTTAGCCTTGGAGACGGTGGCGTCTACGTGGTCTGCAAATGTGAGCTTAGCATCTAAAATTATGCCAAGGTCACGCATGCGCACACCGCTCAAGCTGGTGACCATCCAGCACGTAAGGAACTAGAAAAGGCGATGAGCGCAGGGTAAAAGTGATCGTCTTGCACTTAGCTGGGTTGAGTTTCAAACGCCAAGTTTTGGACCACAAGCTGAGGCGGTCTAAGTCGGCCTGGAGGGAATGAGCGTCCTCTGGGGAACTAATTCGATTGAAAATTTTGACATCGTCTGCATATGACAGACACGATGTTTCGATGTGATTGGGAAGGTCAGCGACATAGCAAGTGAACAGAATTGGGCCTAAAATGCTGCCTTCAGGGACTCCGGATAGTACCGCTGCCCAGTCAGAATGCTTCCCATCGAAAATGACCCGCTGGGATCGTTGGCTTAAGTAAGACTCAATCCAGCTGAGTGCAAGTCCTGAGATGTTAAAAGAGCACTTGAGCTTGTGTAAAAGTAGCCTATGGCTCACACTTGTAAAAGCGGAAGAATAATCGGTATAGATGGCGTCTGTTTGCGATCCCTTTGTCAGTGAGGTCCAGCAGTGTTCTAAAAAGCAAGCCAAGTTGCTAACGCATGAACGTTTTGGAAGAAAACCATGCTGAGAAGAAGGCAGTGCTGGAAGGCATGCTTGAAGCAGGCCCTCGCACACTACCTTCTCCAGAATTTTAGAGCAAAGCGCTAATAATGAGACTGGTCTGTAGTTGTCTGGAAGCTTTTTAGAGCCTTTTTTGAAAACAGGAATGATGCTGGCCCGCTTCCAAGTTGACGGGAACACCCCGGAGCGCACTGACAATCGACAGATGATGTCGAGAGGGATCGCAAGTTCTTCCGCACATTCACTTAAAATCCTAGCACTGAGGCCATCGGGGCCGCAGGCCTTGTGTGGCCAGGCCTATACACAATAAACAACTGGATTTTTTTTAAAGCACGGTTTTTACCATCAGTAGCAAACCCAGGATTCACTCCAGGAGGGAGCAAATTTTGATCAGGGAGGACTAAGGTAACCCCACCAAAAAAATCACCGGATTTGGCCCACTATATTTTTAGAGGGGCATATTGTCGACATTTTTCCCTTAAAAAAAAATCATCCTTGGAGCATCTTTGGAAATAGGGACCTTCGGGACCTATTTCCAAAGGGGTACATACGGCCAAGGGGGCACGTACGGACCTTCAGGGGGGGGGGGGCAATTGCTCCGTGGGCCCCACCCCTTGGGTACGCCTATACTGATCATCAATCAGGGCTTAAAAAGCTCAACTGGACGAGAAAATATCGGCCAGCAAGCTGCCAGTCGGAATTGAAGCTCAAACAAACGTTCTTTTTTGTACATATAGGAAGAACACTTCATATGGTATCAATTTGAGAATAGTAGCGGAGTACCGGAGCCTGCTGCAGAGGTTGAAGGAGTCCAGGAAACCAGTCATTGTGACTGGCATCCTCCCTCGCTGTGGAGCCAGTGAGGAGTGGTACTCGAGAGCTCTGTCTGTGAACAGCTCAGTTCAGAACTTATGTTCAGCTATGGGGCTTAGTTATGTAGACATGGGATCAATTCTATGAGTGGCATAGGTACTATATGAAGGATGGGCTTCACTTATCGGATGAGGGGGCAAGGGCTTTGGGAGATGCCTACAGAAGTGTCATTCAGGGAAACTAGGTAGGAGGGGGGTTCAGGGACGCTAGTACTAGGGCATCAAGAAGTAAGCATTGGTAGAAGTTCATGTCAGAATAGGACAGTAGATCATAATTCCCTCAGAATTAGTAGAGTCAGCTCAAAGTATAAGATCACATGTGTGTTGCTGAATGCCCAAAGTATTAGGTCTAAATTTGATGAGTTTGAGTGTTATGTTGCCCTTGAAAAGCCTGATATCATTTGTGTAACCGAGACATGGGTTAGTGAGGGGTATAATAGGGATAGGCTACAGGATTTCGAGTTACAAGGGTATAACATGTTCTCATACTGCAGAGAATCACGGCAGGGAGGCGGAGTGTTTGTATATGTAAATAGCTTGTACTGCACTACTAGAGTTGATGATTCTAGTAAAGTAAAAGAAGTAGAATCAATCTGGCTTGACATTAAAATTGGTACAGGAAACAGAGGAAGGTTGAGGATAGGTGCATTTTACAGACCAGGGAATCTTCCAAGGAACTCCCAAGCTGAAACAGACAGATATTTGTGAGGAAATACGTAGGAACTTTCGGGCTCAGTGTCTTATTATGGGAGATTTTAACTTAAGAGGATACGAAAGTATAGCAGAGGAAACAAATGAGTGTAGGTTGTATAGGCAAATCTTTGAAGAGGAGCTTTTCATGCATCAGTTTGTAACAGAGCCAACCAGACATTGCTCCATTCTAGACCTTGTATTCTCAGACAACAGTGATCTAGTTAGTGACATAAGTATTTGTGCAGGTCTAGGAACCAGTGATCACAATATGGTTAAATTCAATATCTCATCAGAAATGAGGCCCAAAGATAACCTTATTATGGTTCCAAACTTCAGCCGGGCTGATTTTGATGGTATTAGAAATGACCTCGCACAGATAAAATGGAACGTTGAGTTGGCAGGTTTAGATGCATGTGAGGCCTGGAATGTTTTCAAAGCTAGATTAAGCCAAATTCAGAATCGGCATATACCCCTCAGGCACAAACGTAACAGAACCAAGGGCAAACCAGTTTGGCTTACCCCAGAAGTAAGGAGTGCTATACAAGCTAAAAGAAGTGCATTTGGCATTTTGAAGGGATCTTCACTAGATATAAATCAGAAGGCCTACCAGAATGCAAGAAATTCAGTTAAGAAAAAGGTCAGAGCAGCTAAAAGGGCAAAGGAACTTGATTTAGCTAGACATTGTAATGCAGATAGTAAGAAGTTCTTCAGTTTTTATAAGTTCAGTACAGTTTCCAAAAATATAGGTCCATTTAAGGTAGATGATGTGTTAGTTAGCAAGGACAGTGAAATGGTTGAAGTGCTTAATGATCAGTTTCAATCTGTCTTTACTATCGAGGACCAGAGTAGTATTGCAGCACTTCAGCCTGAGCCAGAGACAGAGGAGACTATAGGAGAGCTAGGTGGCATAAGTAGTGAACTTGTTCTAGAATATCTAAAGAAAGTAAGGCCTAACAAGGCAGAAGGACCTGATGAAATCCATGCTAGACTTTTAAGAGAATCTGAAAGGGAGTTGTCGGTTCCATTAGCCATAATATTTTCTAAATCACTCGCAGATAGTAAAATTCCACTTGATTGGAAAAGAGCAAATGTTGTTCCTATTCATAAAAAGGGAGATAGAAGTAAAGAGGAAAACTATAGACCGGTTAGTCTGACCTCATTAGTCTGCAAGGTGCTTGAATCAATCATCAAAGATAAGATTGTTGAATTCTTGGAGCAAAATGAACTCATCAAGGATACACAGCATGGCTTTAGGAAGGGCCGTTCTTGTTTAACTAATCTTCTGGAGTTTTTGGATGTTGCAACAGATAGCTTTGATCAGGGTAAACAGCTAGATGTAGCTTTTCTTGATTTCAGTAAAGCATTTGACAAAGTCCCCCATACAAGACTGGGGTTGCAACTTAAAATTCATGGGATCAGGGGCAAGATTCTGGATTGGATAGAAACGTGGCTTTCAGGACGCCAGCAAAGGGTTATATTGAATGGGTGCCAATCACAATGGAATGAGGTTCTCAGTGGGGCTCCACAGGGCTCAGTCCTGGGCCCATTGCTTTTTATAATATTTGTGAATGCAATTGAGAACAGTATAGACAGCAAAGTCTTGAAATTTGCAGACGATCTAAAAGTTGTCAGGATTATTAGAGGAAAACATGATCAGGATGTTTTTCAATCAGATCTGGACAAGCTAGTTGAGTGGTCTGAAGCATGGCAGATGAAATTCAATTTGAGTAAATGTAAGATTATGCACGCTGGACGGGTTAGCAGTAAACATAGGTATGAAATGGGTGGGCAGAAAATGGAGCAGATTGAAAAGGAAAGAGATTTAGGTGTCGTGGTAAACAATAGACTATCAGCGTCAGACCAGGTTGTAGAAGCTAGGAAAAAGGCACTTAGAATGCTAGGGGCCATTAACAGAAATGTTTCCTACAAGAGTGAAAAGGTAATAACAAAACTGTATTGTGCATACGTTAGACCACATTTGGAGTATTGTGTACAAGCCTGGTCTCCAACATATGAGAAAGATTGCTGGTTGTTAGAAAGAGTTCAAAAAAGGGCAACAAAAATGATTAATTGTCTTGGTAGTTTACCTTATGAAGATAGATTAAGGAAATTGGATATGTTTTCACTTAGATATAGAAGGCTAAGAGGAGATCTAATTGAAGTCTTCAAATTTGTAAATAGTCAGCATTCTGGATATTTAAAGGGTATGTTTGAGTTCAATAGGGAAAATCGAGGTAGAGGTCATCAGCATAAACTCATTATGAAACAAAGTAGGACTAGGCTACGACAGTCATTTTTCAGTAGAAGGGTTGTAGGTCATTGGAATATGCTACCAGGGGATGTCGCTGATGCAGTGACACTTGCTTCCTTCAAAATTAGATTAGATAAATACTTTACAGAGAAGGGATTAGTTCATAAATACTCGTGGGATTAGCCTTCTTTTATGCAGGTAGAGTAAGGTGATTTGAAGGGGTGAGACTGGTGGGGGGGGGGTGCAACCTCGGATGGGCCCAAGAGGCTCTTTGTTGCACTTTTCTTTTATGTCTTTATGTCTAATTTGGAATCCAATCTACACCCTTTTTCGGCGCAAATGGTTGTCAAAAATGACGCGTTGCTTTTGTGAAAATAACTTTTCGGAACGCGTGACAGCGGTGTGTACAAAATTCACATGTGATTCTCACGAAGTTCCCAATGGCAATTGTGCAATCAAAATAAAAACAAACTATAGGTAGGTACCTAGGTTGAGATGGGTACTTCTAGCTCAAACCTTATCGGAAGTAGCTGCCCCCTCCCGGATTTTCTAAATAACCTAAACACTATGAATATCAACGTGAAACTTTCAGTACCTTATAATATTAAGGCCAATATTAAGGTCATCAAGTCTAAGTCTTCTCACCAACTTTCAATTACATTGATGTAGTATTTTGGGAGATAATGACGTTTTAATGACGCCATGCCATGCCATTTTTGGTGGAAAAACTATAAATGTTGGACAAATCGTAGAGTTTGAAGTAAATTGCAAATACAATACGTCGAAAGAAAGGAAATTACAATTTCTTCAAAATGGCTATCTCGGATATCCGAAATTGTGAGTTTTGTAACCAAAACAATGGGGAAAATGTTTTTTTCAGGAAAAAAATCCACAAAATATTTTTTCCTGGTGAGTTTGAAAAGTGAATTTCTTAAGCTCGAATACCAAAATAAGGTAACCGGCCCAAATACGCGGAGGGAGAAAAATTGGGGGTACCTTTTTGCTACAAAAAGATGCCCCCCCCCCCCCACGGAGAAAGGCTGGATCCGCCAGTGCCTCCCACCGATTTGCCTCCTCCCCCCCCCCCCCCAAAAAAAAAACGATGGCTGGATCCGCCAGTGCATGTTTAGCTAGTCTGCTGAGTTCCGAAAAAGGCGACGTGGACGCAAAGACGCGGACATCGGCACCCGCCGAAGCTGGAGCGATGCCCAACTTGCTGGACCCGGAAGAGCTAATAGTGGGGACCAGGCCAGGAAAAGCTCCCAAAGCCATCTCCCCTCAGACTCCCCCAGATCCACAGGGACAATTTATGCGCAGAAAAGTCGTTCTGCCTCTTGCTGCTTTCAAACCATTTGCACTGTTACCATTTGTGTGTTACAGTTCGGTACATATGCATAGTTATTATTATCATATGTACTATTGAGCGCTGACCGCCACCGGTCATCGTGATTGAATATCCGAGGCTAGTTAATGTATATGAAAACTACCTTCATTTCAATATTTTTCATCATACCGAGATGTGCAACCAGGAAAAGGGGTTACCTGAGGTGTGGCTCCACTGGTCTCCACTGGGCTGGTCCCAATATTACAATGTAGTTTTCCACGACCTAAAATTCACATTTTCACGCCGCTTCGCGGCGTCACATCGGTGGCCATTATCATAATGAAGCCATCGCCATCGTCTTCGGTTCGTCGTAACGCTGAATTGAATAAATAACAGTTTTAGCTTCTTATGATCTACAAGGCCCATCGCCTATATTTCTGGGTTTTATCAGGGAAACCCGTAAAAAATCGCCGCTTGGCAGCGCTAAATAACAAGTACCTACTGTAACATGGAAATCCACATTACAAAATGCTGCAAAGGCAGAAAAAATAATACGCGCAGAAAAAATGTGGTTACATTTTTTTCCCGTCATTTCAGCCGAGCCACCACTCAAACATTATCGGCGACGCCTCTGCATAGGGCCCTCTCAGGCCTATCAAGGGCCTTCTCAGACTGGTATGGGACTCTTTCAGGCCTTATGAGGGCCCTCTTAGGCTTATCAAGAGCTTTCTCATACCTGAAAATACACTCTCAGACCGACTGGAGGCCCTTTCAGACCTGCAAAAACGCTCGGGCCCTTTTCAGCTCGAGGGCCCCTTGACGTCTGATGTGCCCCCCCCCCCGAAATTTGTGCCTGGATCCGCCCCTAGTTGAAGGCATGTTTGTGTTTGTAGGTGTATGCGCGACTTCTGAATACCATTTAACTGCATCGGTGAATGTCAGTTGTGAGCTGGGCGTCGTTTAAACATGTCCTGCCTTTTAAGCCGATACGCCTCATTCAACAACAACAACAAAAAACGTGTTCGTCTCGGATGTTTTATTTTCAATACATCCATGTATGCAAACACATACACATACACACATATACAAACAAACATACACGTTATACCCCTACCCAGTGACCCCTTCTTCCGGCTGACCCCTCCCCCGGCTGACCCCTCCCCGGCTGACCTTCCCCACTAACCCCATATACACACCAGACGAGGGACGGCTAATCTGAATGACGGCAAAATGTCCCATATCAACGTCATCCTGTCATGCAATGTCACCGCACTCTGTAGATGATTTACACCCGCCTGATCTTTATCTCAGTCTTCTTCAGGGGGTTAAGACCCTTCCACGTCATCCAATAAATGCTCTGCCTGATGGCAGTACTGTTCTCCCGACTGAGGCCGTTCAGGTTACTGAGACCACAGCTATCACCGTACCACCCGCCCGCCTCATGATACCGTGCACAGTGGGGTCCATGGCCGTCCTGATCAATGTCACGGGTCAAAAATCTACTGTTGACGCTGTGACGGAGACTGTCTCCGGCATCTCCGGTGTACTTTGACGCACTAAGACGGTACCCGTCCTGCTCAGACGAGATCCTGAAGTCCTGGTACACGGCGTGTGCCTTCTCACCGTCGAAGTCCTCCAGGTTTATCCGTAGTTCGTACACCCTATCCTGCGCCGACGTCATCCTCCACATGTTATCCAAGCCCCACCAGAACTCCCCGGTCAGATTGCCGAAGCCCTTCTTGTACTCGGTCCAGCCGAGGTAGAAGTCCTGGTGCGGCTTGGTGTCGTCGCGCCGCTGAATCACGGTCCACTTGCCGCCATCCGCGTCCTTGTCGCAGTAAGCCTCCACCGGGAGGAGGGAGCGGTTCAGGCCCCCCGGCTGCAGCATGTAGATCCCGCTGTGGGCGCCGGCCGGCAGCTCGCTGCAGTCGCGGGACAGTGGCTCGCTGCCTCCCGGCCCACCCTCGCCCTCCACTTGGTCCAGCCTGACGGCCAGCGTATCGATCTGAGTTTGCTGGCTGGCCATCTTGTTGATCGCTCCGTCCAGCCGGGATTGCTCGCTGCTGGATGTTTCGGTCAGCACAGCCAGCTGAGTTTGCTGGCTGGTCGTCTTGTTGATCGCTCCGTCCAGCCGGGATTGATCACTGCTGGATGTGTCGGTCAGCACAGCCAGCTGAGATTTCTGGCTGTCCAGTTGTGTAACCAGTCGGGTCACCTGGGTTTCCTGACTGCCTAGCAGAGTAGTCAGGCTTTCCAGTTGTGATGTGTGCTTGTTATATTTGGCGACAAGTTCATCGATCTGAGTTTGCTGGCTGGCTGTCTTGTTGATCGCTCCGGCCAGGCTTTCCATCCTCAACTTGAATCTTCTGAGGAGGTCGGGCCACACCTTCTGCTCTAGGTAGCGGTCTATGTAGCGAAAGACTGGAATGACTCTGCGGGACTCGGCGGACGGCTGCTGCTGCTGTGCCGCGGCACAGCCGGCCGTCGCACACAGCACCACCAGCAGACGGGCGCCGTGACGCTCGGAAGTCGGGCAAGCATCTTAACAGGTCAGGTCAGGTCCAACGGGGTGCGGACCGGAGACTGACGGCTCAGCGCTGGTGGGACGGCGGCAGAGCACGGCACAGTACCAGCTCTCAGACGCGTCACCACCGGCCGCACGGCTGTCTCGGGACTGACTGACCCGCACTGGTCCAAGGTCCTATATACTGGTCCGGCGCCGCTGACGGGACCCGCCGGCCCTGTTTACTACATGGCTGAGGGGGCGGGGGCAATGGCGTGGTGGTCTGCACTTCTGCAGACTGGCAAACATTTGCATCAGTTTGAGCTGGCGTCAGGGTTGTGCTTAACTCGTCGGTGAGTCAAATTTGACTTAAAACTGACTCAACTCAGCTTGAGTCAGTGTGAAGTCGCTTAACCCGCCATTGACTGGGGGGGGGGGTAGCGCCCCCTGATGAATTTTCGTAATATCTCAAAAACTAATAACTCTATCAACGTGAAACTACGGGTACCTTCTTCTAAATTACGTTTACGTTCTCTGTGAAAGAATAAATAAATTTTGTCGAAAATGTTTGAGTTATAGCGAATTTAGTGACGTCACTACACACGAGTTTTACACCGAAATCAGCTAAAATGTAACAGACCGTACAAATGCCATATTTTAAGCAAAATGCAATCCAAAAACGTCAAAACATATAAAATGGCAAAGGCCATGATAACCATGATAACCACGATAACCATGATAACCATGATAACCATGGTAACCATGATAACCATGATATAACCATGATAACCATGATAACCATGATAACCATGATAACCATGAGATAACCAATCTGAGATGGTACGCCTATGGCCATGTCAGTCAAAAATGGTGATATCATTCTGAAATTTGGCATGGTTGTTTCCCATATGTAGTTCTCTGACATGTTTTCCGGCTTCTTGAATCTCTTTCACACAATGATTTTGTGGGCATTTTCCCCCCCAAAAAAATCAAAACTTTTTTTGGGGAGAAAAAAAACAAATATTTCTAAATTCTGAGATAACCATGTTGTCATGGTTACCATGGTTATCATGGTATCATGGCAAACATGGTTATCTCAGAATTATGAAAGATTTGTTTTTCTCCCAAAAAAAAAGTTAGGTTTTATGGGGGAAAATGCCCACAAATCATTTTGTGAAAGAGATTCAAGAAGCCGGAATACAAGTCAGAGAACTACATATGGAAAACTACCATGGCAAATTTCAGAATGATATCGCCATTTTTGACTGACATGGCCATAGGCGTACCCAAGGGGGAACGGGGCAATTGCCCCCTCCTGAAGGTCCGTACGTCCCCCTTGGCCGTATGTGCCCCTTTGGGAATAGGGCCCGAAGGGCCCTATTTCGAGGAGAAAAAAAAGATTTTTTATTATTTTTTCAAGAGAAAAATGTTGAAAATATGCCCCTCTAAAAATATGGTGGGACAAATCCGGTGATTATTTTGGTGGGGTACCTTATGCCCCACTGATAAATAAAAAAATGTCCCTCCTGGAGTGAATGCTGGGTTCGCCACTGCGTATGGCATCTAAAGTATGGGTAACTCAGGACGTCTTATTTACAAATTGCTATTTTTGGCTTTTTTGACCAGATACAGACACATAAATGGCACCACTGTATTTCTGAGACAAAACTAGTCTAGAAAGAGCACTTTTGTATTTAGATTTATCAATTTAAAATGTTGACCTTCATTGACCTGAACTTAACCTGAAATTGACATTAAATTAAGACCTGGCCTTTACCTTGACCTTGGCCAACAATCTCACTTTAGCTGATGCGGGATGTATATCATACCTTTAGCAGCACTTTGGGTGATCATGGTCGTATTCGAAGGCTTTGGATGGAAAGTATGGACCATAAGCTCAAATACGGCGATTTTGACTTTTGACCTAACTGTGACCTGACATTTGACCTCACTTTGAAATTTGTGAGCATGTTTTAGATTTGTCTCATTGAGAGCTTTCGAATGCCGCCATGGGCGTCTCGCTGCGATCATTAGTTCGGAAGATAACCAGGTGGGGCGTTTAACGCCCTCTTGGAGCTCACCGGAGACGGACGTGCCTGAGGACGCGGCTATTGCGACGATTGTTACGCGAGGTTTAGTTAGTGATATACAAGTTTTTGGTTTAGGTACTTGGAGATAGGGGTGAAAGGCCCTCTCCTCATTTGTTTTTCATATAGGGTTTTGTCAATAATTTAAATAACGTAATAAAAGCTAGCTTTGTGTTTTGAAATATTGTGTCAGTAAATTAGGTCGTAAAGGAAGGGAAGTTCAAGTGCAACATGGATTACAACCTAGATGATATTAAAAAGCTCGTAGAGGATGCTGTCAAAAAAGAAACTAAAGAGCTCCAGACTGAGGTTGAATAGCTAAAAAGCGACGTAGTTTCGCTGAAAGGGGAGAATGCTGAATTTTGGGGGGCGCTCACCAAACTTGACCACACTATGGAGGAAGCTGAACAATACAATAGGAAGTCCTGCCTTATCCTCATGGGTGGGGGGATCTCTGAGGGAGAAAAGGATGAAACAACCACTGAGACCAGAACAATTGCAGAACAAGTCATCCAGGAAAAACTTCACATCAAACTTCAAGGGGGGATATCAGCTTGCCACAGGCTCCGAGACAGGAAAAGGATTCTGGTGAAGTTCAATGATCAGGATGACAGGGAGGCAGTCTACCAGTCCAAGTTTAAACAAGCGGGAGAATGGAAGGAAAGGGTGGCTATCCACGAAAACCTCACTGAGCAGAGGTCCCGCATGGTCAGCCCCCTGATAAAAATTATGGATACGTGCCTGAACTTGAGTTGAGCCCCCCCCCCCAACTGATTTTCCGAAACTACACCCCTGCCCAGTAGCCTGACCATGCGGGACCTCTGCTCAGTGAGGTTTTCGTGGATAGCCACCCTTTCCTTCCATTCTCCCGCTTGTTTAAACTTGGACTGGTAGACTGCCTCCCTGTCATCCTGATCATTGAACTTCACCAGAATCCTTTTCCTGTTTCGGAGCCTGTGGCAAGCTGATATCCCCCCTTGAAGTTTGATGTGAAGTTTTTCCTGGATGACTTGTTCTGCAATTGTTCTGGTCTCAGTGGTTGTTTCATCCTTTTCTCCCTCAGAGATCCCCCCACCCATGAGGATAAGGCAGGACTTCCTATTGTATTGTTCAGCTTCCTCCATAGTGTGGTCAAGTTTGGTGAGCGCCCCCCAAAGTTCAGCATTATCACCTTTCAGCGAAACTACCTCTCTTTTTAGCTTTTCAACCTCAGCCTGGAGCTCTTTAGTTTCTTTTTGACAGCATCCTCTACGAGCTTTTTAATATCATCTAGGTTGTAATCCATGTTGCACTTGAACTTCCCTTCCTTTACGACCTAATTTACTGACACAATATTTCAAAACACAAAGCTAGCTTTATTACGTTATTTAAATTATTGACAAAACCCTATATGAAAAACAAATGAGGAGAGGGCCCTTCACCTCTATCTCCAAGTACCTAAACCAAAAACTTGTATATCCCTAACTAAACCTAAAAACGGGGCGAAATCAGCACACCCCTCCAGTTTTTCGAGGATAGCGCAAAAACGGCGGCGCGTAGCGCCGCCGTTTTTTGCATACCTGTTTAGAAATGAACTTCCCGCATTATGTAAAATTCTTGTCCTCAGGTCATCTCAGGTCAGGTCACCAGACCAGGTCACGTGATGACCTCAACTCCAAAACGTTTGCAGTAGTACCACAGCCGCAGTTTTACGCCGATCGGTTTCAATCTTGCAGGACTTCATAAGGTCATAGGTATCAACAATTTGTTTATCTCGGATTTCTAATATCGGTGACTTAAGGTCAGGTCAATTGCGTGACCGCCAACACGGTTTTATCAATAACTATCGACATAATGAAGATAGAGAAGAGAAAACGGTACCAATATGTTTGTCTCGTCGAGACACGTCTCCCAATATGCAACATGACCAACTTGGGTCACCACTTGACCTTGACCTGAGGTCAAATTTCTCAGTTGACCTAACCTGGTCATCATGAATATGATTCGAAGCGCCTTGACAAGACACACGTGATGGCGTAAACATTATTGCTTTATCTTTATTAGCTAAAAGGTTATTTGGGGAAAAAGGTTTAAAAACAAAATCACCTTTTTGACATTCGATGACCTCTGGAGCCTAAACTATTGACCTGAGCTCAAATCTGAGGACATCTATGTCGATTGCATTTTTCAATGACTTTCGATTGTTTTTTTTTCGTTTGCTACTAACTATTATAGTTCCCGAGATATTTGGGGGTATTCGAACCGAAGTCTTGAAAACTTGAAAATCTGACCCTTGATGACCTCTGGTGACCTCAATATTGACCTGAAAAAACTATATTCTGGGGTGTGTTCCAGGGTGTCCGGAAAAAAAGATACTGTGATTTTCCGTAATAATTTCGGTTATAAACAAACAATATAAACAAAATTCGAGTATCGTTATATTCACCAGTTCATGGCAAAGCAGATAATGCATGCCATTTGTACAGACACTGCCTCTGTCAGCCTCAAGGCGGAGGTGACGTGGGCACCCTATTCCCCGGACCTCAGTCCATTGGATTTCTTTCTGTGGGGAGGCCGTGTTTACAAAGGTCAAGGACCGTGTTTACAAAGAAAAGCCCAGAACAACAGAAGACCTGAAGCGCGCCATCATCGCAGAAGTCGGCCGCATGCCCTCAGCGATGGTCGACAAAGATGTCGACCATCTGCAGACTGTGCGACTGCCTCAGCTGATCCGCCGGAAGGGGCGCACATCGAGCATCTTCTGTAGGAGGCTGCACTGGAGCTGTGACTGATAGAGGGAGTCTCTGTACAAATGGCATGCATTATCTGCTTTGCCATGAACTGGTGAATATAACGATACTCGATTTGTTAAATATTGTTTGTTTATAACCGAAACTATTACGGAAAATCACAGTATCCTTTTTTCCGAACACCCTGGAACACACCCTGGAATATAGGCTTCCACACAACACGCCTTTTCCATATTAAAAAAAAAACATCTCAAAGGACTTGTTTCTGTGTTCATCGGTTTTGTCACGTTACCAGCTATAATCATGAAAAGTTTCAAAAAAATGGTACGTGCATATTGAAGCACGAGCTAAAATCCAGAGTATGTTTTTTCCGGACACCCTGTACCATACCAAAATTCAAACAGATATCCTCCATTTTTGACTGACTTATGACATCTAGACTATGGGTATCTCATGACGTCATATTTTAAAATTGCGTTTTTTGGCTTAGATTGACCAGATACAGACAACAAATACCAGCCCTGTATTCCTGAGAGAAAACTGCTCCATAAACATGCCTTCTTTGTTTATATTTATTAATTTCAAATTTTGACCTTCAGTGACCACCTGAACTTAACAATAATTTCATGGAAATAAATTCAGTTGGTAAAATGACTATCACTATCGAATTATACGTGGTAAATAACCCATAAAACATGTGTTGCATGACTCGTAGATAATTTGCGCATTGTGATTTTGTGTGACCTGACCTTGACCTTTGCCAACAATCTCACTTTAGCACATGCGGGATGTGTATGATACCTTGGACAGCACTTTGGGTGATCATGGTCGCAATCGATGGCTTTTGCTGGAAAGTATGGCCCATAAACTAAAATACGTCGATTTTGACCTTTGACCTGACCGTGACTTGATATTTGACCTCAATTTCAAATTTTGAGCATGCTTTAGATTCACCTCATTGAGGAATTTCGAATGCCGCCTTGCGCATCTCGCTGCGATCATTGGTTCGGAAGATAACCAGGAGGGGGGGGGGCGTTTAACGCCCCCCCCCCCCCCCCCCCCCCAGTCAATGGCGTTCGGCTGAGACCCCAGTCAATGCCGGGTTAAGTCAATATCGGTGAAATGAGCGTGCCACTCCTCAGTCGTTTTGTCGTGGAATGCTACGTTGAGAAACAACACAGAACAACAACAAAAAATCATTGATGTTTAATCCTCTCTGAAAACGAGGAGGGAATACGAACTACCCGTGAACTGCTTTCAAACTAATTCTACTTTTAGCAACAGACGTCAAACAGATATTGACACAAATATGGGTGCGGGTTCCCGCGGTCTGTTTATGCTGTATATACTCGGCGCAGACGCCGCTCACGTCAGCCGCGCGTGACGTAACATTCGTCTCACGCGAGGAAAGGAAAATGTCAGTGATTTCTCACGACACGCTCTGCATAGGAGGCGAGCCACGCACCGTACTTCGGAGGGGTCACAGACGATCACATTTAAAGGGCGTGGTAATCGAAAGGTTATTGAAGTTTACGAGTTATGGAAATATAAAAGTTAAGTGCTGCTAGTTGTCAACAATGATGTGTCGCTGATGTAAATATGCCCAGTTTGCGTCAGCAGTCTTCACGTGCAATGATTGGAACATGGTCAGTTTTAAACATGGTTAGTTTTGGACGGCGGCGTAGCAAAGGTCAAAAGTCCCGACGCTCAAACATTCACGATTCATGTCCGTGACCTTTTGTAGGCCATCAAATGCCAACGAAACATTCGTCCCACAAACCTTATATCACTTTCATATATCACTTTCGTCGGGAAATCTACCATGTTGGATGATAATGCTGTTGAAGCCGTACTTGGTCATAATGATGATGTTGGAATGTGCAGAGCAGGAGCGGCGGATTGCGGGGGACAGGGAACCCAAAAACCCCCAGTCGAAAATCCTGGGGGGCGGGGGCAAAAGGTCATTTCGCCCCCCAGATTTTAGCCGGCTCATGATCTCACGTCTTCAGCTGTGTGACGTATTTTTCCGATTTCGTGTTAACCCGCGCCGTGCCTGGGGGGGAGTGTTTAGACACCCCCTCAGGTTTTTCAAGGATAGCGGAAAAACAGCAGCAAGCAACGCCGCCATTTTTGGCACAGCTGTTCTGGCATCAATTGCCCACATAATGCAAAAAAAACAATACCTCGGGTCCTGTCAAGTCAGGTCAGGTCACCAGACCAGGTCACGTGACCCCACCTCCAAATAAAACTTCTGGACGTACCAGTCACAGTTTTTGGATGATCAGTTTTACACTTACAGGATTTCATAATGTCATATAGATCTACTAGTCGTCTATCTTGGTTTTTATATATCAGCAATCTAAGGTCGGGTCAATTTCGTGACCTCCCTACTATAAGTCAATGGGAAATATTGAAATGCTTCCTATTCCAAGGATACGCAAGATAGCTGTCTAATTCCTTCTGCATCATGTTATTATAGGTTATTCTTGATAGGTGCCATTTTTGTTCAGTGGCCCCTACAGGGTCAGCTGAGGTCACCAACAGTTTTGTCAATCCCTCTCGGCATAATGACAATAGTAAGTGACACCGACGCCAATGCGTTTGTCTCGTCGAGGCACGTCTTCCAATATGCAACATGATCTACTGGGTCACCACTTGACTTTGACCTGATGTCAAATTTGAATTTTGACCTAACCTGGTCAACTTTAATATGAGTCATAGCACCGTGACGAGGCAAAGACGATGGCGTCAAAGTTATTGCCTTCCCGTTATTACGTAACACGCTATTCGTAAAATACTGCTTTGTAAAAAATAGCCTTTTTGACATTTGATGAGCTCTAGAGCCTAAACTGTTGATCTAAGCTAAAATCTGAGGAATTTTTAGCGATAGCATTTTTCAAGAGTTTTCCATTGCTTTTTCCGTGTGTTACTAACTATCCTAGTTCCTGTGATATCTGGGAGATTCTGGAGCGAAGTCCTAAAACTGGAAAATCTGACCTCTGATGACCTCTGGTGACCTCAATATTGACCTCAGGAAAAACATATGCGAAGTACCTTCGAATGTGCTTGTCGAGAGCTTTCGAACGCCATTTTCCGCGTCTTTCTAGCCTTTTTAGTTTTCGAGTTCGAGGGGGAGGGGAGTCTACCCCCCCCCCCCCCCCCCCCCCCCCCCCCCCCCCCCCCCCCGACACGGCGAAGGTAGCGCCGAGCACCGGCACGGCGCGGGTTAACCAACCATAGACCTTATGCAATGATTTTCACGTGTGCTCTGGCGATTAATAAACATCCATTTCTAATGATCAGTGAATCACTGTCCAGATGCGCGCCATTCATGTGTATAACTAGAGGTGAATATTGCTTGCTATGCTTAACCAAAATCGACATTGATCAGTGGCAGGGTCTGCACTATTCAATGTCTGTCGCAAACAAAGCTGGAATGTTTGTCATCTACATGTCATCTACAGGTGTGACAAATTCGGGGATGGAGGCGCAGTTGACCCTGGCAAAAAGAAGAGGGTAAAACCATCTTTTTGCTCCTCGATCTGGCGGGCATTAGAATGGTAAAAGTAATGGCCGAATGTGTGCCAATGCAACAGTTGTGCCAGCGCCACTGGGCGGGGCAGGACAGGGTGGCGGCAACGGGCAGAACAGGGCCAAGCAGGGCCAAGCAGGGCGGGGCAGGGTAGGACGGTACAGGACCAGTGGTGGATCTAGGTTTCGAGTTTGGTGGGGGGGGGGGGGGCAAACAATTTCGCTCCGTTTCGTCATCGAAAAGGTGTTGACCGGGGAAGGGGGGGGTGGCGTCGGGTCGTCAGCGGGAAAGGTCTTTGAGCGGGGAGGGGGAGGGGCGTCGGGTCGTAAGCACGAAAGTTTCGTTGAGCGGGAGAGGGGGGTAAATCTCGCCTTCCCTGAACAAAAATCACAACCTCCCGGAACGGTTGGGGGGGGATATGCATTTGCCTACCTTTTTTTGGGGCGGGGGGCAATTGGGGGATTCCAGAACAGATCGACCAAACAATCTCTAAATAACACACTACATCTCATATTTCGATAAAACTACGTGTCTGGGGCTATCTGGGCTGTTGATTCACGCTGTGAACGTTTCAGCATCGTCCGTCAAATGGTTTTCTAGTTACAGCCTCGGGAAACTTTGTAATGTTAAGCAAAGCTCAAATTTTCAGCGGACAATATCTCCCATCTAAACCAGTAAAACGCATTAATCGGAGGTAGCCGCTCGGTAATCATGCCAGTCATATACACCTATATACCAGTAAAACGGCCTTTTAGGCGATAACCGAGCGGGCGCGCTCTGGTAAAGGTAAAACAGGTTTGAAATATGAAACGGTAAGGGAGCACACGTGGTAGTAACACATAGTCCTTTTAAAGGAAATAGTTCACCTTGAAAAATTTTACCCAACACGATTTGATTATATTTTTTAATACATTTCCTTTTCATATTGTCAAAAATGGCCTTATATCGCGCCGATTCAGGACAGAAGGCCGTACATTTTTATTGTTTATCAAATCTATATGCATACTCTCTGAGTCAGAGTCCTGACGGCACGCGAATGTGCAAAATGGTTCAGCCAATCAGATTCGAAAGTAGTCGCGTAAAGATAGACTCGCATTGGAGATGTGCCAACCGGCGGCCGGCGATTCGCTTGCTAGCACCAGATGCAAGCTGATTGGCTGATGGTATAGCCTCTGCCCGGTCTAGAACCAGTACAACATTCTTTCGCCAGCACCGCATTCCTTCGCCAAAAACTCAAATATATTCGGCTGTAAAGTCTTTTCAGTCAAGAAAACTTGCAGACAGGGGTTTCCCAACACGGGCTACAAAACTGCTATCTCAGTTTAAAACTAATGTTGAAGGTGAACTATTTCCTTTAATGCTCCAGAAAAATTACCTGTTGCTTCCTGCTGACCGCTCGGTATACTGTACTTGTTGCTTCCCTGGGACAAACTACATACAAAATAAGTTGCATTACATTTATCATGATCTCCTTTCTCGAATCTGCCAAGAGGGAGTACGTCCTGAGCGCTGCATGCTTCATCGTATAAATTAATGCTTAGATAAATCAAACCATTTTATATAAATAATTATTTTTGTTCATTTCGACGTTTGCATGTGCCACGCGCAGTGATACCACCCCTATCAGAACGCACCATACCAAAATCAAAATTGATGTGATGGTCCTGGTCCTATCCAATGGTGAAAACCCGATCTTAATCGGAGCAGTGGTTGTAAAGTTAATAGCTTCCGAAAAGCGTCTGTACGGCCGGTTCGGGCCGTGTCAAGTGTAAATTTGTCCAGTAAGTTGACGAGAAACCTCACGGGCGCTTCGCGCCTGCTTGGTCATCATGCGAGTCATATAAACCTATATACCAGTAAAACGGCCTTTTTGGGCGATGACCGAGCGGGCGCGCTCTGCTAAAGGTGAAACAGGTCTGAAATATGAAACAATAAGGGAGCGCATGTGGTAGTAACACATAGTCCTTTTAGTCCTTTTAATCCTCCAATAAAATTGCCAGGCCTCAATGCATGCCAACATAAAAATTAAGTTGTATTAAATTGTTCATGATCTCCATTCTCGAATCCGCCAAAAGGGAGTACGTCCTGAGCGCTGCATGCTAAATCGTATAAATTAATGCTTATATTAATCAAGCCATTTTTGATCAAGAATTACTTTTGTTCATTTCGACGTTTGTGTGTGCCAACTGCCACGCGCTGTGGCACCACCCCTATCAAAATGCACCATACCAAAAACAAAATTGATTTGATGGACCTATCCAATGGTGATAACCCGATCTCAATCGGAGCAGTGGTTGCAAAGTTATTAGCTTCCGAAAAGCGTCTGTATGGAACAACGGGTAGAACAGTAAGAAATGTAACGCCCAAATGAAATTGACGAGATATAATTTTTCTGGGAATTGTTTTGTCTATTATAAATTATAGGTATTGTTTGCTATCAATAACTTGTATTTCCATAGATTAAATCTTTATTTATTGAATTCAACTTCAGCAAATACACAAAGTAGTAGTCGAAGTAGTGTATATTTCAGTACCTGTAGTAGTATTTGGAAGCGGTCATTATTAATACCCTACGAAGTAGTAGTCGAAGTAGTGTATATTCCAGTACCAGTAGTACTATTTGGAAGCGGTCAGCGGTCGTTCCGACGTTTTTTAACCCCCAAGCCTATTTAACCCCTTCACGCCCAGAATATCGAAAAATAGTAAATAAAAACGTTGTAGCCTAGGCTTGTAGCTATCTGGTTCCGAAGTCGGATTAAAAATATATACCATAGGTTATGAGCCAGCCTAGTCTGAAAATCATCGATTTAACATGGGAACCCTACGGTGTAGTAGGTTTTTAACGCCCAAACGCCCGAGTGCTGCCAATCATTACTGGTGGGGCTGGGAAATATGTTCTATGTATTTCTACATCCCTGACCTTAGCTGTAATCAGGGGCGCAGCCAGGATTTCGCGACAGGGGTGGCTAACCAATGTGGGCCCCTTAGCATTGGCTGATGGAACCCCTAAAACAAATTATGGACTTGAGATGCTCGCTTTCTGAGGAAAAATTGGGTTTTATCAGGCCTGAAATTGGGCCCTTTCTGAGTCCACGATGGGCCCCTTTCAGACCCGAGATGGGCCCCTCTGAACCGCGACGGGGGTCATGACCCCCCCCCCCCCCCCTTGTGCCATGGGGCACCACTGCGCCGGGGGGGGGGGGGCACCACCACGGGCCGGGGCACCACCGCGCCAGTGACCCAAGGGCACCACAGCGCCGGTGTGCCAGGGCACCATCGTGACGGTAGGCGGCACTGTGGGGCGAGGGGAAACTCCGAAACACCGGGGCACTGTGCCTCCTTGAATCCAGGAGGGAAAACAATGGTCTGGCGCCGCCATGCAATCACAAGCATTGGTCGCTGGAAGAAAACAAATGCGAAATGATGCTAAATTAAAATTGCTAAATTATGCCCAAAAAAAATGTCCCTTCATGCCTCCCGTCCCTTGGGCTATGAAGGGGCTCCAACGTGCCTTTATACCAGAGGCAACAACGTATCCGACTCGAGGAGCCCTGAGGGCCCCCAATTGGGCTGATACATATAGATTATAGAACCTTTCGATTTTTTAGAGCCTAGTTATCTGGACAAACACAAAATAAAGCAAAAAATTCCGCGCCGCCAATCAGTGTTCTTTTCCAGTACAAAAGGGTCTAAGTTAGACTAACACTGGCGCCGCAGGGGGGGAGATATGGAGGCCATGGCCCCACCTTTGGCCTTAAATAGGGGGGGGGGGGCATCTTGTCTTTTGACACCACCTTTTGCTCCAGACACATTTCCTCGTTTTGACCCTGCAAGCAGGTCCCAAATTCAGACTGGTTATTGATTCAACTTTTTTGGAACGATTCAATCATGATTCATTTTGGAATCTGACTGATTCATTCACCGTTCGATTCACGGATACAATTTTGAGAATTGATTCATTCTGATTCAAAGAATCAAAACAAATATTTTAATTGATTCACGTTTGATTCAACATTTGAATATATGAGGTGAATTATGTCAAATCAATACAAATGGAAACATGCATATATATGATCATTAAAACATTAGTACAGCAATAGTATTACAGTATAATTGAATGTAGCCACTGGGACTCCATGTATTTGGACAATTTACCAGTGTACTTGAATCGTTAAATCTTTTGATTCAATCAGCCTTGATTTTATGCAGTTTTTGATTCAATCACGATTCATGAATCAAAATATCTGGTGGTGAATCAATTATGTTCTGATTCAATTAATTTTGATTGAACGAATGCAATCGACTCAATCAGTGTCCAATCAATAACCAGTCTGGTTCCAATAGCAAAACTTAGTTCTCCAACCCGCTCAAAACCTCAAATTTTGGCGCCGCTTCGCTTCGCAATAATAGTTGATCGCATGCATAAGATTTACTGCTCATAAAAAAACGTCTTCCCGCTCCCCCCCCTGGTCACAACGTCGTAACGAAAACGTCGGAACGTCGGAACGACCGCTGACCGCTTCCAAATAGTACTACTGGTACTGGAATATACACTACTTCGACTGCTACTTCGTAGGGTATTAATAATGACCGCTTCCAAATACTACTACAGGTACTGAAATATACACTACTTCGACTACTACTTTGTGTATTTGCTGAAGTTGAATTCAATAAATAAAGATTTAGTCTATGGAAATACAAGTTATTGATAGCAAACAATACCTATAATTTACAATAGACAAAACAATTCCCAGAAAAATTATATCTCGTAAATTGCATTTGGGCGTTACATTTCTTACTGTTCTACCCGTTGTTCCATACAGACGCTTTTCGGAAGCTAATAACTTTGCAACCACTGCTCCGATTGAGATCGGGTTATCACCATTGGATAGGTCCAGCAAATCAATTTTGTTTTTGGTATGGTGCATTTTGATAGGGGTGGTGCCACAGCGCGTGGCAGTTGGCACACACAAACGTCGAAATGAACAAAAGTAATTCTTGATCAAAAATGGCTTGATTAATATAAGCATTAATTTATACGATTTAGCATGCAGCGCTCAGGACGTACTCACTTTTGGCGGATTCGAGAAAGGAAATCATGAACAATTCAATACAAGTAAATTTGTATGTTGGCATGCATTGAGGCCTGGCAAATTTCTGGAGCATTAAAAGGACTATGTGTTACTACCACGTGTGCTCCCTTACCGTTTCATATTTCAAACCTGTTTTACCTTTACCAGAGCGCAGCCGCTCGGTCATCGCCTAAAAGGCCGTTTTTACTGGTATATAGGTTTATATGACTCGCATGATGACCAAGCAGGCGCGAAGCGCCCGTGAGGTTTCTCGTCAACTTACTGGACAAATTTACATTTGACCCGGCCCGAACCGGCCATACATACGCTTTTCGGAAGCTATTAACTTTACAACCACTGCTCCGATTAAGATCGCGTTTTCACCATTGGATAGGACCAGGACCATCACATCAATTTTGGTTTTGGTATGGTGCGTTCTGATAGGGGTGGTATCACTGCGCGTGGCACATGCAAACGTCGAAATGAACAAAAATAATTATTGATAAAAAATGGTTTGATTTATCTAAGCATTAATTTATACGATGAAGCATGCAGCGCTCAGGACGTACTCCCTCTTGGCAGATTCGAGAAAGGAGATCATGATAAATGTAATGCAACTTATTTTGTATGTAGTTTGTCCCAGGGAAGCAACAAGTACAGCATACCGAGCGGTCAACAGGAAGCAACAGGTAATTTTCTGGAGCATTAAAGGAAATAGTTCACCTTCAACATTAGTTTTAAACTGAGATAGCAGTTTTGTAGCCCGTGTTGGGCTACAAAACTGCTAAACAAAACCCCTGTCTGCAAGTTTTCTTGACTGAAAAGACTTTACAGCCGAATATATTTGAGTTTTTGGCGAAGGAATGCGGTGCTGGCGAAAGAATGTTGTACTGGTTCTAGACCGGGCAGAGGCTATACCATCAGCCAATCAGCTTGCATCTGGTGCTAGCAAGCGAATCGCCGGCCGCCGGTTGGCACATCTCCAATGCGAGTCTATCTTTACGCGACTACTTTCGAATCTGATTGGCTGAACCATTTTGCACATTCGCGTGCCGTCAGGACTCTGACTCAGAGAGTATGCATATAGTTTTGATAAACAATAAAAATGTACGGCCTTCTGTCCTGAATCGGCGCGATATAAGGCCATTTTTGACAATATGAAAAGAAAATGTATTAAAAAATATAATCAAATCGTGTTGGGTAAATTTTTCAAGGTGAACTATTTCCTTTAAAAGGACTATGTGTTGCTACCACGTGTGCTCCCTTACCGTTTCATATTTCAAACCTGTTTTACCTTTACCAGAGCGCGCCCGCTCGGTCATCGCCTAAAAGGCCATTTTACTGGTATATAGGTGTATATGACTGGCATGATTACCGAGCGGTTACCTCCGATTAATGCGTTTTACTGGTTTAGATGGGAGATATTGTCCGCTGAAAATTTGAGTTTTGCTTAACATTACAAAGTTTCCCGAGGCTGTAACTAGAAAACCATTTGACGGACGATGCTGAAACGTTCACAGCGTGAATCAACAGCCCAGATAGCCCCAGACACGTAGTTTTATCGAAATATGAGATGTAGTGTGTTATTTAGAGATTGTTTTGGTCGATCTGTTCTGGAATCCCCCAATTGCCCCCGCCCCCCCCCCCCAAAAAAAAAAATCGGTAGGCAAATGCATATCCCCCCCCCCCAACCGTTCCGGGAGGTTGTGATTTTTGTTCCGGGAAGGCGAGATTTCCCCCCTCTCCCGCTCAACGAAACTTTCGTGCTTACGACCCGACGCCCCTCCCCCTCCCCGCTCAAAGACCTTTCCCGCTGACGACCCGACGCCACCCCCCCCCCCCCCCCCCCTCCCCGGTCAACACCTTTTCGATGACGAAACGGAGCGAAATTGTTTGCCCCCCCCCCCCCCCCCCCCACCAAACTCGAAACCTAGATCCACCACTGGTCCTGTACCGTCCTACCCTGCCCCGCCCTGCTTGGCCCTGCTTGGCCCTGTTCTGCCCGTTGCCGCCACCCTGTCCTGCCCCGCCCAGTGGCGCTGGCACAACTGTTGCATTGGCACACATTCGGCCATTACTTTTACCATTCTAATGCCCGCCAGATCGAGGAGCAAAAAGATGGTTTTACCCTCTTCTTTTTGCCAGGGTCAACTGCGCCTCCATCCCCGAATTTATCACACCTGTAGATGACATGTAGATGACAAACATTCCAGCTTTGTTTGCGACAGACATTGAATAGTGCAGACCCTGCCACTGGTCAATGTCGACTTTGGTTAAGCAAAGCAAGCAATATTCACCTCTAGTTATACAAATGAATGGCACGCATCTGGACAGTGATTCACTGATCATTAGAAATGGATGTTTATTCATCGCCAGAGCACACGTGAAAATCATTGCATAAGGTCTATGGTTGGTTAACCCGCGCCGTGCCGGTGCTCGGCGCTACCTTCGCCGTGCCGGGGGGGGGGGGGGGGGGGGGGTAGACTCCCCTCCCCCTGGAACTCAAAAACTAAAAAGGCTAGAAAGACGCGGAAAATGGCGTTCGAAAGCTCTCGACAAGCACATTCGAAGGTACTTCGCATATGTTTTTCCTGAAGCCAATATTGAGGTCACCAGAGGTCATCAGAGGTCAGATTTTCCAGTTTTAGGACTTCGCTCCAGAATCTCCCAGATATCACAGGAACTAGGATAGTTAGTAACACACGGAAAAAGCAATGGAAAACTCTTGAAAAATGCTATCGCTAAAAATTCCTCAGATTTTAGCTTAGATCAACAGTTTAGGCTCTAGAGCTCATCAAATGTCAAAAAGGCTATTTTTTACAAAGCAGTATTTCACGAATAGCGTGTTACGTAATAACGGGAAGGCAATAACTTTGACGTCATCGTCTTTGTCTCGTCACGGTGCTATGACTCATATTAAAGTTGACCAGGTTAGGTCAAAATTCAAATTTGACATCAGGTCAAAGTCAAGTGGTGACCCCAGTAGATCATGTTGCATATTGGAAGACGTGCCTCGACGAGACAAACGCATTGGCGTCGGTGTCACTTACTATTGTCATTATGCCGAGAGGGATTGACAAAACTGTTGGTGACCTCAGCTGACCCTGTAGGGGTCACTGAACAAAAATGGCACCTATCAAGAATAACCTATAATAACATGATGCAGAAGGAATTAGACAGCTATCTTGCGTATCCTTGGAATAGGAAGCATTTCAATATTTCCCATTGATTTATAGTAGGGAGGTCACGAAATTGACCCGACCTTAGATTGCTGATATATAAAAACCAAGATAGACGACTAGTAGATCTATATGACATTATGAAATCCTGTAAGTGTAAAACTGATCATCCAAAAACTGTGACTGGTACGTCCAGAAGTTTTATTTGGAGGTGGGGTCACGTGACCTGGTCTGGTGACCTGACCTGACTTGACAGGACCCGAGGTATTGTTTTTTGCATTATGTGGGCAATTGATGCCAGAACAGCTGTGCCAAAAATGGCGGCGTTGCTTGCTGCCGTTTTCCGCTATCCTCGAAAAACCTGAGGGGGTGTCTAAACACCCCCCCCCCCCCCCCCCCCCCAGGCACGGCGCGGGTTAAAGGGAGATAATGACCTTTTTCCACAAAAATGGAGTTAGCACCTTAAATCGATAGACGAGACCAAAATATATTGTAAATTCATCAAATTTTGCATATAACAATTCCTACCGCGCGATATTTCAATTCATAGTTGATAAGCGCTCCACGCTTATAATCAGCAAGCACTCGGTAACGACATCAGTAAATTAGCCTCCCTACGCATTGTTATTTATCATGAAGGTATCCAATATGTTTCCTGCATTCTATCTTTTGCGAATATGTGCCAAACTTTTATGAACAATCAACAATCATTTTAAAAAAGTGCATTGAAATCGGCAGTTTAGGTAGGCCCCCATGGCAACCTATTTAGTGTCGGCGATTTGTTTATAAGTGCCCATTCAACAACGTTGAACAGATTGACACAAAAGCGCCAGATGTTGCGCTTTCCAATAGTGTAGGGAAAATACCGATCATAAATTTTCCCAAACTTCCAACTTTGAATTAGGGAATAATTGTATTTAATTCTTAAATTTAGATCACATCATTTTAATACCATAACGGTAGCCAAAGAAAGTGTTGCTAACAAAATCAAAAGGTCATTATCTCCCTTTAAGACGAAATCGGAAAAATACGTCACACAGCTGAAGACGTGAGATCATGAGCCGGCTAAAATCTGGGGGGCGAAATGACCCTTTGCCCCCGCCCCCCAGGATTTTCGACTGGGGGTTTTTGGGTTCCAATCTGACTTCTGACTTCTGCGATGATGGCGCGCTTCAGGTCTTCTGTTGTTCTGGGCTTTTCTTTGTAAACACGGTCCTTGACCTTTGTAAACACGGTCTCCCCACAGAAAGAAATTCAATGGACTGAGGTCCGGGGAATAGGGTGCCCACGTCACCTCCGCCTTGAGGCTGACAGAGGCAGTGTCTGTACAAATGGCATGCATTATCTGTTTTGCCATGAACTGGTGAATATAACGATACTCGAATTTTGTTTATATTGTTTGTTTATAACCGAAATTATTACGGAAAATCACAGTATCTTTGTTTTCGGACACCCTGGAACACACCCTAGAATATAGGCTTCCACACAAAACGCCTTTTCAATATTAAAAAAAACATCTCAAAGGACTTATTTCTGTGTTCATTGGTTGTCCCACGTTCCCAGCTATAATCATGACAAGTTTTAAACAAATGGCATGTGCATATTGAAGCACGAGGTAAAATCCAGAGTATGTTTTTTTTCCGGACACCCGGTAGTTGCCTAGGTATGGTTCTCTGACATATCTTCCGTTTTTGTTTGATAATTTTAGAGAGAAAAAATGATTTTGTGATAATTCTCACCCCACCCCCCCCCCCCCTTCCCAAAAAAAGTTTTTGAGTTTTGGTAGCAGCCATTTTCACAATCTGAGCCCATATAATGGCCCTCGAGTCAAGGTCAGGTCACAAAACGGAAACAATTGAAAATTGATTAATCTAAATAAAAAGGCATGTTTCTAGACCTGCTTTGTCTCAAGAATACAGCAGTGGCATTTATTTGTCTATAGCTGGTCACTAAAACCCCAAAAAGGTATTTTCACAAAATGACTTCATGAGTTACTTATACTTAGGGAGCCGTAAGCGGGGGCGGATCCAGAAAATGTTCAAGGGGGGTCATCAATTGCAGTGGTGTCCCTACCTATATCCAAATCTAAAAACTCAACGGATTTGGTCCACTATATTTTCAGAGTACCCCTATTTCAGCATTTGTTACTGACAACGTTGGCTATAGGTATTTGCAATATCAGCCGTACCCTTTCTATCATTTAAAGTGCTGCGGATGGTGCTAAAATATATGATTTGTACAGTCAAGGGCGGCCCCAGACGGCTGATGAAGAATTGACCAAGAGGGAAGTCGAGGTTCGTGACCAGGGGGAGGGTTGGAAGCCGCTTTTTACGAGCAGTAAATATTATGCATGCGATAAACTATTATTGCGTCGCAAAGCGCCGCCAAAATTTGAGGTTTTGAGTGGGTTGGAGAACTAATTTTTGATATTGGAACCAGCATGCAGGGTGTAAAAACGAGGAAATATGTCTGGAGCAAAAGGTGGTGTCAAAAGGCATGTTGCCACCCCTCCCCCCCCCCCCATTTGAGGCCAAAGGTGGGGTTAAGACCCCCATATCCTCCCCCCGCTCCCCCTGCGGCCGCCAGTGTGTACAGTCTATATTAGACCCTTTTGTACTGGAAAAGAACACTGACTGATTTGCGCGGCGAAGCGGCGCTGAATTTTTGCTTGATTTTGTTTTTGTCTGGATAACTAGGCCCTAAACAAATCGATAGGTTCTATAATCTATATGTATCAGCCCAAGAGCCCAAGGGGACCCTCAGGGCCTTTCGACTCCGATACGCTGTTGCCTCGGTAGTCACGTTGGTGCCCCATCATAGCCCAGGGGACGGGAGACATGAAGGGACATTTTTTGGCATAATTCGGTGTCTCCCTTGCCCCACAGTGCCGCCTACCGTCACGATGGTGCCCCTGGCACACCGGCGCGGTGGTGCCCTTGGTTCAAAGAACACTGAATGATTTGCGCCGCGTAGGGCGCGGATTTTTTTGCTTTATTTTGGTGGTGCACCTGGTGCCCCGGCGCGGTAGTCCAGGGGAGGTTATGACCCCCGTGCCCCCCCCCCCCCTGAATCCGCTACTGGCCATAAGTCAGTCTAAAATAAAGATATTGCTTTCAAATTTGGTTTGGGTATCGTCCATACTTGGTTCCCTATAATATATCTTCCGTTTTTTTTGTGATATCTTTTTTTTAATACTTTTGTGGAAATTCTTCCAAAAACAATTTGTTTTTGCATTTTTGGGGCTCAAAAATAAATAAATAATTGTCAATACGAGATAGCTATTTGAAAGAGTGTCAATTAATTTCTTTTGACGTTTTTATTTGCGATTTCCATCAAAACTCTTTTTTTCTACGATTTTACAAACATTTAACGTTTTTCCACCAAAAATGGCATGACATGACTTCACTAAAACGTCCTTATCGCCCAAACTACTTTTTAATTGCAATACAATTTTGTCAGAAGACGTATAATTGATGCAGCATAAAGTACCGAACCGTTCGGTGCTTTATGCTGCATCAATTATACGTCTTCTGACAAAATTGTATTGCACTGCGATATCTGTCATAGTTTTCAAGTTATTGAGAAAATCCGGGAGGGGGGTTAAAATTTACCCCCCCCCCCCCCAGCGCCGAGCGGGTTAAAGAAAAGGCGTGTCAACAGTTATGATGGGAATATAGCAGATCAGCTGGTTTGAGCACCTGGGTTGAGAGTAGGCAACTTGCATCAGCATGGTAATTATTGGGTCCACTGCCATTTCAACGCATAGTAGCCGTTTTCACGAAGTATTATTGCGCTGAAAAGTTTCTGAAAGATTCAGAAATTTTTGAAAAACTACACAACTTTTACGTGCGATTTTTTGCCATAAATGTCCCTCATAATTGTGTAATATGTTAGTAAGAATAAAATATGTCGACAAAATTGCGGTTTGGTGGTAATAAGCAAGATAAGTATTGATATAATCTTCCTGAAACTTTCAGAAACTTCAGGAAGATTCTATCAATGCTTATTACCATCTTGCTTATTACCACCAAACCGCAATTTTGTCAACATATTTAATTCTTATCAACATATTACAAAATTATAAGGCCCAAAATCGCATGTAAAAGTTATGTAGTTTTTCAAAACTTTCAGAATCTTTCAGAAACTTTTCAGCGCAATAATCCTTCGTGAAAACGGCTATTGTGAAACATACTGTTATTTGCATTGTAATTTGGAATGAAAGAAAACAAAACATACTTAAATTGATTGAGCTATGCCCTGGAATGCTTAAATTGCTCTGGTACAAAAAAAAACTATCAGCTTTGGCTCATTGGAGTTTTTGACACTTTTTCAATTTGTTGCCACCAGGGTTTTTGCCAGCAGTTTTTAACCGGTAAAAAAACAGTGGAAAAAGAATGTTTGCCACCCACTGCTAACTCTGGTCAGAAGTCATCAGAGGTCACCGTCCCGCTCCGCGCCGCCAGCTGCAGAGGTCATCAGAGGTCACCGTCCCGCTCCGCGCCGCCAGCTGCAGAGGTCAGAGGTTACCGTCCGTCCGTCCACCGTGGTCAGAGGTCAGAGGTCACCGTCCCGCTCCGCGCCGCCAGCTGCAGAGGTCAGAGGTTACCGTCCGTCCGTCCACCGTGGTCAGGGGTCAGAGGTCACCGTCCCGCTTCGCGCCGCCAGCTGCAGTGGTCAGAGGTCACCGTCCAGCTCCGCGCCGCCAACTGCAGAGGTCAGATGTCACCGTCCCGCTCCGCGCCGCCAGCTGCATAGGTCAGAGGTCACCGTCCGTCCGTCCACCGTGGTCAGAGGTCAGAGGTCACCGTCCCGCTCCGCGCCGCCAGCTGCAGAGGTTACCGTCCCGCTCCGCGCCGCCAGCTGCAGAGGTCAGAGGTCACCGTCCCGCTCTGCGCCGCCAGCTGGAGAGGTCAGAGGTCACCGTCCCGCTCTGCGCCCTCAGCTGCAGAGGTCAGAGGTCACCGTCCCGCTCCGCGCCGTCAGCTGCAGAGGTCAGGGGTCGCCGTCCCGCTCCGGGCGCCAGCTGCAGGAGGCGGCTGCATCGGTCACGGCACCAGACGGGCCCGGTTGTTATTGCTGGTCAGACTGTCGAGCTTATCGTCACGCTCCCTTGCAACAACGCCAGACGAGCAACCGAGAGGCCAATTTCACAAAGCCAAAAAGTGTGTAATTACAAAGAATTTCTTTGTTATTACACATAATTTGTACACATGTTTGTAGTTTGGATTTCACAAAACCCCAGGGCAGTAAATCTCAATTTACTATTTACAAACTAGTTTACACAGATATTGTTTGTAAAAATGTTTGCAATTGCACATGTTCTATTTCTCAAAGGTCGACGGCAGTGAGGAAATGTTTGCAATTACAAACTTGTAATTACAGTGGGTCAGGGGTTCTGAATTTCAGAAACTGCATTGATAGTTGACGTTGTTTGACTGTTCAGGTTATTTTCTTGGTGAGGTTGTTACGTTGCCGTGGTTGTTAGGGTAATGGTTTAGTTATACATAGGTATAGCTGCCAAAAAAAGTTATATCCCGAGAGATTCGAACAGGGATCTCCAGCTTTGAAGTCCAGTCACAGTGCACCTTAAGGCGGCCGCACACTAGGCCATTCGGCGCGCGGAGGTCGCGATATCGCTACGACTTTCCGCGCATCTTAAGCGACTTTCCGCCTTCGCGTCAGCCGGAACGTCAAAAATCGCGGACGAATGTCGTCGGCCGACCATCTGCGGACCGGCGGAAAAAGCTGATTCGAACGAGCTTGTTTCCGCGACTGAACGCCGCGGAGCCGCGGACAACAGCATTGATCAGGCTAACAGTGGCGAATCTATGCAAGACAGAGGTGCACATTTTGCACAGCATGCTCTTGCCGCTGTGAAATTGATTATGTAAAAGTTTCGTGGTTCTAAACTTACATCTTCGTCGAAAAATGGCCATCATTAATTTACCTTGTGACAGGCTGTAGGCACAGGTTGCGACATGCTGTAGGTCGGTGGGGCGGAATCTCGCGAGCAGACAGCGCCGAATCCGCCGGAACAAGGACGATATTCCGCCGTATCGCCGCGATTTTCCGAGGCGGAATGTCGCAGTATATCGCGCGCCGAATGGCCTAGTGTGCGGCCGCCTTTACCGATTGCGCTATGATGTGAGGGGCGCCTCCGCGCGGAGAAACCCGCCTGGCGATATAATTGCAGCGGTGTAAGGGATTCTACGGGTTTTTCCCAGAATAATTGAGTTACATAGTAAAACGTACTTATAAAGGTGGTAGAAGTCCCACGGTAGCCACATTTTCGATATCTATCATTGTTTTCAAGTTATTGAGAAAATCCGGGAGGGGGGGCAGATTCTGCCACCTCCAGCGGGGCGCGGGTTAATGCAAATATTATCCTTAATCTTCTTCAATTCGAATTCAGGAAACAACACAGTACGTACATGCCGATTGTTCAAATGTACGATGACGTTTACAAAATATCTACAAAATAACGAAATAACATGCTCCACCTTGATTTACAGAAAGCTTTGGATACAGTTTGCTTTTTTATCAATTTAGTCCGAATGTTTTTGAATGGATGGATTTCCGAGGTCAGGCCCCGCGCTAAGCATAGCTTGTTGCGCAGGCCCTGACCCCACCACCCGATCAAGCAATTCCTGGTGTCCGGCAGAATTTAGAAGCGAAAGTTGTACGTGCCCGACATAACTGGACACGGTCCGCCCCGCCCTCTGACGTCCCCTGGCTTTGAGTGTGACCGCTGCCACCGGCCACAGACCATGCCAGTCAGGGGCAAATAGCGAGCGCCGAAGCGACTCGAACCCGGGCTGCCACTACCGGGTGAGGTCAGAAGCCCAGCGCTCTCCCAACTGAGCTACAGGGGCGGCCGAAATTTGTTTGGCAATTCTCTTGAGAGAAAAAAAAAATGCACCGCATTGTGATACGATGGGTTTCTACAACCCGATAGAGTCATATATTAATAAGAGGCATACAATGGCAATAATAGATGAGGTTGCATCTAATAAACAAATGATGAAAATTGGCGTCCCACAGAGTTCAATTTTACGTCCTCTTTTATGTATTCTCTATATTAATGACATCAGCAATACAACATAAATAGGCACCTTTTACTTATTTGCTGATGATATAGGACAATTTGTATTCAAGCTAGAAATGTTGAAGAGCTGCAAATAAAGATTAATGAATTAGTACAAAAATAACGAGTTGTTCCATGTAGATATATTATCACTAAATGCATCAAAGACAAATTACCAAATCTATTCAAGATCAGTGACGTGACAAGATCTTGACATAGTTTTAAATGATACACCAATCACGATAAACCCATGCATTAAATACTTATGAGTTCTTGTAGATGAAAATCGTAAATGGAATAGTTCTATACAGACTTGTCAATTATTCATATTTGTCATGAATCGATTCACAGTGATTCACGGACCATAATGAATGATTCAATCATGATTCAATCACTCAACATTACCATAATGAATGATTCAATCATGATTCAATCACTCAACATTACCATAATGAATGATTCAATCATGATTCAATCACTCAATATTACCATAATGAATGATTCAATCTTGACTCAATCACTCAACATTACCATAATGAATGATTCAATCTTGATTCAATCACTCAACATTAAAGGGAAGTGTCGACTCCTTTGTCTAACTCCTTTGATTTTGAATGTGCGACTCCAAGATTTTATGAGCGTGATAGGGAGGTCATGCTGTACCTGTGTGCCTATTTGCATGCACATCAGAATAGTCTGCTGTTTGACCTTAAACATATTACCTGCTCTAAATCCTTTGGTTTTGAATGTGCGACTCTAGGATTTTACCAGAATGGTCACTAGGTCGTGATCTATCTGTGTACCAATTTTGAAGCCAATCCAAATAGTCCGCGAATGTGTTTCCGAATGTGAATGTGAATGTGAGCCAATTGGACACGCGTGTTGTTTATTTTGATTATAAAATGATATTTATAATATTGATTATAATTGCAAATTCCAAGTTCCAAAAGCATTAATGACTTTACGTTTCACTTTTTTAAGTGAATAGAACATTTATTTTGATTTTTCATTAGGTATTTTTTTTTATAAAGCATGATGTGGAATAAAGCGGCGCCGATGCGACAGTGATATTTGGGTCTTTTTTGGTCGAACAGCATAAACTGTCCACAAAATATGCCAGCGGCCCAGCATTCATCTGTGCCCTGTGGACAAACCAGGCACTTAATGGCCAATTATATGAGTAATGTGCCCTGCGCTGTAGCCTGTAATTCATCTATGCGTAAAAAAGCGAGGCTTTGTGTCCAACTCCAGTGGGCACAAAGCCACTGTTCAATCAGCCCCAACTAGGGGAATACCTTTGAACTGGTAGGGTTAGGGGTAGGTACCTAAATACTTAGAAAAGGTAACTAACTCATACTTTGGTTCATAAACCACACAGTACACGCACACCTTTTTCACACGAAAAATTATCAAAAGGTACCCACCTTTTCCTAATTTCTAAGCTATACCATATCAAAAACTAAATCATAAACAAACATTTGCATGACCTCCGCATGTCCCAAATATCACTGTCGCATCGGCGCCGCTTTATTCCACATCATGCTTCATAAAAAATAATACCTAATGCAAAATCAAAATAAATGCTATATTCGCTTAAAAAAAAGTGAAAGTCATTAATGCTTTTGGAACTTGGAATTTGCAATTATAATCAATATTATAAATATCATTTTATAATCAAAATAAACAACACGCGTGTCCAATTGGCTCACATTCACATTCACATTCGGAAACACATTCGCGGACTATTTGGATTGGCTTCAAAATTGGTACACAGATAGATCACGACCTAGTGATCATTCTGGTACAATCTTAGAGTCGCACATTCAAAATCAAAGGATTTAGAGCAGGGCATATGTTTAAGGTCAAACAGCAGACTATTCTGATGTGCATGCAAATGGGCACACAGGTAGAGCATGACCTCCCTATCACGCTCATAAAATCTTAGAGTCGCACATTCCAAATCAAAAGAGTTAGACAAAGGAGTCGACACTTCCCTTTAATGTTGAGTGATTGAATCAAGATTGAATCATTAATTATGGTAATGTTGAGTGATTGAATCATGATTGAATCATTCATTATGGTAATGTTGAGTGATTGAATCATGATTGAATCATTCATTATGGTCCGTGAATCACTGTGAATCGACTCATGACAAATATGAATCATTGACAAGTCTGCTCTAAAGAACGGCAGAGGCCCCTCTCCAGATCGGCAGAGACCCTTTACAGATTAGCAGGGCCATATAAAGGCCGGCAGAGGGCCCTCTACAACCGGAAGGGGTCATCTAAATGCCCACAGGGGGCCCTCTGCAGATCGGCAGGCCCTCTACATGCTGGAAGGGCCCTCTAAAGGTGGGCAGAGGACCCTCTACAGATCGGCAGGGCCCTATAAAGGCCAGCAGAGGGCCCTCTACAGATTGGCTGGGACACACTGCAGATCGACAGGGCCTCTAAAGCCTGGAAGAGGGCCCTCTACAGGTCGGCAGGGCCCTCTAAATGCCGATAGAGGCCCTCTACAGATTGACAGGGCGATCTACGATCGACAGGACCCTCTAAAGACCGGCAGAGGGCCCTCTCCAGATCGGCAGGGACCCTCTACAGATCGGCAGGGCCCTATAAAGGCCAGCAGAGGGCCCTCTACAACCGGAAGGGGCCCTATAAATGCCGACAGGGGCCCTCTGCAGATCGGTAGGGCCCTTTAAAAACTGGTAAAGGGCCATATCCTCTCTGGCTGGGGCCCCTTTTGCACGTATTTACATATACACATGCCTTTAACAGACAATCAAGTGTTGTTATTTATTCGTGTTACGATTTTTGTATCGGTTCGTGGGCCTTCTTCTATGCGACGTAAGGCGTTTTGCGGGCGCTTGCCACCATCAAACACACTGGGGCCTTCAGCCCCAAGGGGCCCTGGCTCGGTCGCCAGAGGGGCCCCCTGGCCTCCAGGGGGTGGGCATGGCCCCTTGCCCCCCCCCCCCCCTTGCCTACGCCCTTGATTCTGAAGATACGCATGATATCAGCCCAATTCTTATAGGCCATGCTTGAAGACCCAGGTGCATTTTTGGTTCAGTGAACCCACGTGTTGAACCTATCGTCCAATTTTTTTTTTCGTTGGATTTTTTTATTGTAATTTATTATTATTGGCAATCAAGAGCTGAAACGCAACTGCTAATACATACAAATGTAAATGTATATGCATACTGACGTGATGAATATGATGATTAAGTGAATAATACATCTGAAGGGGTTTTGACGAGCAGTATTTCTAAGGACATGATCGCTTAGTAAATTTTCACAGGAATGACATAGTAATGATTTTTGCTGGTAGTTTGGCCCCCGAGTACTTCATGAGAAGGAGCATTTTGTCCCCAAACTTATCCATAAGGACAGAACACTTTACCACCCCTGGTGTTCGAAGCGAAGTCCTAAAACTGGAATATCTAACCTTTGATGAGCTTTGGTGACCTTAATATTGACCTGAACAAAAACAAATACCTGAAATAATTTCGAATGTCATTGTCGAGAGCTTTCGAACGCTTTTACATTTTTATTCGAGTTAACATTCATGAGAAGTATCATATATTACACTGCTGTAATGGATGGGAGAGCGACAATAGCCAGCATCTCCCGATTTGTTTCGCTTTGTTCCTTTGATAAACCTCGTCTCGTGGTGCTGCGGCATCCGGCCGACCCCGATTTGCTGGGTGATACGGGGAAGGGGGGGGGGCAGATTCCTAATATCTGATTCTTTCCGTTCAACGCCTACAGGCCTAATGTTAAAACAAGAAAAGCTTGGTGGGGGGGGGGGGGGGGGTACACTTCCCTGTGACTCTTGTTGAAATAGGTCAACAATACATTGTTCATTGCTGTAGTTCTACATTACGACCAAAGCATATATTCGTAGAATACGAATATTACTGGACGCGCCGTCACTGGCTCCCAGTGGAGTAAAGTTGTACGAGACGAATGTTAGGTGACTGTGGCATTATTTTTTCCAAATAAAGTATCTTGCCCCCCCCCCCCCCCCCCCCCCCCAAAAAAAAAAAATTAACAATGTATCGTAAACATTGACTTCGCACCAGTCAAAATCCAGCTATACACAGTGAACAACTGATTTAAAAAACACGGTTTTTACCATCAGTAGCAAACCCAGGGTTCACTCCAGGAGGGAGCAATTTTTGATCAGGGGGGCCTAAGGTAACTCCACCAAAAAAAAATCATCGGATTTGGCCCACTATATTTTTAGAGGGGCATATTTTCAACATTTTTCCTTTAAAAAATCATTCATCCTTGGAGCATCTTTGGAAATAGGGACCTTCGGGACCTATTTCCAAAGGGGCACATACGGCCAAGGGGGCACGTACGGACCTTCAGGGGGGCAATTGCTCCGTGGGCCCCACCCCTTGGGTACGCCTATACTTACCATCAAATCAAGGCTTAAAAAGCTCAACTGGACGAGAAAATATCGGCCAGCAAGCTGCCAGTCGGAATTGAAGCTCGAACAAACGTTTTAGTTGTACATATAGGAAGAACACTTCATATGTTATCAATTTGGAATCCAATCTACACCCTATTTCGGCGCCAATGGTTGTCAAAAATGACGCGTTGCTTTTGTGAAAATAACTTTTCGGGACGCGTGACAGCGGTGTGTACAAAATTCACGTGTGATTCTCACGAAGTTCCCAATGGCAATTGTGCAATCAAAATAAAACAAACCATAGGTAGGTACCTAGGTTGAGATAGGTACTTCTAGCTCAAACCTTATGGGAAGTATCTGCCCCCTCCCGGATTTTCTAAATAACCTAGAAACTATGATAGATATCAACGTGAAACTTTCAGTACCTTATCGGAATTGAAGCTCGAACAAACGTCTAAGTCTAAGTAGTCTAAGTAGAACATCAAGTCTAAGTCTTCTCACCAACTTTCAATTACGAATTCATGTAGTATTTTGGGAGATAATGAGGTTTTAATGACGCCATGCCATGCCATTTTGGTGGAAAAACGATAAATGTTGGACAAATCGTAGAGTTTTGAAGTAAATTGCAAATATAAAACGTCGAAAGAAAGGAAATGACATTTTCTTCAAAATGGTTATCTCAGATATCCGAAATTGTGAGTTTTGTAACCAAAACAATGGGGAAAAAAATTCAGGAAAAAAAATCCACAAAATATTTTTCCTTGTGAGTTTGAAAAGTGAGTTTCTTCAGCTCGAATACCAAAATAAGGTAACCGGCCCAAATACGCGGAGGGAGAAAAATGGGGGGTACCTTTTTGCCACAAAAAGATGCTCCCCCCCCCCCCCCACGGAGAGAGGGGGAGCATCTGCGTCCGCGTCGCCTTTTGAGTTCCGAAAAAGGCGACGCGGACGCAAAGACGCGGACATCGGCACCCGCCGAAGCTGGAGCGATGCCCAACTTGCTGGGCCCGGAAGAGCTAATATTGGGGACCAGGCCAGGACCAGCTCCCAAAGCCATCTCCCCTCAGACTCCCCCAGATCCACAGGGACAATTTATGCGCAGAAAAGTTGTTCTGCCTCTTGCTGCTTTCAAACCATTTGCACTGTTACCAGTTGTTTGTTACAGTTCGGTACATATGCATAGATATTATTATCATATGTACTATTGAGCGCTGACTGCCACCGGTCATCGTGATTTACTATCCGAGGCTAGTTAATGGATATGAAAAACTACCTTCATTTCAATATTTTGAATCATACCGAGATGTGCAACCAGGAAAAGGGGTTACCTGAGGTGTGGCTCCACTGGTCTCCACTGGGCTGGTCCCAATATTACAATTTCGTTTTACACGACCTAAAATTCACATTTTCACGCCGCTTCGCGGCGTCACATCGGTGGCCATTATCATAACGAAGCCATCGTCATCGTCTTCGGTTCGTCGTAACGCTGAATGGATTGAATAATATTTTTAGCTTCTTATGATCCACAAGGCCCATCGCCTATATTTCTGGGTTTTATCAGGGAAACCCGTAAAAAATCGCCGCTTGGCGGCGCTAAATAACAAGTACCTACTGTAACATGAAAATCCACATTACAAAGTGATGCAAAGGCTTAAATACACGCAGACAAAAATGTGGTTACATTATTTCCGTCATTTCAGCCGAGCCACCACTCAAAAATTATCGGCGACGCCTCTGCATAGGACTGTCTCAGGCCTATCAAGGGCCTTCTCAGACTGGTATGGGACTCTTTCAGGCCTGACGACGGCCCTCTTAGGCTTGTCAAGAGCTTTCTCATATCTGAAAATACACTCTCAGACCGACTGGAGGCCCTTTCAGACCTGCAAAAACGTTCGAGGCCCTTTTCAGCTCGAAGGCCCCTTGACGTCTGATGTGCCTCCCCCCCCCCCGAAATGTTTGCCTGGTTCCGCCCTTGGTTGAAGGCATGTTTGTTTGTGTAGGTGTATGCGCGACTTCTGAATACCATTTAACTGCATCAGTGCTTGTCAGTTGTGAGTTGGGTGTCGTTTAAACATGTCCGGCCTTTAAAGCCGATACGCCACATTCAGCAACAACAAAAAACCTGTTCATCTCGGATGTTTTATTTGCAATACATCCATGTATGCAAACACATACACATATACACATATACAAACAAACATGCACGTTATACCCCTCCCCAGTGAACCCCTCTTCCGGCTGACCCCTCCCCGGCTGACCTTCCCCACTAACCCCATATATACACCAGACGGGGGACGGCTAATCTGAATAACGGCAAAATGTCCCATATTTACGTCATCCTGTCATAGAATGTCACCGCACTCTGTAGATGATTTACACATGCCTGATCTTTATCTCAGTCTTCTTCAGGGGGTTAAGACCCTTCCACGTGCGCCACCAAATGCTCTGCCCGCTGCGAGTACTGTTCTCCAGACTGAGGCCGTTCAGGTTACTGAGACCACAGCTATCACCGTACCACCAGCCCGCCTTATAATGCTGTGCACAGTGGAGTCCATAGCCGTCCTCATCAATGTCACGGGTCAAAAATCTACTGTTGACGCCGTAACGGAGACTGTTTCCGGCATCTCCGGTGTAGTTTGACGCACTAAGACGGTACTCGTCCTGCTCAGACGAGATCCTGAAGTCCTGGTACACAGCGTGTACCTTCTCACCGTTGACGTCCTCCAGGTTTATCCGTAGTTCGTACACCCTATCCTGCGCTGACGTCATCCTCCACATGTTATCCAAGCCCCACCAGAACTCCCCGGTCAGATTGCCGAAGCCCTTCTTGTACTCGGGCCAGCCGAGGTAAAAGTCCTGGTGCGGCTTGGTGTCGTCGCGCCGCTGAATCACGGTCCACTTGCCGCCATCCGCGTCCTTGTCGCAGTAAGCCGACACCGGGAGGAGGGAGCGGTCCAGGCCCCCCGGCTGCAGCATGTAGATCCCGCTGTGGGCGCCGGCCGGAAGCTCGCTGCAGTCGCGGGGCAGTGGCTCGCTGCCTCCCGGCCCACCCTCGCCCTCCACTTGGTCCAGCCTGACGGCCAGCGTATCGATCTGAGTTTGCTGGCTGGCCGTCTTGTTGATCGCTCCGTCCAGCCGGGATTGCTCGCTGCTGGATGTTTCGGTCAGCACAGCCAGCCGAGTTTGCTGGCTGGCCGTCTTGTTGATCGCTCCGTCCAGTCGGGATTGCTCGCTGATGGATGTGTCGGTCAGCACAGACAGCTGAGACTGCTGGCTGTCCAGTTGTGTAACCAGTCGGGTCACCTGGGATTCCTGACCGCCTAGCCGAGTAGTTAGGCTTTCCAGTTGTGATTTTGTGCTGTTATATTTGGCGACAAGTTCATCAATCTGAGTTTGCTGGCTGGCCGTCTTGTTGATCGCTCCGGCCAGGCTTTCCATCCTCAACTTGAGTCTTCTGAGGAGGTCGGGCCACACCTTCTGCTCTATGTAGCGGTCTATGTAGCGAGACACTGGAATGACTCTGCGGGACTCGGCGGACGGCTGCTGCTGCTGTGCCGCGGCACAGCCGGCCGTCGCACACAACACCACCAGAAGACGGGCCGCCGTGACGCTCGGAAGCCGGGCAAGCATCTTGACAGGTCCGGTCGGGTCACACGGGCTGCGGACCGGAGACTGACGGCTCAGCGCTGGTGGGATGGCGGCAGAGCACGGCACAGTACCAGCTCTCAGACGCGTCACCACCGGCCGCACGGCTGTCTCGGGACTGACTGACCCGCACTGGTCCAAGGCCCTATATACTGGTCCGGCGCCGCTGACGGGACCCGCCGGCCCTGTTTACTACATGGCTGAGGGGGCGGGGGCGGTGGGCAGCTGGCGGTGGTGGTCTGCACTTCTGCAGACTGGCAAACATTTGCATCAGTTTGAGCTGGCGTCAGGGTTGTGCTTAACTCGTCGGTGAGTCAAATTTGACTTAAAACTGACTCAACTCAACTTGAGTCAGAGTCGCTTAACCCGCCATTGACGGGGGTTAACGCCCCCTGATGAATTTTCGTAATATCTCAAAAACTAATAACGCTATCAACGTGAAACTACGGGTACCTTCTTCTAAATGACGTTTACGTCCTCTGTGAAAGAAAAAATAAATTTTGTCGAAAATGTTTGAGTTATAGCGAATTTAGTGACGTCACTACACACGAGTTTTACACCAAAATCAGCTAAAATGTAACAGACCGTACAAATGCCATATTTTTTAGCAAAATACAATCCAAAAACGTAAAAAGATATAAAATGGCAAAGGTTACAACCTGGTTATCTCAGAATTTTGACAGATGTTTTTTTTCCAAAAACAAACTTTTTTTAAAAAAAAATTGGGGGGGGGAAATGCCCACAAAATCATTTTGTGAAAGAGATTCAAGAAGCCGGAATACATGTCAGAGAGCTACATATGGGAAACTACCATGCCAAATTTCAGAATGATATCACCATTTTTGACTGACATGGCCATAGGCGTACCCAAGGGGGGGGGACGGGGCAACTGCCCCCTCCTGAAGGTCCGTACGTGCCCCCTTGGCCTATGTGCCCTTTGGAAATAGGGCCCGAAGGGCCCTATTTCGATTTGTTTTATTAAAAAAAAAATGTTGAAAATATGCTCTAAAAATATGGTGGGACAAATACGTTGATTTTTTGTGGGGTACCTTATGCCCCACTGATAAATAAAAAAATGTCCCTCCTGGAGTGAATGCTGGGTTTGCCACTGCGTATGGCATCTAAAGTATGGGTAACTCATGACGTCATATTTACAAGTTGCTATTTTTGGCTTTTTTGACCAGATACAGACACATAAATGGCACCACTGTATTTCTGAGACAAAACTAGTCTAGAAACAGCACTTTTGTTTTTAGATTTATCAATTAAAAATGTTGACCTTCATTGACCTGAACTTAACCTGAAATTGACATTAACTTCACGTAAATGAAGTCAGATGGTAAAATGACTATCACTATCGAATGCTACGTGGAAAATAACTCATACAACATGTGTTGCATGACTTTCGTAGCTATTTTCAGCATAGTGGCCTTTTGTGACCTGGCCTTAACCTTGACCTTGGCCAACAATCTCATTTTAGCTCATGCGAGATGTATATCATACCTTTGGCAGCACTTTTGGTGATCATGGTCGTATTCGAAGGCTTTGGATGGAAAGGATGGCCCATAAGCTCAAATACGGCGATTTTGACCTTTGACCTGACCGTGACCTGACATTTGTCTTCACTTTGAAATTTGTGAGCATGTTTTAGATTTGTCTCATTGAGAGCTTTCGAATGCCGTCATGTGCGTCTCGCTGCGATCACTGGTTCGGAAGGTAACCAGATGGGGCGTTTAACGTCCCCCCTCCCCCCTCACAGTCAATGGCGTTCGGCTGAGGATTCCAGGGTAAAAAGTCAAAAGATAAAAAGTAAACGGACGGAAAGTGAAGGGACGAAAAGTCAAGGGGTAAAAAGTCGACATCGCTAAAAATCGAAAGATAAAAAGTAGAAAAGGTAAAAAGTCAACACGCTAAAAGTGGAATAGTAAAAAGTCGTATGGATAGAAGTCGAAAGATAAAAAGTCGAAAAGGTAAAAAGGCGAAAAGGTAAAAAGTCAGCATGGCGAAAAGTCAACAAGCTAAAAGTCGAATAGTAAAAAGCCGTATATATAAAAGTCGAAAGATAAAAAGTCGGAAGATAAAAAGTCGAAATAAAAAGTCGAAAGATAAAAAGTCGAAAAGGTAAAAAGTCGAAAAGGTGAAAAGTCACCATGGCAAAAAGTAAACACGCCAAAGGTCAAATCATATCAAGTTGAATCGATAAAAGTCAATCGCAAAAATTCGAATGAGTAAAAAGTCAACGTAGCAAAAAGTCAACACGCCAAAAGTAAAAAAAAAGTCAAGTAGATATAAGTCACTAGCATAGCATAAAAGTCGCATGAGTAAAATGTTAGCATAGTAACTCCCTCCCCAGCCACCATGTACGGTCAGGCCGATCCGGTTCATGGAAACGTTACTAGAGCCTCGTGGAAATCCTCGCCATAGGATGTCCGTGAAGTTAGCGTCGGATTCGGATTCGAATTCAGCGTCGAGTAGCGATCCGCTTCTAAATGTGGTTACAGGTCAATTGAGGCACGCTGATCACGAAAATCACATTTATTTGACATTCAAGGTCATCTCCAAGGTCATTTGCAAGGTCAAAGGACGGGGCGCCTCAAAACGCCCTTAACGGTTGCTCCAATTGCAAAAACAATGGTCTCAGTCGATTCCTCAGGTCCATGTCTAATATTCGCATTAGATACCTCACGCGTCCCTCATATCCTTGAGACCATACAAGGTTCTCAAAGTACGAGGCGCCTCAAAACGCCCTTAACGGTTGCTCCAATTGCAAAAATAATGGTCTCAGCCGATTCCCCGGGTCCATATCTAACCTCCGCATTGGCAACCTCACGCGTGCATCATATACTTGCGACCATAAAAGGTTCTCAAAGGACGGGGCACCTTAAAACGCCCTTAAGCGTTGCTCCAATTGCAAAAAATAATGGTCTCAGTCGATTCTCCGCGTCCATATCTAACCTTCGCATTGGCAACCTCACGCGTGCCTTATATCCTTGAGACCATAAAAGGTTCTCAAAGGACGGGGCGCCTCAAAACACCCTTAACGGTTGCTCCAATTGCAAAAACAATGGTCTCAGTCGATTCCTGAGATCCATATCTAACCTCCGCATTGGAAACTTCACGCGTGCCTTATATCCTTGAGACCATAAAAGGTTCTCAAAGGACGGGGCGCCTCAAAACGCCCTTAATGGTAGCTCCAATTGCAAAAATAATGGTATCAGCCGATTCCCCGGGTCCATATCTAACCTCCGCATTGGCAACCTCACGCCTGCCTCATATCCTTGCGACCATAAAAGGTTATCAAAGGACGGGGCGCCTCAAAACGCCCTTAAGGGTTGCTCCAATTGCAAAAATAATGGTCTCAGTCGATTCTCCGCGTCCATATCTAACCTCCGCATTGGCAACCTCACGCGTGCCTTATATCCTTGAGACCATAAAAGGTTATCACAGGACGGAGCGCCTCAAAACGCCCTTAACGGTTGCTCCAATTCCAAAAACAATGGTTTCAGTCGATTCCTCAGGTCCATATCTAACCTCCGCATTGGAAACCTCACGCGTTCCTCATATCCTTGAGACCATAAAAGGTTCTCAAAGTCAGACTTGTCAATGATTCAATGTGAATCGACTACTTTTGATTGAATCATTCTTATTTCAAATGAATGACTCATGAATCAATTCACCTCATGCGCAAACCTGTTGTGAGTCACTGATTGAATCATTCATACAGAGAAAATAGGCTGATTGAATCATTCATTGCTCAAAGAATCATTATTTTTGGGTCGAACAGCATAACTGTCCAACAAATATGTCAGCGGCCCAGCATTTATCTGTGCCCTGTGGACTTATGGCCAATTATATGAGCTCTGTGTCCTGAGGTGTAGCCTGTAATTCATATATTCATGAAGAAAGCGAGGCTTTGTGTCCAACTCCAGTGGGCACAAAGCCACTGTTCAATCAGCCCTAACTAGGTACATACCTTGGCACTGGTAGGGTTAGGGGTAGGCACCTAAACACTTAGAAAAGGTAACTAACTCATACTTTGATTCATAAACCACACAGTAAACGCACACATTTTTCACACGTACAATTATCAAAAGGTACTCACCTTTTCCTAATTTCTAGGCTATACCATATCAAAAACTAAATCATAAACAAACATTTGCATGACCTCCGGATGTCCCAAATATCATTGTCGCATCGGCGCCGCTTTGTTCCACATGCTTTATAAAAAAATAATACCTAATGCAAAATCAAAATAAATGTTCTATTCGCTTAAAAAGGCGAAACGTAAAGTCATTAATTCTTTTGGAACTTGGAATTTGCAATTATAATACATATTATAAATATTTTATAATCAAAATAAACAACACGCGTGTCAAATTGGTTCACATTCACATTCGGAAACACATTCGCGGACTATTTGGATTAGCTTCAAAATTGGAACACACACAGACCTAGCGATCATTCTGGTAAATCTTAGAGTCGCACATTCAAAATCAAAGGAGGTAGAGCAGGTCAGATAGGTTTAAGGTCAAACAGCGGACTATTCCGATGTGCATGGAAATTAGCACACTGGTAGAACATAACCTCCTTATCACGCTCATGAAATCTTAGAGTCGCACATTCAAAATCAAAGGATTTAGAGCAGGTCATATGTTTAAGGTCAAACAGCAGACTATTCTGGCTTGCATGAAAAATGGCACACAGGTAGAGCATAGCCTCCTTATCACGCTCATAAAATCTTAGAGTCGCACATTCAAAATCAAAGGAGTTAGACAAAGGAGTCGACACTTTTCTTTAATGTTGAGTGATTTAATCAAGATTGAATCATTCATTATGTTAATGTTGAGTGATTGAATCATGATTGAATCATTCATTATGGTAATGTTGAGTGATTGAATCATGATCGAATCATTCATTATGGTAATGTATAGTGATTGAATCATGATTGAATCATTCATTATGGTCCGCGAATCACTGTGAATCGATTCATGACAAATATGAATCATTGACAAGTCTGGTGGGGGGGAGGGGGGCTAGGGGTGAATTCAGGAAGGGAGGGGGGGACAAGGGGCCATGATCCCCACCAAAGGTTCTAAAACCATGATCCCCCCCCTAAAAATTGCCGGACGTTCAGTGGCGGACGGCTGACGGCCCGCCCCCCCCCCCCCCCCCCGTCAACAACTTTTCGCTGACTGCTGAGGGCCTGCTACCCCCCCCCCCCCCGTTTAACAACTCTGAAAATACTCTACTGAATTAACCTACCCCCCCCCCCCCCCCCCCCACACACACACACACAAAAAAAGTATAGATCCGCCATTGCTCAAAACTATATTGTTATAAACTTGATAGCTATATTGGTCAATTGTTATTGTATATTGATGGCAAAGCAACGTAAGAAAAAGCTACGTCACGTTACCTACATTCAATCGAAAAATATCTGCATGATTCATGACCAGGGAAAATAACTGTCTTTGGGCTTGGTAACGTCAATAGTCTGCAATAGCATAAGCGGAAACAACATATTTATTTAGTGGCCTTTTCCTACCATCAGAATAGCAACTGCGCCACGAATGTTGACATATAATTAGATTGTATATGCGGGGTATAACCGCACCCGAAGTAGTAGTCGAAGTAGTGTATATTTCAGTACCTGTAGTAAGATTTGGAAGCGGTCAGCGGTCGTTCCGACATTTTTTAACCTCCAAGCTCATTTAACCATTTTAAGCCCAGAATATCGAAAAATGGTAAATAGAAACGTTGTAGCTAAGGCTTGTAGATATCTGTTTCAGAGGTTGGATTTAAAATATGTACCATAAGTTACGATCCAGCCTTGTCTGAAAATAGTCGATTTAACATGGATAGTGGACACCCTATGGTGTAGTAGGTTTTTAACGCCCAAACGCCCGAGTGCTGCCAACTGTTACTGGTGGGGGCTGTAGGGGGGTGTACTCCGCCCCTTCAACATTGGTAAAAAGTGTGACAACCGCGAGCAGCTTCCAGCATCTTGGCCGTGTTTATCGAATCTGCTCATAAGCTATATTTGGGTATCAGCTAGTATTGACCAATCAGTCTTGAGCAAGCGCGACGGTGATTGGTCAGATTGTGATGACGTGAAGGCGGGGGACAATCGCTTGTTTACATTTCAACGGGTTCGCCATATTGGTTCGATGGCAATGTACGAGCGTGTGTGCGTGTGTATTTTTAAGCATTTACTTAATTTTATGAAGCGTAAAACTATATTTAAAGATGTATATGAAAGCCGACATAATAATTGTATCTGTCAACATAGCAGTATTTTCCCAGAATACCTCATAAGCTAAAAATTTACACCCAAATCTGTGCGTTCTTTAGCTGAGGACATCAGCGAAAATGGTCGACATAAGAGTCTGTAGGAGTAGGTTAGCTATATTTTTGTATTTTTCAAGGACGTAAACTTATAGATTGTATCACCTTATATAAACAGACTAGAAAATCCATACCAATGTGACTGATATCGGTATTACTTAGGTTTTGAGACACCATTATGAGTAGTACCAGTGGCGACGGATCGTATTTTCAGATGGGGGGCAAAGAAACCCAGAGGGTCCCCTCGGCAAAAAGGCCCCTCCCACGGCCAAAGGCCCCCCCCCCCCCAAAAAAAAAAAACGCGAAATGGTATCTCCTCGGATTTAGGCCACTATATTTTGCAGAGCTTCTAAATGACCGCAAAAAAAACGTCGGACAGACCAATGTTGAAGTCTCAGGCCTTCTGAGGGCCCCTCATGGCCTACCGAGGGTCCCCCTCAGGCCGACTGAGGGACTTCTGTCGGTCTTAGATGGGCCTTCTAAGACTTAGAAGGCCCATCAGGCTGGCTGGGAGCACATCGGGGCCCTGGGTCATTGTTTCGGTCAAAAGGAAAAATCTAACCAACTTCTTGGAGTATGGATTTTCTAGTCTCTTACAAATTTATGGGGGATGCAAAATCATATGTCCCCCCAACTTCTTGAGTGGGCGGGCAGCTGCCTCCTCTACTCCCCCCTTATCCGCCGCCACTTAGTACCTAATGCTACTGGTCCTGTCCTGTGGGTGGCTTGCACTAATGAACACAAATTGCCAAGTGTCTAGTAATTACTAAAAATAAATTATAATAATGTGACTTATGAGTTACAGGACATGCAAGATGATGCCTTTTTGCGCCGTCGGGAGTGCAGCAACGACTGACATGCCAAAAAAAATTATCTAGATAACCATTCAGATCCTATACCATTTCATAATTTCCCGAAGATTCACCTACAAGAAAAGTATAGGGGGCGCATGGGAGCCACAAGCCCCCCGCATGAGAGCCTGGGTCGCACCCATGTCGCGCCCACCAAGCGTGCGTAGGGCGCAACTTTTTGTATGTGCCCCCCCCCCCCCCCTTGCCCGAAATCTTGGATCCGCGCTTCACGAGAAGGAATAGCAATGCCAAACAAATACAATATATTTGATGAGGCTTATGTCTCCCTAGGCAATTCATTGCGATACATTCACATTTTCCACGCCGGATAATGGCATCAAAGATACAATTATCATCATTTCGGCGGTCGGTCAGCGGCGGTCGGCCGGGGCGACCGTACCTAATCGCTGAACTTTGCGCAGATACAACAACAAAGATTTGTCTGATTTCATTTTTTAGCGGCATCCGGCAGAGCAGTTAATTTGTGACATATTACATATACAAGTTTGCAATCGATCGGTAAACAAAGAAACTAAGCGCGATCTAAACTTCAGGCACGCGCGCACTAATGTTGTGTCCGGCGGCCGGCCGGCCGCGTCCCCCGCCTACTACGTCACAGCGACTCCGTGGTCGCGGCCAAGGCTGTATAAACCAGGTAGAACACTCCGGCCGAAAAAGTGGTGACAACTGGAAGGTGCAATATTTGGCAGCCGTTGGCAGCCGGCAGCCGCGGTGACGTCATCAAAATAAAAAAGTGACGTAGAAGAGGGGCACTCGGCAGGCCAGCGGGCCGCCAGTCTCAGCTTAATGCGTTCGCTCTCCCACTTTTTGACGCTTTGTTACTTCGTTTGGCGGCCGATTGTTACAATTAAGATGTCTTTCAAGGAGCAATTAAATGGTGCATTTGATGCCATTAAGAAAATTGAAATATGATCAAAACTATTAATGTTATGGGATGGCAAAGTTCACCAGACGGATTCTGGCAAATCGCTGTATGTGATTTGCCCGATCTCACAGCCGGCCAAGGCTCTCACCGCTACTCTACATCCACACCACCGTCCACATCTCAACCCACATAGGATATACTTCACTCTTCACAAAACATCAATACCGCCGTCCACATACCATCCATACCGCTGTTCACACAAAATCCACACCACAGCTGCAGCGGCCGCCTCCCCGCCACCGGGAGACCCCCCCCCCCCCCGAGGGTGGTGAGCGAAGCCCACGCTCCCTCCCGACTCACCAGGGTCACCGGCTGGCGGACGGTGGGGCTCAGCGCACTGGCCATGGCGGACGTAGTCGGTGCGCCTGCGGTCCTGCGGCACATGGTACGCACCTGTGGGCCGCTCTCCTGGCGGTGCGAAGCGGCGGCCGATCGCTGCACCTTCAGTGGGTGCCCCTCCCCCCCCCCCCCCCCACTGCGGCCTGCCGGGAAATGAGCGGGCGGACGCTCTGGCCGGGGAGGCCTCGGCCCTCCACAGGAGGACGATCCAGCTGACGACCGGACCCTGGTAGGGGCTGAGCTGGCCGGCGGGGCTCTTCCGCGAAATCATGGGGTACCGCCTACCGACGCCCGTCCCCGGTGACGATCGTGACGCTGCGGTCAACGTTCATCAGTTGCGCGCCGGTCACTGGGGACGGGCAAAATCCTATCTACACCGCATCGGACGACGGCCAACAACCACCTGCGCCGGATGCAGCGAGAGGGACTGCCCAGCCTCTCGCTGCTTAGTCTGCAGAGAGGGGGCGGACACCCGGGGCACGTGCTCCTGCGGTGCCCGTGACTGGCGGGGCCCCGCCTCTGCCTACTGGGCATTGTGTACCTACTTTTAGCTTGACAAGAGAAATCGCGTTGCTATCTTGTATGATGACGACCCTAGAGTAGCCCTATCGTACTGTATTCTGTACTTTACGAATTAAGTGGAAGTGGTCGGATGAAGTGTGCAATACAATACAATACGATCCACCCGCCGCCGACAGCGAAGAGGGACGCGGACGTCGTCGCGGCCTTGGCCGCGGGCTCAAGGCCGCGGGCTACCTCCGCCAGAAGGAGCCCCTCCGGGGCTATGGCGCGGCCTCGTAGCCGCGCCCAGGAGGAAACACAACAACAACAACAACAACAACAACAACAACATGGCCACTCGTCCGTCACTTCGCACACTGATTGTCCGCACTCACTCGGGGTTATATAGTACAACGTGTCACACTACGCGACGCCGCCGGCCTGGCCGGGCGCGCTCGCTCCGTCCAAGTTCACCGACATCTATAAAGCTACGGCTTACTCGCTGCGGACGGCGGCTCACTCGCTGCGCGGCGGCTCACTCGCTGCGCGGCGGATCACTCCCTACGCGGCGGATCACTCCCTACGCGGCGGGTCACTGGCTGCGGTGGCTGGCGCGCGAGCTGTTGCGCGCCCAGTTGGGGCTGCGCGGCTCAGTGATGGGCATGTCAGACGGCTGGACGCGCACCGGCCGGTAGCGGCGGACCGGCTGCGCATGGTGGACGGCCTCGTGCCACTGGCGGGCCACCTCCTCCTCCCTCTGCTTCTGCCGCTCAGCCTCCTGCTCGTCGGCCAGCAGCTCCGCTTCCCGCTGTTTCTGGCGCTCCTCGAAGCTCTGGCGGCGCGCCGAGCGCTGATTGGTGTGGAACTGCGGGATGCGCGGCGCCGTCGGGCCGCGGGCCGACCGCTGCGTCTGGTACGGCCCGCGGCGGGTCACCGAACACGGCTGGACGTGGAATTCGGCCGCCGCCCGCTTAGCCGCTTCCAGCTTCTTCTGTCTGCGGGCGGCGGCGGCGGCCGCCTGCTGGCCACCAGGCAGCTGGAACGGCTGCGGCCGGGTGGCGGCAGGGGCGCGCCGCTCGGGGACCCCGGCATCAGGGATCAGGGATAGGGTTGGCGCGCATCACGCCGCCCGACTGGTGCTGCTCCTGGACCTTCTTGTGGTGCTCGGCCATGTGCTGTCTGAGCTGCAGGACTGGCGACTGGGGCTTGTTGGCCGGCGGCGCCTGGCGGGCGGGGACGCCCTGAGGAGCGGCCAGGATGACGCACGGGGCCGGCTGGGCGCGGAACTCGGCCGTGGAGGAGTCGGTCGTCTCATCGGCGGCAGGCGTGGCCTTGGGCGCCGTCTTTGTGAGGTGAACGGCTCGACGGTGGTGGCGGGGCGCGCCTGTTTGGCCGGCACAACCACCGTGTGCTCCAGCACGCGGCGGTTCACGGGCCGGGCCCGCACCTGGTGCTGCATGGCCTGCTCAATCTTCCTTTATGCCACTAAATAATGCAACACAATATTTTAATTCGAATGAGCACAGCCTGCCACGAACGGAGCCACGGGGTCGGTGGGGCCTTTTAACGCAGCGAACCAGCATGGCGCCTGCCCATTGAAATGTAAACAAACAACTGCCCCCCTATGTCGTCATCACTAACCGGCCAATCAGCGTCCAGGCACACTAGATGCTGATTGGTGCTAGTCGGTTAGGTGGCTCGTGATCAATGCGCTAAACACAGATGATGACTGTCAGTTGTAAACGTTGCTATCGCTTGTCACACTGTTTGCCCATGTTGAAGAGGCGGAATGACCCCCCCTGGTCGCGGCTACTTAATTAGTATTTGTCACCACTTTTTCGGCCGGAGTGTGCTACCTGGTTTATACAGCCTTGGGGCTGTATTTTTGCGCTTTTTCGCTTTCCGGTTTATTGCAAGGCCCCAAGCAGGGGGGTCCGCTCCGCCTATTTAACATGGGGAAAAAGGGGCGACAAATATTAGCAACGTCCGCAGCTTATAAAGACATAAAAGAAAAGTGCAACAAAGAGCCTCTTGGGCCCATCCGAGGTTGCACCCCACCCCCCCCCCCCCCTCCACCAGTCTCGCCCCCTTCAAATCACCTTACTCTACCTGCATAAAAGAAGGCTAATCCCACGAGTATTTATGAACTAATCCCTTCTCTGTAAAGTATTTATCTAATCTAATTTTGAAGGAAGCAAGTGTCACTGCATCAGCGACATCCCCTGGTAGCATATTCCAATGTCCTACAACCCTTCTACTGAAAAATGACTGTCGTAGCCTAGTCCTACTTTGTTTCATAATGAGTATGCTGATGACCTCTACCTCGATTTTCCCTATTGAACTCAAACATACCCTTTAAATATCCAGAATGCTGACTATTTACAAATTTGAAGACTTCAATTAGATCTCCTCTTAGCCTTCTATATCTAAGTGAAAACATACCCAATTTCTTTAATCTATCTTCATAAGGTAAACTACCAAGACAATTAACCATTTTTGTTGCCCTTTTTTGAACTCTTTCTAACAACCAGCAATCTTTCTCATATGTTGGAGACCAGGCTTGTACACAATACTCCAAATGTGGTCTAACATATGCACAATACAGTTTTGTTATTGCCTTTTCACTCTTGTAGGAAACATTTCTGTTAATGGCCCCTAGCATTCTAAGTGCCTTTTTCCTAGCTTCTACAACCTGGTCTGATGCTGATAGTCTATTGTTTACCACGACACCTAAATCTCTTTCCTTTTCAATCTGCTCCATTTTCTGCCCACCCATTTCATACCTATGTTTACTGCTAATCTGTCCAGCGTGCATAATCTTACATTTACTCAAATTTAATTGCATCTGCCATGCTTCAGACCACTCAACTATCTTGTCCAGATCTGATTGAAAAAACATCCTGATCATGTTTTCCTCTAATAATCCTGACAACTTTTAGATCGTCTGCAAATTTCAAGACTTTAGACATAAAGACATAAAAGAAAAGTGCAACAAAGAGCCTCTTGGGCCCATCCGAGGTTGCACCCCCCCCCCCCCCCCTCCACCAGTCTCACCCCTTCAAATCACCTTACTCTACCTGCATAAAAGAAGGCTTTGCTGTCTATACTGTTCTCAATTGCATTCACAAATATTATAAAAAGCAATGGGCCCAGGACTGAGCCCTGTGGAACCCCACTGAGAACCTCCTTCCATTGTGATTGGCACCCATTCAATATAACCCTTTGCTGGCATCCTGAAAGCCATGTTTCTATCCAATCCAGAATCTTGCCCCTGATCCCATGAATTTTAAGTTGCAACCCCAGTCTTGTATGGGGGACTTTGTCAAATGCTTTACTGAAATCAAGAAAAGCTACATCTAGCTGTTTACCCTGATCAAAGCTATCTGTTGCAACATCCAAAAACTCCAGAAGATTAGTTAAACAAGAACGGCCCTTCCTAAAGCCATGCTGTGTATCCTTGATGAGTTCATTTTGCTCCAAGAATTCAACAATCTTATCTTTGATGATTGATTCAAGCACCTTGCAGACTAATGAGGTCAGACTAACCGGTCTATAGTTCTCCTCTTTACTTCTATCTCCCTTTTTATGAATAGGAACAACATTTGCTCTTTTCCAATCAAGTGGAATTGTACTATCTGCGAGTGATTTAGAAAATATTATGGCTAATGGAACCGACAACTCCCTTTCAGATTCTCTTAAAAGTCTAGCATGGATTTCATCAGGTCCTTCTGCCTTGTTAGGCCTTACTTTCTTTAGATATTCTAGAACAAGTTCACTACTTATGCCACCTAGCTCTCCTATAGTCTCCTCTGTCTCTGGCTCAGGCTGAAGTGCTGCAATACTACTCTGGTCCTCGATAGTAAAGACAGATTGAAACTGATCATTAAGCACTTCAACCATTTCACTGTCCTTGCTAACTAACACATCATCTACCTTAAATGGACCTATATTTTTGGAAACTGTACTGAACTTATAAAAACTGAAGAACTTCTTACTATCTGCATTACAATGTCTAGCTAAATCAAGTTCCTTTGCCCTTTTAGCTGCTCTGACCTTTTTCTTAACTGAATTTCTTGCATTCTGGTAGGCCTTCTGATTTATATCTAGTGAAGATCCCTTCAAAATGCCAAATGCACTTCTTTTAGCTTGTATAGCACTCCTTACTTCTGGGGTAAGCCAAACTGGTTTGCCCTTGGTTCTGTTGCGTTTGTGCCTGAGGGGTATATGCCGATTCTGAATTTGGCTTAAAGGGAGTGTGCCTACTGTTTTGATCTGTCAAAATTATTTTTCCTACGATAAGTAGCTATTGTTGTGATGGTTGGATACAACGAAATTTACATCTGGAGCCCCTTTAGTTGAATTTTCACTTATATTGTTTTTACTTATTTTTCGTTTCGATATCGAAAAAACGATCCCCACTACGGTGAAGGTAATCAGAGGTAACTAATTGCTACGTGAGCGACGCACCTAAGACAAAATACAGGCCGATCGTTTCGCCCAGGCCACGGTAGATAAAATACGTTCCGCCTATTCAATACGTGCGCTTCCGTGGGTTTGGGTTTGGGTTATACATATCGCCTTGGGTTTGGGGATATATCACCTTGGGTTTGGGGTTGGTGCTGGTGGTTGCAGTTTATCTGGGATCGTATAGCTCCTGTTGTATCAAAAGTAATGATTTGGTATGGGCGCCATGTGACCTTCGTTGTCGGAGCGCCCCTAAACCCCAATAAAAAAAAAATGATTTGGTCAATACTAAAGTGAGATATTGACCTCTTTGACTACAGAAAGCTGTGTAAGTTTATTGAAAACTGTAAAAAGGCCGATTTAGATACATTTTAATTCAGTGTCCTAGCATTGGGAAATTTTGGTGAAAAATGACACCCTATGGATACTATTTTTCCACTCTTTTTCCTGAGTTTTACTGTGAATTTCCCACTCCTTATTTTAAAATGTATTGGATAATTGGAAACCTGATACTGATTTATGGATGTAATGATAGGGTTATGGTAAAAGCCCAATCTTCAGACATTTCTTACCTCAGGCTTGTCATGCTATCAGAGTATAGGGGCTACTGGCGCACAGTGTGTCTGTATTGTTAACATTCTGATGGCATAAAAAGTCCAAGGTTATGATGTGTCTGAGGTTACAGCAGTTCACCCTACCAACAGCTACCAATGGTGTTAGCCTGCGTCCATGGTACCAGCTAAAAAGTGGTGAGTGTTTTTAACTTTAAAAGGCAAATAAGTTAAGTGAGGAACATGTGTGATTTATGTTAATGGATTTACACATACCTAAATTGGCAATGTAAATGTAAGTTATTTTCAATATAAATTGTCAATATAAGACAATAATGGCCAATCTGATATTTTTGCTGTAACAATGGTTTAATGACCACACACATGTAGGTATGTTTCCATTCTTATTGATTTGACAAATTCAACATATATATTTAATACTTATACTTACTTATACTTATAAACATGGAGAATTTAGCAAGGCCACATGGCCTCACTGATCCAAACGATACTGAGCTCCTTAGCAAGATTCTCTCCCTCAGTCGTGTTTATATTTAAATGTTGATATAACTTAAATGTCATATATATTTAAATGTTGAAGCAAATTTGAATCAATTAACATATTTTTTTTATTCTTTGAATCTGAAAAAAACGATTCTAAAAAAAATCCATTAATCAAATGGTGATTTAATAATTCAGGTCCCAAAGATGAAATGAATTGAGATTGAATCATTACAAATGTTGAATCAAAGTCTGCTAATATTGACAATACATATTGTCAGTACAAAATGGCATACAATCACACTACTCCACCACTTATTCAATACATGTAGGTACATATTGCACAAGTTTCAGGTGATGGCTGCAATGGCCTTGGCTGCAGTGTTACTGGTATCATAGAGCTGTGATTGTATAGAAAAAATATAAGCAGTGAGGAAAGATGAATCTTGGATGACTAACTAAGAAGAAGAGTGCAAGTTTATGGAAAGCTGTAAAGCTGGTAACGCTGATTTAGATGCATTTCAACAGCATGTGTCTATGCCCTATGGTCTTTTTATTGCAATATATTTATTTGCAATTATTTTGCAGATTTATTTGCTTTTGCAATAATTTTATTGCACTTACATGAAGTGAATATTAAAAAAATGGACATCTTCAATATATAATTTAATATAATTGGAATGGGAGGCTATTTTCCCCATTTCTAGTGATATTTTTTCCCTTTTTGTGAAAATGGGAAAGCAATATTTCAACAATGGTGTACTTCCCTCGTTTAACCCTATTTGTAACAGGCTCCTGGCTACCCTATTTGTAACAGGGGGGGGCGGATTCCGCCCCCCCCCCCCCCCGGAGATCTCGAGATCTACCCGTCCGATTTTCAAAAATGAAACGGCGTTTGGTTCCCCTCAACACGATCTACATTTCTAAATAATAAAACAATCTAAATTTTTGATAGGGGGCAACAGGGGGGCAAAAACCACAAATTGTAGTGGTATTTTTGATCCAACATAGCTTTCATGTTTATCGACCGATTTTAACACAATTAATACGAATCGATAGAGATTGAATTGGAAATTGATATATGACAGTGGCGTTTGAAAATTCAAAAATCATAGGCGTGTGCAGGTCACTCAATATGGGGGTGAAGTAAATGCGTAATAAAACCATTTTTTATGTTTTTTTAATACATTCCAGGTTCAGGCTTTGAAAACATTCCAGGCCTCACATGTAACGGAAGTTAGCCCACATTCAGCCTACATTCAGCCCAGCCTAGATTCGGGCTACCATATGTAGGGAAAACCTTTATTGCCTCATTTCTCCCTAACCAAACAAGCAATAGGGTTTGCAAGGGTATCAACAGAAAGTACTCATCAGCCCAAAGACAGCCGTGCCGAAAAAAATCGACACTTTTCCTATAGGAAAAAAAGTTATAGGCAAAACCATATTTTGGGCCTATGAGGGGCCCCTACGATTTCCTTCAAAATCAGCACAGACACTCTTCTCTACGAGGAAAGTAATCTGGCTGAAGAGACCATCATTTGCATTGAAGTCTAAGGGGTCAAAACCCTACTTTCTAAGGGGTGAAATCTACTTTCCCCATTTTCCCCCAAAGTTTATTTTCGAAACTGCTCGAAATGGATATCAATCGAAAGCACTCATCAGCCCAAAGACAGCCGTGGCGAAAAAAATCGACACTTTTCCGATAGGAAAAAAGTTATAGCCAAACCTATATTTGGGGCCTATGAGGGGCCCTACGATTTTCTTCAAAATCGGCACAGACACTCTTCTCTACGAGGCAAGTAATCTGGCTGAAGAGACCATCATTTGCATTGAAGTCTAAGGGGTCAAAACCCTACTTTCTAAGGGGTGAAATCTACTTTCCCCATTTTCCCCCCAAAGTTTATTTTTTAAACTGCTTGCAATGGGTATCAATCGAAAGCACTCATCAGCCCAAAGAAAGCCGTGCCGAAACAATCGACACTTTTCCCATAGGAAGAAAGTTATAGGCAAAACTATATTTTGGGCCTATGAAGGGGCCCCTACGATTTTCTTCAAAATCGGCACAGACACTCTTCTCTACGAGGCAAGTAATTTGGCTGAAGAGACCATCATTTGCATTGAAGTCTAAGGGGTCAAAACCCTACTTTCTCAGGGGGAAATCTACTTTCCCCATTTCCCTCCAAAGTTTATTTTCTAAACTGCTTGAAATGGGTATCAATCAAAAGCACTCATCAGCCCAAAGAAAGCCGTGCCGAAACAATCGACACTTTTCCCATAGGAAGAAAGTTATAGGCAAACATATATATTGGGCCTTAGAGGGGGCCCCTACGATTTTCTTCAAAATCGGCACAGACACTCTTCTCTGCGAGGCAAGTAATCTGGCTGAAAATACCATCATTTACATTGAAGTCTAAGGGGTCAAAACCCTACTTTCTAAGGGGTAAAATATACTTTCCCCATTTTCCCCCAAAGTTTATTTTCGAAACTGCTCGAAATTGGTATCATTCGAAAGCACTCATCAGCCCAAAGACAGCCGTGACGAAAAAATTGACACTTTTCCTATAGGAAAAACAGTTATAGGCAAAACTATATTTTGGGTCTATGAGGGGGCCCCTACGATTTTCTTCAAAATCAGCACAGACACTCTTCTCTACGACGCAAGTAATCTGGCTGAAGATACCATCATTTGCATTGAAGTCTAAGGGGTCAAAACCCTACTTTCTAAGGGGTGAAATCTACTTTCCCCATTTCCCCCCAAAGTTTATTGTCTAAACTGCTTGAAATGGGTATCAATCCGAAGCACTCATCAGCCCAAAGAAAGCCGTTGCGAAAAAATCGACACTTTTCGTATAGGAAGAAAGTTAAAGGCAAAGCTATATGTTGGGCCTATGAGGGGGCCCCTACGATTTTCTTCAAAATCGGCACAGACACTCTTCTCTACAAGGCAAGTAATCTGGCTGAAGAGACCATCATTTGCATTGAAGTCTAAGGGGTCAAAACCCTACTTTCTAAGGGGTGAAATCTACTTTCCCCATTTCCCCCCAAAGTTTATTTTCAAAACTGCTTGAAATGGGTATCAATCGAAAGCACTCATCAGCCCAAAGACAACCGTGCAAAACAATCGACACTTTTCCCATAGGAAGAAAGTTATATGCAAACCTATATTTGGAGCCTATGAGGGGCCCCTGCGATTTTCTTCAAAATCGGCACAGACACTCTTCTCTACAAGGCAAGTAATCTGGCTGAAGAGACCATCATTTGCATTGAAGTCTTAGGGGTCAAAACCCTACTTTCTAAGGGGTGAAATCTACTTTCCCCATTTCCCCCCAAAGTTTACTTTCTAAACTGCTTGAAATGGGTATCAATCGAAAGCACTCATCAGCCCAAAGAAAGCCATACCGAAACAATTGATACTTTTCCCATAGGAAGAAAGTTATAGGCAAAACTATATTTTGGGCCTATGAGGGGGCCCCTACGATTTTCTTCAAAATCGGCACAGACACTCTTCTCTACGAGGCAAGTAATCTGGCTGAAAAGACCATTTGCATTGAAGTCTAAGGGGTCAAAACTCTACTTTCTAAGGGGTAAAATATACTTTCCCCATTTTCCCACAAAGTTTATTTTCAAAACTGCTTGAAATGGGTATCAATCGAAAGCACTCATCAGCCCAAAGACAGCCGTGGCAAAACAATTGACACTTTTCCCATAGGAAGAAAGTTATAGGCAAAACTATATTTTGGGCCTAAGAGGGGGCTCTTACGATTTTCTTCAAAATCAGCACAGACACTCTTCTCTACGAGGAAAGTAATCTGGCTGAAGAGACCATCATTTGCATTGAAGTCTAAGGGGTCAAAACCCTACTTTCTAAGGGGTGAAATCTACTTTCCCCATTTCCCCCCAAAGTTTATTTTCTAAATTGCTTGAAATGGGTATCAATCGAAAGTACTCATCAGCCATTTCACTCATCAGATTGATACCCATTTCAAGCAGTTTAGAAAGTAAACTTTTGGGGGAAATGGGGAAAGTAGATTTCGCCCCTTAGAAAGTAGGGTTTTGACCCCTTAGACTTCAATGCAAATGATGGTCTTTTCAGCCAGATTACATGCCTCGTAGAGAAGAGTGTCTGTGCCGATTTTGAAGAAAATCGTAGGGGCCCCCTCATAGGCCCAAAATATAGTTTTGCCTATAACTTTCTTCCTATGGGAAAAGTGTCAATTGTTTCGGCATGGCTTTCTTTGGGCTGATGAGTGCTTTCGATTGATACCCATTTCAAGCAGTTTAGAAAGTAACCTTTGGGGGGAAATGGGGAAAGTAGATTTCACCCCTTAGAAAGTAGGGTTTTGACCCCTTAGACTTCAATGCAAATGATGGTCTCTTCAGCCAGATTACTTGCCTCGTAGAGAAGAGTGTCTGTGATGATTTTGAAGAAAATCGTAGGGGCCCCCTCATAGGCCCCAAATATAGGTTTGCCTTTAACTTTTTTCCTATCGGAAAAGTGTCAATTGTTTCGGCACGGCTTTCTTTGGGCTGATGAGTGCTTTCGATTGATATTCATTTCAAGCAGTTTAGAAAATAAACTTTGGGGGAAAATGGGGAAAGTAGATTTCCCCCCTTAGAAAGTAGGGTTTTGACCCCTTAGACTTCAATGCAAATGATGGTCTCTTCAGCCAGATTACTTGCCTCGTAGAGAAGAGTGTCTGTGCCGATTTTGAAGAAAATCGTAGGGCCCCCTCATAGGCCCCAAATATAGGCTTGCCTATAACTTTTTTCCTATCGGAAAAGTGTCAATTTTTTTCGTCACGGCTGTCTTTGGGCTGATGAGTGCTTTCGAATGATACCCATTTCGAGCAGTTTCGAAAATAAACTTTGGGGGAAAATGGGGAAAGTATATTTTACCCCTTAGAAAGTAGGGTTTTGACCCCTTAGACTTCAATGCAAATGATGGTCTTTTCAGCCAGATTACTTGCCTCGCAGAGAAGAGTGTATGTGCCGATTTTGAAGAAAAACGTAGGGGCCCCCTCTAAGGCCCAATATATATTTTTGCCTATAACTTTCTTCCTATGGGAAAAGTGTCGATTGTTTCGGCACAGCTTTCTTTGGGCTGATGAGTGCTTTTGATTGATACCCATTTCAGGCAGTTTACAAAATAAACTTTGGGGGGAAATGGGGAAAGTAGATTTCACCCCTTAGAAAGTAGGGGTTTGACCCCTTAGACTTCAATGCAAATGATGGTCTCTTCAGCCAGATTCCTTGCCTCGTAGAGAAGAGTGTCTGTGCCGATTTTGAAGAAAATCGTAGGGGCCCCCTCATAGGCCCAAAATATAGTTTTGCCTATAACTTTCTTCCTTTGGGAAAAGTGTCAATTGTTTCGGCATGGCTTTCTTTGGTCTGATGAGTGCTTTCGATTGATACCCATTTCGAGCAGTTTCGAAAATAAATTTTGTGGGAAAATGGGGAAAGTATATTTTACCCCTTAGAAAGTAGAGTTTTGACCCCTTAGACTTCAATGCAAATGATGGTCTTTTCAGCCAGATTACTTGCCTCGTAGAGAAGAGTGTCTGTGCCGATTTTGAAGAAAATCGTAGGGGCCCCCTCATAGGCCCAAAATATAGTTTTGCCTATAACTTTCTTCCTATGGGAAAAGTGTCAATTGTTTCGGCATGGCTTTCTTTGGGCTGATGAGTGCTTTCGATTGATACCCATTTCAAGCAGTTTAGAAAGTAACCTTTGGGGGAAAATGGGGAAAGTAGGGTTTTGACCCCTTAGACTTCAATGCAAATGATGGTCTCTTCAGCCAGATTACTTGCCTCGTAGAGAAGTGTCTGTGCCGATTTTGAAGAAAATCGTAGGGGCCCCTCATAGGCTCCAAATATAGGTGTGCCTATAACTTTCTTCCTATGGGAAAAGTGTCGATTGTTTTGCCACGGTTGTCTTTGGGCTGATGAGTGCTTTCGATTGATACCCATTTCAAGCAGTTTTGAAAATAAACTTCGGGGGGAAATGGGGAAAGTAGATTTCACCCCTTAGAAAGTAGGGTTTTGACCCCTTCTTAGACTTCAATGCAAATGATGGTCTCTTCAGCCAGATTACTTGCCTCGTAGAGAAGAGTGTCTGTGCCGATTTTGAAGAAAATCGTAGGGGCCCCCTCATAGGCCCCAAATATAGGTTTGCCTATAACTTTTTTCCTATCGGAAAAGTGTCAATTGTTTCGGCACGGCTGTCTTTGGGCTGATGAGTACTTTCTGTTGATACCCCTGAAAACCCTATTGCTTGCTTGGTTAGGGAAAAATGAGGCAATAAAGGTTTTTCCCTACATATGGTAGCCCGAATCTAGGCTGGGCTGAATGTAGGCTGAATGTGGGCTAACTTCCGTTACATAGGCCTCACATGCATCTAAAACACAAGCTTGATCTTGCTCACGCATCTGCGCATGATCCAGGTTTTGCTGCCAACAGCTTTTTGGCCAATCAGCGTCTGACACTCTCCACGCTCATTGGTCGACGGCTGAAGACGAGGATGAGGGTCGGAATAGCCGAACATCATTTGCTTACGTAACGTTAATTGCATGGCGCCGTGCGGAGGGCATGGGTGTCTAGGAGCTTTTCGAGGATTTTTCCTAGTTCGAGAAAACGTTGAGAGTTATACAAATGTGAAAGGTCAATTAATTCTGATGCGATGTAACGCGACGTATTTACTATTTAGAGACCGCACGGGGCGGGAGATACAATCGGCCAACGTACAGCGCCCTGGCGCGTGCGTTGCCAGGCAACTAGAGTTGCAGAATTCTGGTCCCAGCGCCCAGCGCTGGGACCAGACCTGGTCACAGCCGTGACTGAAGCTGTGACTGGCGAGGCCAGCGCCATAGGGTTAGCATTGCAGCGCCGTGACTAAAGCTGTGACTTGCCTGCTCATGCCGTGGCCGTGACTGGGCTGTGACCAAAGATTTAAGATTTTCTGAACTGGTCTCTACAGGCAACAACACATTGCATCTCGCCGCGGCACCCACTAGCGGATCCAGGGGAGGGTGTGGCAGCCATGCCCATCCCCCCGACAAACCTGAAATCGGCGCAAAATTGACACATTTCCTGATATAAAAAAAACAACAAGTTTTACTAAGGAAAGTTTTTTTTAAATCAGCTATCAATGCATAAGCAAGCGAAATCCGATTAGTTTTCAGAATTGTGTGAGACTTTTTGGAATCCCCCCCAAAAAAACGTTCCCCTCTCCCCACCACCACCGTTCTGGATCCGCCAATGGCGGCGCCTGGTGGGCCGGCGTCGGCTGGAGACGCGGTGAGCGGGCGGGATGGTGTGGTGTGGAGACGCGGGCGGGAAGTGTAATTTTAAACAGTTACTTTGAATTGCTTGAATGCATTTGACAATCGACTTATCTAATCAGATTTTCATGAAACGCGTCAAAAAAGATGAGAATATCTATTTTGTGGGTATGCTTTGGCCTTTGCCAAAAAACTGTCAGACGTTATCATCGCAAATTGTCAACTGTTATATCAGCAACTTTGTTTTATTTATCAGGTAGGCCTAGTACAATTTTTCTTTAGCCATAATATGGGCCGCATGATTTAAATTCAGACTATTTGAGTGTTATCACTGTTTGAGTATTGTATGTGGTGGCTGTCCGGTCTGCCATCGTGAGCCAAAGGACGGTTAACTTTGCCGGCCCAAAATGTAAATAGTTTGAGTCCGATGACAATTTTCTCAACGGCATAAAATACATCGTTCAATTTGTGAGAGATTGTTATCTTAATTGTAACAATAGGTCGGCAAATGAAGAAATCAGGCGACACACACCGGAGGAACGTGCGCGTTGGCGTTTTACGTACGGCGGTCCGGCCGGAATCGCCGGTCAGTGGAATTTGCCGGCCCATAACTTAAACAAAAAAATGGGTTGCATTGCGATTTTCCCAAAGTCATCCAATACATCGCTTAATTTGTGGTATATAGACATCTTAAGTGTAACAATCGGCCAGTAAACGAAGGAACCAAGCGGGAAAAAAAACGGGGGGAGTACGCGGCCGGCCGGAATCACCGGGCAGCAAACTGTTCCGGCCCATAACTTAAAAAGTTTGGGTAGGATTGCAATTTTCGCAACGGCACCCAATACAACGCTTAATTTGTGGTAGATAGACATCTTAAGTTTACAAATTAACCGACAAACAAAGGAACCAAGCGACAAAAAAGCGGGAGGGGTCTACGCGTTAACCCTACGAAGGTGACCGGCCGGCCGGCCGCGAGACCCTCATCCGCGTCACAGCAGCTGCGGGGTCGTTGCAACTAAATTACGAGTTGTCGCCACTTTTTCGGCCGGAGCGGTCTACCTGGTTTACATAGCCTTGGCCCCAAGGTAACTTAATAACTATATAGGCAAGGCCCTATAGTTTTATTGGTGGTAAATATATGTTAGTGCGGAAGGATTGAAGTACATACGACGGACTTGACATTAATGACAGGTATATGGAAATAAGCTATATTTTACTTGTGTGGAGAGTGTGGAGAAAATCACCATAAGTCCATCAATTAAACTGCATCAATTTACAACATGATAGATAACATTGTAATTTGTAGCTGGATAGAACTATATTATAACTAGTTAAACTGGTATATTTTAAGCACTCACCCTAACCTATTATCACAGTTATTGCTTGTCTTGGTCTGATTTTCACCAGTCAAATATCAGACAGTGCTGTTTTGGGCAATAGATCAGTGACTTGAAACATTATTTAAGATAGGATAGGCTATGTTAAGTTAGAAGGTTAAGTTATTAGGCATACATAAACTAGTTCACAATCAATATTCATTTTGTATAACTTAAGTGTTCATCTGCATGTTATCTGATGGAAGAAGTGGGTTGTTGGTTCACCAGTAACATGCTTTGAGGGAGCCTTTTTCCCGTTGTTTGGTTATTCTACTTTTAAGCTATGGTATGCACTGTATGACCACACTGATATCAATTTTCCAGATCATGAATTGAATGAGAACTATTTCCCAAAGGTGAATCTTTAAACACTTATCACCATGTATAAGGTGAAATGTTAGTGTGCCCTAAAACCACAATAAACAAACAAACATGGTGAAATGTATTTTTTTCTTTAATTATTAGTAACATGTCAGCTTCGGATATTGACCTATTCATGCAGGTTCAGTTTTATCATTTTAATTCATAATTGATTTCTTCTTTTTCCTTGGACATTGGCTTGAGCTTCTGCTCATGCAGCCGCTGCATATTTTGTCATCCATGACACTTTCAACCAGACACATCCTCCTTTATCTTTGTTATGCCTTTATGTTTACAAGGATGTGATCTTAGCATGCTGACATTGACAAGGTAATCACAGGTTTAATTTTGTTTTAAGATACCATTATCAATCATGCTATCAGATAATGTATTCTGTTGAGCCAAAAAAATTAAAGCATTTTTTCAGCACAGACACAGTCAACAGCACAGTCAAGTCAGCATTAACCTGCGCCGTGCTGGTGCTCGGCGCCACCTTCGCTGTGCCGGGGCGGGTTAGACACACCCCCCTTCTAACTTGAAAACTAAAAGGGAAACAGACTTGGAAAATTGCATTTGAAAGCTCTCAACAAGCATATTTGAAGGTACTTCAGCTATTTTTTCCTCAAGTCAGTATTGAGGTCACTAGAGGTCATCAAAGGTCAGATTTTCCAGTTTTAGGATTTCGCTCCAGAAACCCCCAGATATCACAGTAACTATGATAGCTAGGAACAAACGGAAAAAAAGCAATGGGAAGCTCTTGAAAAATGCAATGGCTAAGGTGTGTTTGGAGGTGGGGTCATGTGACCTGGCCTGGTGACTTGACCTGAAATGAGCCGTGGTCAAGAATTTTACAATATGTGGGAAATTGATGCCTCAACAGCTGTGCCAAAAACGACGGCGCTGCGCGCAGCCGTTTTTTTTTTCTATCCACGAAAAACCTTAGGGGGAGGGGCGTCTAAACGCCCCACCTCCGGCACAGTGCGGGAAATCCGGACAGTAGATTTTCCCGGGGGTGGGGCCGGAGTACTAGAGTATTTTCAATGGAGGTTCACCGTCCTGGGACCCCACCCCTTTAACTCGAAAACTAAAAGGGCTAGAAAGACGCAGAAAAAAACGTTCAAAAGCTCTCGACAAGCACATTCGAAGGTACTTAAGATATTTTTACCTCAAGTCAATATTGAGGTCACCAGAGGTCATCAAAGGTCAGATTTTCAAGTTTTAGGACTTCGCTCCAGAAACCCCCAGGTATCACAGGAACTATGATAGCTAGGAACAAATGAAAAAAGAAATATGGAAAGCGCTTGAAAAATTAAATTGCCAAGGTGTCTTCGAATTTGAGCTCAGGTTAATAGTTTAGGCTCCAGAGCTCATCAAATGTCAATAACTTTAAAAAAAATAAAAAAATCACGAATAGCTTTTTACCTAATAACGACAAGGAATAATTTTGAGCCATCGTGTTTGCCTCGTCAAGGCGTTTCTACTCATATTAGTGTTGACCAGGTTAGGTCAAGTTGAAAATTTGACCTCATGTCAAGGTCAAGTGGTGACCCAAGTAGGTCATGTAGCATATGAAATGATGTGCCTCGACAAGACAAACACATTGGTGTCGGTTTCACTTCTCTATCCTCATGATGTCGAGAGTTATTGACAAAACTGTTTGTGACTTCGGATGACCTCGGCTGACCCTGTAGGGGTCACTGAACAAAAATGGCACCTAGGTCAGCTGTGTCAAGAATGGCCTATAATAACATGTTCCAGAAGGAATTAGATTGCTATCTTGCGTATCGTTGGAAAAGGAAGCATTTGAATATTTCCCCATCGACTTATAATGGGGAGGTCACGAAATTGACCCGACCTTAGGTCGCTGATATAAAAAAAATCCAAGATAAACTAATTGTAGACATATATGACCTTATGAAATCATGTAAGTGTAAAACTGATCATCCTAAAACTGGCCCGAGTTTTTGTTTTACATGTGGGTAATTGATGCCCGAACAGCTGTGTCAAACGGCGGCGCTGCGCGCCGCCGCTTTCCCGCTATCCACGGAAAAAAACCTGAGGGGAGGGGGTCTACCCCCCCCCCCCCCCTCCGGCACGGCGCGGGTTAATAGCCTATGTTGATAGATACAAAGAAGGTTTGTCAAATTTCTTTAAAACAGAAAACTACTGCAGATGATAATGAACTTCATCGTAAAATGTATTTTAAAAAAAAATGTGTTTGTGCAGATGACATTCTAATCACTAATGGTAAAATAATTTTAGATGAATTCATCCATTTTAGATAAATATGGGAAGATGTCCATATTCACTGTCTATATTCACTGTCTATATACACTTCTATATGAAGTGTCTATATACACTTCTATATGAAGTGTCTATATACACTTCATATTCACTGACTGGCATTATTTTCTATTTGATAGAAGTTTTCCAAAATATTTGATTTTGCATTGTGGCTTAATATGCTCAATATTGAATATTTTTGCCATTCCCACCTCTCGGTTTCAGGTATAGTTAGTGGCCAAGATATAATATTTTTTTCATTCATTGGTTTGGGTCATTAGCGTCAATACTTTTTACTAGTGTTAGTACTATTAGTATTGGCTACCTCAGTTGGTGTATGTTGAACAGAAAACATTGACAATGATTTTACTTTTAATTTTGTTTTTGTATCAATAGAATAACTAGCTGGCGACGCTGTACAATTACATTTTTCCATTTGGACCAACCATATCACACAAAGTTTGTATTGTATTGCTTTCAGCAGCCAACCACATGTTGTACAAATTGATTTTAACTAAGCCTCATTCTTTGCCTGCTTGTCTTGACCACTTGGTCCCTTGGACACATCCTTCATTGTCATAAACCCTGCTGTGATGCCACGGCGCTCCTGTGACGTCATGACACCCATATGTGACATCACAACACCCACCAGTGACATCCACCTGTGACAAAATGAAGATGGAAAAAGTAGCCTTTGCTCATGTTAGGGTAATTAAAAAAGATGATGAATAATTAACCTATATTACGCCTTGCGGCTTCTTCAGGGCTAAAACAGAAATATAGGTTAATTATTCATCATCTTTTGTAATTACCCTAACATGAGCGAAGGGTACTTTTTCCATCTTCTTTTCATCTGCACAATACTCATCACAGCCATCCATCATACATCCACCTGTGACGTCTGTCTGCCGGCAGTGACGTCAGCGGCGGCCATGTCTGACAGCGGCGGCCGCGAGCGTCCCCTGTCCTTGGCGTATGAGGAGGACGCTGCGTTCGCCGCCGCCATTTCCGCCGCCATGCGCGTGCCGAAACGCATCCAGGTCACCGGCGAGGGCGACAACGACTTCTGCTCCGGGGCGAGGAACGGCCAGACCAACGGCCCCGGCTCGGCGGCGGCGGTCGGCGCGCGCCTGATGACCGTGCCGGACCGGATCGTGATGCTGGGCGGCGAGCAGCACGGTGCGGGCAGCGGGCCGCCGCGCGAGCTGCTCCTGGAGCGCGCCGCCCAGCCGCCGCCCGGCCGCGACTGGGCCGTCCACTCGCCGCCGCGCGTCCTGCGTGTGGACGAACACCTGCGGCCGCCGGAGGAGGAGGAGGAGGCCACGCCGGAGCGGCGCGGCCGCGGAGAACGCAGTCTGGTGGTGCGGGAGCCGCTCTCGCCGCCGGCGCCGCCCGGGTTCCTGAGTCCGTCCGAGGAGCTGGAGCTGCTGAGGAGGCAGCTGCTGAAGGTGAACCGGCGACTGATGCAGATCGAGGTGGAGAGCCAGCGGAGGAAGTCCCGCGAGGTGATGCTGTACACGGCGGGAGCGGCCTACTTCCTCATCAAGGTGGTGCTATGGATGGGTAGAATGTGAGACTTCGGATGGGTAGAATGTGAGACTACGATGGGTAGAATGTGGGGCTCTGGATGGGTAGAATGTGGGGCTCTGGATGGGTAGAATGTGGTGCTCTGGATGGGTAGAATGTGGGGTTCCGGATGGGTAGAATGTGGGGCTCTGGATGGGTAGAATGTGACTGGCTTGGCAAGAATGTGGGGCTCTGGAGTCTGGATATGGTGCTGTGGACGGGCGGGATTGAGGCTCCGGATAGGATTATTTGAGGCTCCGGATAGGATTATTTGAGGCTCCGGATGGGCAGAATGTGATGCTCTGGAGTCTGAATGATAGACAGGGTGTGAGGCTCTAGACAAGATTCGAGGCTCCGGGCAGGATGCGAGGCGTCGTCACTGTCCGAGAACCCACCGCACGGCAGCACGAGCTGTGTGGTGCGGTGAGGTACATCGTGAAGTGGCGAGGTGCGGCGTGAAGTGGCGAGGTGCGGCGTGAAGTGGCGAGGTACATCGTGAAGTGGCGAGGTGCGGCGTGAAGTGGCGAGGTGCGGCGTGAAGTGGCGAGGTACATTGTGAAGTGGCGAGGTGCGGCGGCGTCGCCCTCGCCACCCACCGCCGAGGCAGCGGACCCGAGCCAGAGCCTGTGCTCATTGCAGAGACCGACCGGGCGGCGGCTCGCCGGCGGCCCACTTCAATGTCCGACGACGGCGCCATGTGCTACAGCAGAGTCGGGGGCGGCGGCCAAGTCGCTTGGCGGCCTGCGTTGACGTGTGGGAGAGTGGCCGAGCCGGCGGCCAGCTTGTGACGGCGTCGGTGACCGCGTCGACTCGTGACCTCGCCGTGGACCGTGTGGTTGGCCGCGTCGGCCGCTGCGGCCGCGTCACCCCGGCCACGAAGCAGTGGCCGGAAAACACAGTGCAGAGGCTTAAACGGCGTGCAAGAACCGTGTATTTGCGGTGTGTCTGCGAGGGTTCGAGCGTGCGTGCGTGCGTGCGTGCGTGCGTGCGTGCGTGCGTGCGTGCGTGCGTGCGTGCGTGCGTGCGTGCGTGTGCGTGCTGTGAGTAGTACCCACTTCCGTACGTACCTTGATAAGTCGAGGTTCGGTGCCCACGGCTGACGGAGCTGTAGTGATAATGCGGCGACGACCCGCGGTAGGTGGTGCCCTTTACTCGGCGAGGCTGGAGGCAAGTGTTCAGGATCGCAGAACGGAACACCGTGGGTGTATTCGCTCGGAGTTGTGGGCTGCGAGGGTTGAGACGGCGCAAATTAATTACGCAGCGCTTCGAGCCACTGTCCCTGCCGGTGTTTGCGTTTCTATGTGAGAATGAATCCGTGCCGTGCCATTTTCCGTGTCGGGATCATTGGTTCCGGGTGTTGTGCTCCAGTAGGAGAGACCACAGCGATGATGAAGTCACGTGCCATGTTTTATGGGGCTCGTCGCACATTAACGTCTTAGGTTCAGCACAGGGGGTGATGTTTAGTTCGTCTGGCTCGACTGGCTGCGAAGGTTCTCGACGTGTGTGCCACGGGCCACTTTTTCACACGGGGGAATAACGAGCACACGTAACAAGGCTGGCTGACGAATCGTTTGAGTTGCAACATCGCACATTTGCTAGATCACAGTTTTGTGACGCATGCGATGTTAGCGATGATTGGCAGCGGAGTTTCAGGAAAGGGGAGGTTCTTCGGCCAGTGACAGCCCGTTCTGAGTGCTGTACGCGTGAGGTTGTTGACGTTTTCTGACTTCTGAGTGAGCCCACTGTGCGCCGAGCGTGTTGTCCCCAGATTGTCTTAATCGTGTACCGAATACATGTATACATGAGACTGGGTGAGGTTTGATGCGCAATGATTGAACAAACGCTGTGCCAGCGAACGTTCGCTGCCTTCCGATCAGACTGTACGCTGTCTGTACGCTGACGGCGCATGACGACACTTCGTTTCCTCGAGAGACTGGCTCGTTTCAGAGGTGAGGTGTTTCGAAGGCAACAGCAGCAATCTGAGGAGACGGTTGTCATTCATAGCAGACTTGGGTAGCTGATCCCACACACACAAACAGCGGGAATTGTGAACGCCATGCGGCTAGTATTGCACAACGAAATCAACACAACTTATAACATCCTGGAAGGTACCTTATGGGTAACCGTCTTATGTCTAGTGTTGCCTTAACATTCGATTTGATTGAGTCTTGAGTGATTGAAAGGCATGCGGATCTTCAGCAATGGTTATAAATACCAGCAGTCACTATTGGCGTAGTCATCTGCGAAAGCGGAACGGTCACAGACGAAACTGACACAATTACGCAGTACGTTGTATTGTCAAACAATCTGCGAAAGCGGAACAGTCAGACGAAACTGACAAAATTGCGCAGTACGTTGTATTGTCAAACAATCCTGCGTAAGTCAATCCAAAGGAAGTGAAGTGGCGCCAGCATACAACACAGAATCGACCGATTCAGTTCACTTCATCAAATTCACAGCCAACCAGTAGTCCTCACCAACCCGGGAAAACCTCTAAAAATCCTCGACCCGCACGCAGTACGGTATGAAATATCATTCGAGGCGTATGACCGGATCGAATATCATTCACACATACGACACTGGCGCTCGAATAATCACACATAAATACACATACATGCATGTAAAGTAACAAATCTCACGCTGAAAAAGAAACAGGAAATCTGGAACACCAATCGCCGTGCCCCATATTCCGTAACAAAGGCTAAGCCACATTCAACCTGGCTGCACCAGTTAAATAGAGCTCTGTTAATCCCCCTCCATGACAACCCGCAGTTAAATCCTCTCTTCTGCCCCCCCCCCCCCCTCCCGCTCCTCACCCTTCTGCATCTTCCAGTGACGTATCCATCACCTCCTTGATCCTGGTCAGGAACGGCGACGCCGGCAACTCGCAACTCTCGTCGCCGCCACCACGCGGCGCCACCTTCGCCGAGGCCGGCAGCAGCTGGCCGGACCCGGGCGAACCGGCGTCGCCGCCGCCGGCCAGGTCGGCTCCCGCGGGCGTCACCGAGGCGGCGTCCCCGGCGGCGGTGGTGTCCGGCCGTTGCGGTGTTGTGCCGGTGCAGACGTCTTCCACCCGCGGCCGGTCACCGGCACCTCTCCTGCTCGCAGCCGCGGCAGCGGGGGTGGCACTCCGAGCAGGGGACGTGTGGGTGTCTGCGGAGGCCATACGACAGTCCCCGTCACCGCTGCCGCCGTCACCAGACATAGACACCGCAGAGGGCCGGGCGCTGGTAAGCGTGCTCACGGCGCTCCCATCCTGGGCCACAGCGCCATCTTTAGACGTCTCAGGTCGTGAAACACTGGGCCGAGACTGGGAGACTGCCGGAGGGACCTTCTCCTCCACCTCCTCCACCTTCTCCACCTCCGCAACCTCCGCCACCGCCGCCAGCGCGGGTGGCCGCCGGGCGAGCAGTGCGCGCCCCCCGGCCGTCACCGCGCCGCCCGCCGCCAGAGCGCCGGCCGACAGCGAGCGAGCCAGGCCGCGGCCGGTCCACGCCAGCCAGCCGACGCTGCGCGGCCCGGGCCGCTCGACGGTGGTGCGCCGCCGCGCCGCCGCGCCCACCGGATGCACCTCTCCCGCGCCCGTCACCACCAGGAACACCGTCTCCTGCCCGGGCGTGACGGTCACGTGCAGGGGGTCGCCGCCGCCGCCGCGCGCCGCCGCCGGCGGTCGGCACCGGCACGCAATCACCGTCAGCGCCAGAATGAACACCAAGCTGATGATGATGAGCGGCACCAGCCACAGCGTGGGCACCTCGGCTGCCAGCGCGCCGTAGAACCTGCCCAGCGCCCGGCCCAGCTGCTCGGCCGGGTGCAGCACCATCTTCGTCACCGTCTCCGCCGCCGCCAGGCCGGGCGACACCTCCAGGAACGGGTCCACGTGCAGCTTCATGTAGTATTCACGACACGCCGCGTTCGGTTTGACGAAGCTCACCAGTCCGCGGACGTAGTGCATCAGGCCGGCCGTCCAGCCGCGCTGGTCCGCCTCGCAGCCCTCCGGCGCGTTAAACTGCAGGTGCCTCTCGGCCAGCGCGAGCTTGTAGAGGTGATTCCAGTGCCAGAGGAAGCTCGCCAGCAGCAGCAGAAACCCCAGCCGGCTGAGGATGTACCACCACGGCCGGCCGACCAGCAGGGCGGTCAGCAGCCACAGCGCCAGCGCGCCGGCCAGCAGCACTGGCAGCAGCTCGGGGGACACCAGCGGGACCAGCGCGGCGAGCCGGCGCAGCCAGCGGGGCCGGCCCTCGGTCAGCAGTGACTCGAGCTCGGACTCTGCCAGAATCTCCTCCAGAATCGAGTCGGCCTCCACCAGAGGAACGTCGGCGGACCCGGCCAGGAACTGACGCAGCCGCCGTACCTGGCAAGGGAGGGACAGGGGGTTGGTTAGTGAAGACGCCGCAACGGCAAATACGTTTGGCAGAGTTTACTCAATGTGAGGCGGATGGGAATAGTGAGGGCGATGTCGTTGACTTGACAGACGCAAACAGCACTAGCATTTGTACGAAAAGGAAATTGTTGACAATGCTTTTACTCAACTTTTCAAGTGTCAACTTGGATAGGAGAGATACTAAATAACCGCCATGAATCATCAGGGCCTCCGTGGCGCAATTGGTTAGCGCGTTCGGCTGTTAACCGAAAGGTTGGTGGTTCGAGTCCACCCGGGGGCGGCCCGCGCTTTTTCGCTACGAAACGACGGCCGAAACAATACAAGTTACATCATCATTGAATGCAGAGCGCCCCGCAGAACCGCATACAGACTTAGTGCAATACTGTTGCGTCCATAGTGCTTCATTTGCAACGATAGAGACACGCAGCGATGCGCCTGCGTTGACTGATTGCGATCAGCGTGCCCTATACAATGGTGAAAGGTGTGACGTCCCAGTGCCGACGTGCGTATCTAACTAAGGTGTAACATGTTGATGTACTCCTTCCTTGTATAAGCCCTACAGAGCACGTAAGCACACAAGACACGAATCAAATGACGTCATGAATTGCACCGAGGCAATAGCTTTAATTAAAAAACTGTTCGTGGAGCTTCATTATCTCGTCGCTCTTTTACGAGTAAAATGCATGGGAATAAAATTAACATAACGCACCCATTAAAATATACATTTTAAAGGGAGTGTGCCTACTCACATCGCTTATTTGGGGTTATTGACACTGGTCTATAGAACATAATTTTCTGAATTGACCCATGACTTCGTTTCTCCAGATTCGCCCTAGTTGCGGAGATATTCCAAATACTCCAGGAACTTGCTGGGAGCAAAAAGTTATCGGGTATACTCCAGAGGGCTTCCGCTACTAGAAGCACTGCAACTATCGATTAAACTGCTAGCATATTGTTAGCGCCGGCCAATAGCAATTCAACAAAACAGCTCGTGCACGCTGATAGCAGCAGCCAAACAGAAACTGGGCGGCCATCATGTTTTTCGATGATGGCCGATGGCCATTTTTTGAAGAAGATATCAATTTAGAGCTACGAAACTTGCACATAATAAAGTTCACAGTGGCAAGAACGTGCTGTGCAAAACTTGTCTTTCTATATTGCATGATGTGACCGTAATTGTATTGTCTTATGTGCGCCGTTTTACATAACATCACCATAGTGGCGATCGTTTAATAGATATCGTAACAAAAAATAAGCAAAAACAATATAAGTGAAAATTCAACTAAAGGGGCTCCAGATGTGAATTTCATCATATACAACAATCAAACCAATAGCTACTTACTGTATGAAAAATATTTTTGACATTCCAAAACAGTAGGCACTCCCTTTAAAGCAACTATACATTCCTACACTATACTAGTAACTTGAAATCGTTTAACAGCCGGGCCTCCGTGGCGCAATTGGTTAGCGCGTTCGGCTGTTAACCGAAAGGTTGGTGGTTCGAGTCCACCCGGGGGCGGCCCGTGCTTTTGGGCCGAGCGAGACAATCTCGAATGCTTTCAAGCGATTGAGTGCCGCAAATTGGCCAAAATGCACAAAAGGTTAAGCAGCACAGTAATTAACGGCTACGCATACTTCTTGAGTCATCCGCAGTAACAACAGCCTATCAACTCAAACCCTTACAGACCAGATCACTAGATCTTAAAAAAACGCCCCTTCCCGACCCTCTACATACATACAGACCACGGCCGCTACTCAGCCTCCCAAACCAACGTTAAACCCACCCATCCCACCTCCACCAGTTGATCAGCCCCAGCGCATACCTGTGGCTCTGTGACGCGCGCCCTCAGCAGGAAGGTCTCGCGCTCCGCCGGCGGCACGTCCCCTTCCAGCCGGAGCAGCTTCAGCGTGCGCGCCACGTGTCGCTGCATGAAGGCCGAGTTCACCTCCCGCCGCCTGTCCGGCTGCCGGCGGGCGGGGGCCGGGCAGCGCGACCGGGTCGCCCAGCGGGCCCGCAGCGGTCCCGTGGCGGTCAGCAGACGGCGGCAGCGGGCCGCCTCCGCACAACAGTTGGCGCCGCCAGCAGCGGCGGGGGCAGGTACGGCCAACTCAGACTCGAACATGGCAAACGGGTCCTCCGCAAAGCAGAGGCAGGACAGCATCAGCAGAGGCAGCCACTGGACCAGCATCATGGCTGCTGAGCTACCTGGTGGGTCAGGACAGCCTGGTTAGTCACCAGCAGAGGCAGCCACTGGACCATCCTGAGCTACCTGGTGGGGAAGGACAGCCTGGTTAGTCCCCAGCAGAGGCAGCCACTGGACCATCCTGAGCTACCTGGTGGAGAAGGACAGCCTGGTTAGTCACCAGCAGAGGCAGCCACTGGACCAGGATCATGGCTGCTGAGCTACCTGGTGGGGAAGGACAGCCTGGTTAGTCACCAGCAGAGGCAGCCACTGGACCATCCTGAGCTGCCTGGTGGGGCAGGACAGCCTGGTTAGTCACCAGCAGAGGCAGCCACTGGACCATCCTGAGCTGCCTGGAGGGGAAGGACAGCCTGGTTAGTCACCAGCAGAGGCAGCCACTGGACCATCCTGAGCTACCTGGTGAGTCAGGACAGCCTGGTTAGTCACCAGCAGAGGCAGCCACTGGACCAGGATCATGGCTGCTGAGCTACCTGGTGGGGCAGGACAGCCTGGTTAGTCACCAGCAGAGGCAGCCACTGGACCCATCCTGAGCTGCCTGGTGGGGAAGGACAGCCTGGTTAGTCACCAGCAGAGGCAGCCACTGGACCATCCTGAGCTACCTGGTGGGTCAGGACAGCCTGGTTAGTCACCAGCAGAGGCAGCCACTGGACCATCCTGAGCTACCTGGTGGGTCAGGACAGCCTGGTTAGTCACCAGCAGAGGCAGCCACTGGACCATCCTGAGCTGCCTGGTGGGGAAGGACAGCCTGGTTAGTCACCAGCAGAGGCAGCCACTGGACCATCCTGAGCTACCTGGTGAGTCAGGACAGCCTGGTTAGTCACCAGCAGAGGCAGCCACTGGACCATCATCATGGCTGCTGAGCTACCTGGTAGGGCAAGACAGCCTGGTTAGTCATGTGAGGAGCTGCGTACATGACTGCTATATCTAAGTGATCTATGAATAAACTAGACATAACATAAGTAAGTACATAGTGTGTTTTTTTTATAACACTTGCCAAGATGGCCTGAATTCAGGAGTATGAGATAAGAAGTGTGCAATGGCCAGATTTCAAAACTTTGAACAGTATTCTCTGCAGGAAGTTAACATGCAACCATGCACAATGATAGCACAGCAGCAGCAGTTGCTGAGTGAATATAGAAAAAGACACTAAAATCTGTAAAATTAAGAAATTAATGTTAAGCCATATAGTTATCAGGCATTGAGGTCAAGGTGACCATGATGCTTTAGGCAAGTTGTATAAGGGTCATTCCACGTCAAATCGCACAAAAAAACGACCCATCCGATTTTGATGAAAATGTGTACACCTGTAGTGTCTCAAGGGGAAAACAGCCATAGGTTGAGGGGCAAGCTGCTCTGCTTGCCCCCATGGTGACACCTTTAAATAACACCATACTAATGTCAGTGTGGATGTAAAATTAAATAATACAACTTTAACATTGCCTCTGGACTGGTGCATCCAATAACATTATATAACATTGGGTGCACCAGTTCAGTCCAGTGATATCCAATGTTACGCATTGGATGTTCACGAGGTAAGTTAGGTGCACAGCCCACAGGTACATTTGTGATCCTGTCAGTTCCTTATCACAACCCAGGACAAATACAAGGACCCTGAGAGCTGTTCATGGACCCTGCAGTTGGCTGTGGCTTGGTGGTCAGTGGTTGGCAACAGGGGGATAACAGAAAGTGGGGATGAGGCAAAAAGTATGACATCACATCAGACTGGTTATTGATTCAACTTTTTTGGAATGATTCAATCAGGATTCATTTTGGGTTCTGAATGATGCAATCACTGTTTGATTCACAGATACAATTTTGAGAATTGATTCTTTCTGATTCAAAGAATAAAACAAATATTTTAATTGATTTGCGATTGATTCAACATGATTCATGCGATTGATTACATATGTGATGAATTTGTCAAATCAATACAAATGGAAACATACATATATGTGATCATTAAAACATTGTTACAGCAATTGTATTTCAGTATAAATGACTGTAGCCACTGGGACTGCATGTATTTGCACAATTTACCAATGTACTTGAATTGTTAAGAATCATTAAATCTTTTGATTCAATCAGTCTTGATTTGATCTAGATTTTGATTCAATCATGATCCATGATTCATGAATCAAAATATCTGGTGGTGAATCAATTATTTTGTTATTCAAGGAATTTTGATTGAATGATTCCAATTGATTCAATCAGTGTCAAATCAATAACCAGTCTGCATCACATGGCTGCGGTTCCGGTGGTCAGTACAAAGTGACAAAGTGGGGCATCGCAGCAATCAGTGTTCATAAGACGCCTGCATTATGTGGACATATCATCAAGCAGACTGGTTATTGATTTGACACTGATTGAATCAATTGGAATTGTTTGATCAAAATTCAATGAATCAAAACATAATTGATTCACCACCAGCACCATATTTTTGTGTTCATGAATCTTGATTGAATCAAAACCCGCAACAAGCACCACAAAGATTTAACGATTCAAGTACACTGGTAAATTGTGCAAATGCATGCAGTCCCAGTGGCTACATTCATTTATACTGAAACAATGTTTTCATGATAATATATATGCATGTTTCCATTTTTGTTTATTTTACATAAATTCACCTTATATGTTTAAATGTTGAATAAAACGTGAATCGATTATAATAAAACAAATTATTCTTTGAATCAAAAGGAATCAATTCCAAAATTGTATCCATGAATCAAACAGTGATTGAATCATTCAGATTCTAAAATGAATCATGATTGAATTGTTCCAAAAAAGTTGAATCAATAACTGGTCTGGATAAAAGGGGCAGGGCTTAGAACCTGTGGATGACTGCCAAACCGAAGGGACCATACACAACACTCTGAACAGGTGAGTTCAGAGTGTTTTTTGTGGGCTGTTTTTTTTGTGGGCTGTTTTTTTGTGAAATGCACCAGATATGTATCCAGTAAGGTCACCTTGTGGTAGTGGCCGCTGCGCGGCCGACCTTTGGTCTCAAATATAGGTCCTGCGCTCCGCCAGGAACGGAGGTTTAGTGAGAACGTGATAGGGTTTAGTGGTCAACCAGATACACGACATCATATGATAGCCAGTATCTGATACATTTCTGCACCCACGTTGTTTAAATTGTAATGGCGGAGTCGTTACATGTGGTCGGCTGAGGCTATTGACGGGTGATACAAATAATTATTGTAAGGTAAGTATTCATAATGTCCCTGTTTTGAATGCAGTTCTGATGAATTCAGACATGTAGAATTAGTATACAATATTAAATTTGCCTATATAAAGGTGTGCAAAAGCGGAATATCACCGAAAATAGTGCCTTTTTATGTCACCCATACAGAGGATATAAAAGTAAAACTTGTGGATTATTACCTTGCAAATGAAATGAGTGTACTGAAAGCGCTGTAACCTCAATTAATACTATTTACTAATACAAATAGCCCAAACCATGGATGACCAGAACAGGTTAACATAAATCAATTTCATATTTAGAAAATTCACCTATCTATCACCTCAGTAACCCTAAACTCGCAAAAGAGGGGTTATAGGGCCTTAGCCTGCAAAGACGGTGTGGGGCTTAAGCCCACGTGTGTGAAGACAGCGACAGATTCACATTCACATTCAGCGACAGATTCGCGGACCCCTCAGAATCATCTACAACTCTACAGAAAGATAGACAAGAGCATGTAAATCAACATCATGAAATATTTTTCACCCTACATATGATAGTTTGGCGTCTAAACTAAAAATAGAGTTCGCCAGCGACATATTCGAGTTTTGGCAGACCCCTTCGATTTTCATGAAAATCGGTGTCCAGATGGAGTTTTAAGCGTTAATGAACGTGGTGAAATCCATCCCACCCTACATATGACAGTTTAGCGTCTAGACGCCAAGTAGAGTTTTTGAGTTTTGGCGGACCCCTTCGAATTCCATCAAAATCAATGTCCAGAGAGAGCTTCAGGCGTAGGTTAACATGGTTAAATCCGTTTCACCCTACATATGACAGTTTGGCATCTAGACGCCAATAAAGTCCACCAGCGACATATTCAAATTTTGGCGGACCCCTTCGAATTCCATGAAAATCAATGTCCAGATAGAGTATCAGGCGTAGAATAACTTCGTGAAAACCGTTTCACCCTACAAATGATAGTTTGGCATATAGACGCCAATAGAGTCCGCCAGCGACATATTCGAATTTTGGCGGACCCCTTCGAATTCCATGAAAATAAATGTCCAGATAGAGTATCAGGAGTAGAATAACTTCGTGAAAACCGTTTCACCCTACATATGATAGTTTGGCATATAGACGCCAATAGAGTCCGCCAGCGACAGATTCGAATTTTGGCGGACCCCTTCGAATTCCATGAAAATCAATGTCCAGATAGAACTTCAGGCGTAGATGAACATGGTTCAATCCGTTTCACTCTACATATGATAGTTTGGCATCTAGACGCCACCAGCGACAGATTCGAATTTTGGCGGACCCCTTCGAATTCCATTAAAATAAATGTCCAGATAGAGCTTCATGCGTAGATTAACATGGTTAAATCCGTTTCACCCTACATATGATAGTTTGGCATCTAGACGCCAATAGAGTCCACCAGCGACAGATTCGAATTTTGGCGGACCCCTTCGAATTCCATCAAAATCAATGACCAGATAGAGCTTCAGACGTAGATTAACATGGTTAAATCCGTTTCACCCTACATACTATAGTTTGGCATCTAGACGCCAATAGAGTCCATCAGCGACAGATTCCAATTTTGGCGGACCCCTTCGAATTCCATTAAAGTAAATGTCCAGATAGAGCTTCAGGCGTAGATTAACATGGTTAAATCCGTTTCACCCTATGGAATTCGAAGGGGTCCGCCAAAATTCGAATCTGTCGCTGGTGAACTCTTTTGGCGTCTAGATGCCAAACTATCATATGTAGGGTGAAACGGTTTTCACGAAGTTATTCTACGCCTGATACTCTATCTGGACATTGATTTTCATGGAATTCGAAGGGGTCCGCCAAAATTCGAATCTGTCGCTGGTTTACTCTATTGGCGTCTAGATGGCAAAAACTATCATATGTAGGGTGAAACGGTTTTCACGAAGTTATTCTACGCCTGATACTCTATCTGGACATTGATTTTCATGGAATTCGAAGGGGTCCGCCAAAATTCGAATCTGTCGCTGGTGGACTCTATTGGCGTCTAGATGCCAAACTATCATATATAGGGTGAAACGGGTTTAACCATGTTGATCTACGCCTCAAGCTCTATCTGGACAATGGTTTTCATGGAATTCGAAGGGGTCCGCCAAAATTCGAATCTGTCGCTGGCAGACTCTATTGGCGTCTATATGCCAAACTATCATATGTAGGGTGAAACGGTTTTCACGAAGTTATTCTACGCCTGATACTCTATCTGGACATTGATTTTCATGGAATTCGAAGGGGTCCGCCAATCTGGACATTGATTTTAATGGAATTCGAAGGGGTCCGCCAAAATTCGAATCTGTTGCTGGTTGGCTCTATTGGCGTTTAGATGCCAAACTATCATATGTAGGGTGAAACGGATTTAACCATGTTAATCTACGCCTGAAGCTCTATCTAGACATTTATTTTAATGGCATTCGAAGGGGTCCGCCAAAATTCGAATCTGTCGCTGGTTTACTCTATTGGCGTCTAGATGCCAAACTATCATATGTAGGGTGAAACGGATTTGACCATGTTAATATACGCCTGAAGCTCTATCTGGACATTGATTTTAATGGAATTCGAAGGGGTCCGCCAAAATTCGAATCTGTCGCTGGCGGACTCTATTGGCGTCTATATGCCAAACTATCATATGTAGAGTGAAACGGTTTTGACGAAGTTATTCTACGCCTGATACTCTATCTGGACATTGATTTTCATGGAATTCGAAGGAGTCCGCCAAAATTCGAATATGTCGCTGGAGGACTCTATTGGCGTCTAGATGCCAAACTATCATATGTAGGGTGAAACGGATTTAACCATGTTAATCTACACCTGAAGTTCTATCTGGACATTGATTTCCATGGAATTCGAAGGGGTCCGCCAAAATTTCAATCTCGCTGGTGGGCTCTATTGGCGTCTAGATGCCAAACTATCATATGTATGGTGAAACAGATTTAACCAAGTTAATCTACGCCTGAAGCTCTATCTGGACATTTATTTTAATGGAATTCGAAGGGGTCCGCCAAAATTCGAATCTGTCGCTTGAGGACTCCATTGGCGTCTATATGTCAAGCTATCATATGTAGGGTGAAACGGATTTAACCATGTTAATCTACGCCTGAAACTCTATCTGGACATTGATTTTCATGGAATTCGAAGGGGTCCGCCAAAACTCCAATATGTCGCTGGCGGACTCTATTGGCGTCTATATGCCAAACTATCATATGTAGGGTGAAACGGTTTTCACGAAGTTATTCTACGCCTGATTCTCTATCTGGACATTAATTTTCATGGAATTCGAAGGGGTCCGCCAAAATTCGAATCTGTCTGGTTGACTATTGGCGTCTAGATGCCAAACTATCATATGTAGGGTGAAACGGATTTAACCATGTTAATCTACGCCTGAAGCTCTATCTGGACATTGATTTTAATGGAATTCGAAGGGGTCCGCCAAAATTCGAATCTGTCGCTGGCGGACTCTATTGGCGTCTATATGCCAAACTATCATATGTAGGGTGAAACGGTTTTGACGAAGTTATTCTACGCCTGAAGCTCTATCTGGACATTTATTTTCATGGAATTCGAAGGGTCCGCCAAAATTCTAATCTGTCGCTGGTGAACTCTATTGGCGTCTAGATGCCAAACCATCATATGTAGGGTGAAACGGATTTAACCATGTTAATCTACGCCTGAAGCTCTATCTGGACATTTATTTTAATGGAATTCGAAGGGGTCCGCCAAAATTCGAATATGTCGCTGGTGGACTCTATTGGCGTCTAGATGCCAAACTATCATATGTAGGGTGAAACGGTTTTCACGAAGTTATTCTACGTCTGAAGCTCTATCTGGACATTGATTTTCAAGGAATTCGAAGGGGTCCGCCAAAATTCGAAGCTGTCGCTGGTGGACTCTATTGGCGTCTAGATGCCAAACTATCATATGTAGGGTGAAACGGTTTGCACGAAGCTATTCTACGCCTGATACTCTATCTGGACATTGATTTTCATGGAATTCAAAGGGGTCCGCCAAAATTCGAATCTGTCTGGTTGACTCTATTGGCGTCTAGATTCCAAACTATCATATGTAGGGTGAAACGGATTTAACCATGTTAATCTACGCCTCAAGGTCTATCTGGACATTGATTTTCATGGAATTCGAAGGGGTCCGCCAAAATTCGAATCTGTCGCTGGTTGGCTCTATTGGCGTTTAGATGCCAAACTATCATATGTAGGGTGAAACGGATTTAACCATGTTAATCTACGCCTGAAGCTCTATCTAGACATTTATTTTAATGGAATTCGAAGGGGTCCGCCAAAATTCGAATCTGTCGCTGGCGGACTCTATTTGCGTCTATATGCCAAACTATCATATGTAGGGTGAAACGGTTTTCACGAAGTTATTCTACGCCTGATACTCTATCTGGACATTGATTTGCATGGAATTCGAAGGGGTCCGCCAAAATTCGAATATGTCGCTGGTGGACTCTATTGGCGTCTAGATGCCAAACTATCATATGTAGGGTGAAACGGATTTAACCATGTTGATCTACGCCTGAAGCTCTATCTGGACATTGATTTTAATGGAATTCGAAGGGGTCCGCCAAAATTTGAATCCGTCGCTGGCGGACTCTATTGGCGTATATATGTCAAACTATCATATGTAGGGTGAAACGGATTTAACCATGTTAATCTACGCCTGAAACTCTATCTGGACATTGATTTTCATGGAATTCGAAGGGGTCCGCCAAAATTCAAATATGTCGCTGGCGGACTCTATTGACGTCTATATGCCAAACTATCATATGTATGGTGAAACGGTTTTCAAGAAGTTATTCTACGCCTGATACTCTATCTGGACATTAATTTTCATGGAATTCGAAGGGGTCCGCCAAAATTCGAATCTGTCTGGTTGACTATTGGCGTCTAGATGCCAAACTATCATATGTAGGGTGAAACGGATTTAGCCATGTTAATCTACGCCTGAAGCTCTATCTGGACATTGATTTTAATGGAATTCGAAGGGGTCCGCCAAAATTCGAATCTGTCGCTGGCGGACTCTATTGGCGTCTATATGACAAACTATCATATGTAGGGTGAAACGGTTTTCACGAAGTTATTCTACGCCTGAAGCTGTATCTGGACATTTATTTTCATGGAATTCGAAGGGGTCCGCCAAAATTATAATATGTCGCTGGTGAACTCTATTGGCGTCTAGATGCCAAACTATCATATGTAGGGTGAAACGGATTTATTCATGTTAATCTACGCCTGAAGCTCTATCTGGACATTGATTTTAATGGAATTCGAAGGGGTCCGCCAAAATTCGAATATGTCGCTGGTGGACTCTATTGGCGTCTAGATGCCAAACTATCATATGTAGGGATAAACGGTTTTCACGAAGTTATTCTACGCCTGATACTCTATCTGGACATTGATTTCAATGGAATTCGAAGGGGTCCGCCAAAATTCGAATCTGTCTGAATGACTCTTTTGGCGTCTAGATACCAAACTATCATATGTAGGGTGAAACGGTTTTCACGAAGTTATTCTACGCCTGAAGCTCTATCTGGACATTTTTTTTCATGGAATTCAAAGGGGTCCGCCAAAATTCGAATCTGTCGCTGGTGGACTCTATTGACGTCTAGATGCCAAACTATCATATGTAGGGTGAAACGGATTTAACCATGTTAATCTACGCCTGAAGCCCTATCTGGACATTGATTTTAATGGAATTCGAAGGGGTCCTCTAAAATTCGAATCTGTCGCTGGCGGACTCTATTGGCGTCTATATGCCAAACTATCATATGTAGGGTGAAACGGTTTGCACGAAGCTATTCTACGCCTGATACTCTATCTGGACATTGACTTTCATGGAATTCGAAGGGGTCCGCCAAAATTCGAATCTGTCTGGTTGACTATATTGGCGTCTAGATTCCAAACTATCATATGTAGGGTGAAACGGATTTATTCATGTTAATCTACGCCTCAAGCTCTATCTGGACATTGATTTGCATGGAATTCGAAGGGGTCCGCCAAAATTCGAATCTGTCGCTGGTTGGCTCTATTGGCGTTTAGATGCCAAACTATCATATGTAGGGTGAAACGGATTTAACCATGTTAATCTACGCCTGAAGCTCTATCTAGACATTTATTTTAATGGAATTCGAAGGGGTCCGCCAAAATTCGGATCTGTCGCTGGCGGACTCTATTGGCGTCTATATGCCAAACTATCATATGTAGGGTGAAACGGTTTTCACGAAGTTATTCTACGCCTGATACTCTATCTGGACATTGATTTTCATGGAATTCGAAGGGGTCCGCCAAAATTCGAATCTGTCGCTGGCGGACTCTATTGGCGTATGTGTGCCAAACTATCATATGTAGAGTGAAACGGTTTTGACGAAGTTATTCTACGCCTGATACTCTATCTGGACATTGATTTTCATGGAATTCGAAGGGGTCTGCCAAAATTCGAATATGTCGCTGGCAGACTCTATTGGCGTCTATATGCCAAACTATCATATGTAGGGTGATACGGATTTCACGATGTTATTCTACGCCTGATACTCTATCTAGACATTGATTTTGATGGAATTCGCAGGGGTCCGCCAAAATTCGAATCTGTCGCTGGTGAACTCTATTGGCGTCTAGATGCCAAACTATCATATGTAGGGTGAAACGGATTGAACCATGTTAATCTACGCCTGAAGCGCTATCTGGACATTGATTTTAATGGAATTCGAAGGGGTCCGCCAAAATTCGAATCTGTCGCTGGCGGACTCTATTGACGTCTATATGCCAAACTATCATATGTCGGGTGAAACGGTTTTCACGAAGTTATTCTACGCCTGAAGCTCTATCTGGACATTTATTTTCATGGAATTCGAAGGGGTCCACCAAAATTATAATCTGTCGCTGGTGAACTCTATTGGCGTCTAGATGCCAAACTATCATATGTAGGGTGAAACAAATTTGACCATGTTAATCTACGCCTGAAGCTCTATCTGGACATTGATTTTAATGGAATTCGAAGGGGTCCGCCAAAATTCGAATATGTCGCTGGTGGACTCTATTGGCGTCTAGATGCCAAACTATCATGTGTAGGGTGAAACGGTTTTCACGAAGTTATTCTACGCCTGATACTCTATCTGGACATTGATTTTCATGAAATTCGAAGGGGTCCGCCAAAATTCGAATCTGTCTGGTTGACTCTTTTGGCGTCTAGATGCCAAACTATCATATGTAGGGTGAAACCGATTTAACCATGTTAATGTACGCCTGAAGCTCTATCTGGACATTGATTTTAATGGAATTCGAAGGGGTCCGCCAAAATTCGAATCTGTCGCTGGCGGACTCTATTGGCGTCTATATGCCAAACTATCATATGTAGGGTGAAACGGTTTTCACGAAGTTATTCTACGCCTGAAGCTCTATCTCGACATTTATTTTCATGGAATTCGAAGGAGTCCGCCAAAATTATAATCTGTCGTTGGTGAAATCTATTGGCGTCTAGATGCCAAACTATCATATGTAGGGTGAAACGGATTTAACCATGTTACTCTACGCCTCAAACTCTATCTGGACATTGATTTTAATGGAATTCGAAGGGGTCCGCCAAAATTCGAATATGTCGCTGGTGGACTCTATTGGCGTTTAGATGCCAAACTATCATATGTAGGGTGAAACGGTTTTAACGAAGTTATTCTACGCCTGATACTCTAGCTGGACATTGATTTTCATGGAATTCGAAGGGGTCCGCCAAAATTCGAATCTGTCGCTGGTTTACTCTATTGGCGTCTAGATGCCAAACTATCATATGTAGGGTGAAACGGATTTGACCATGTTAATCTACGCCTGAAGCTCTATCTGGACATTGATTTTAATGAATTCGAAGGGGTCCGCCAAAATTCGAATCTGTCGCTGGCAGACTCTATTGGCGTCTATATGCCAAACTATCATATGTAGAGTGAAACGGTTTTGACGAAGTTATTCTACGCCTGATATTCTATCCGGACATTGATTATCATGGAATTCGAAGGAGTCCGCCAAAATTCGAATATGTCGCTGGAGGACTCTATTGGCGTCTAGATGTCAAACTATCATATGTAGGGTGAAACGGATTTAACCATGTTAATCTACGCCTGAAGTTCTATCTGGACATTGATTTCCATGGAATTCGAAGGGGTCCGCCAAAATTTCAATCTCGCTGGTGGGCTCTATTGGCGTCTAGATGCCAAACTATCATATGTATGGTGAAACGGATTGAACCAAGTTAATCTACGCCTGAAGCTCTATCTGGACATTTATTTTAATGGAATTCGAAGGGGTCCGCCAAAATTCGAATCTGTCGCTGGCGGACTCTATTGGCGTCTATATGTCAAACTATCATATGTAGGGTGAAAAGGATTTAACCATGTTAATCTACGCCTGAAACTCTATCTGGACATTGATTTTCATGGAATTCGAAGGGGTCCGCCAAAATTCCAATATGTCGCTGGCGGACTCTATTGGCGTCTATATGCCAAACTATCATATGTAGGGTGAAACGGTTTTGACGAAGTTATTCTACGCCTGATTCTCTATCTGGACATTAATTTTCATGGAATTCGAAGGGGTCCGCCAAAATTCGAATCTGTCTGGTTGACTATTGGCGTCTAGATGCCAAACTATTACACCCTACGTTATGTAGGGTGAAACGGATTTAACCATGTTAATCTACGCCTGAAGCTCTATCTGGACATTGATTTTAATGGAATTCGAAGGGGTCCGCCAAAATTCGAATCTGTCGCTGGCGGACTCTATTGGCGTCTATATGCCAAACTATCATATGTAGGGTGGAACGGTTTGGACGAAGTTATTCTACGCCTGAAGCTCTATCTGGACATTTATTTTCATGGAATTCGAAGGGGTCCGCCAAAATTTTAATCTGTCGCTGGTGAACTCTATTGGCGTCTAGATGCCAAACTATCATATGTAGGGTGAGACGGATTTAACCATGTTAATCTACGCCTGAAGCTCTATCTGGACATTTATTTTAATGGAATTCGAAGGGGTCCACCAAAATTCGAATATGTCGCTGGTGGACTCTATTGGCGTCTAGATGCCAAACTATCATATGTAGGGTGAAACGGTTTTCACGAAGTTATTCTACGCCTGATACTCTATCTGGACATTGATTTTCATGGAATTCGAAGGGGTCCGCCAAAATTCGAATCTGTCTGGTTGACTCTTTTGGCGTCTAGATACCAAACTATCATATGTAGGGTGAAACGGTTTTCACGAAGTTATTCTACGCCTGATACTCTATCTGGACATTAATTTTCATGGAATTCGAAGGGGTCCGCCAAAATTCGAATCTGTGGTTGACTATTGGCGTCTAGATACCAAACTATCATATGTAGGGTGAAACGGATTTAGCCATGTTAATCTACGCCTGAAGCTCTATCTGGCCATTGATTTTAATGGAATTCGAAGGGGTCCGCCAAAATTCGAATCTGTCGCTGGCGGACTCTATTGGCGTCTATATGCCAAACTATCATATGTAGGGTGAAACGGTTTTCACGAAGTTATTCTACGCCTGAAGCTCTATCTGGACATTTATTTTCATGGAATTCGAAGGGGTCCGCCAAAATTATAATCTGTCGCTGGTGAACTCTATTGGCGTCTAGATGCCAAACTATCATATGTATGGTGAAACGGATTTAACCATGTTAATCTACGCCTGAAGCTCTATCTGGACATTGATTTTAATGGAATTCGAAGGGGTCCGCCAAAATTCGAATATGTCGCTGGTGGACTCTATTGGCGTCTAGATGCCAAACTATCATATGTAGGGTGAAACGGTTTTCACGAAGTTATTCTACGCCTGATACTCTATCTGGACATTGATTTTCATGGAATTCGAAGGGGTCCGCCAAAATTCGAATCTGTCTGGTTGACTCTTTTGGCGTCTAGATACCAAACTATCATATGTAGGGTGAAACAGTTTTCACGAAGTTATTCTACGCCTGAAGCTCTATCTGGACATTTTTTCTTCTTCATGGAATTCAAAGGGGTCCGCCAAAATTCGAATATGTCGCTGGTGGACTCTATTGGCGTCTAGATTCCAAACTATCATATGTAGGGTGAAACGGTTTTCACGAAGTTATTCTACGCCTGATACTCTATCTGGACATTGATTTTCATGGAATTCGAAGGGGTCCGCCAAAATTCAAATCTGTCCGGTTGACTCTTTTGGCGTCTAGATGCCAAACTATCATATGTAGGGTGAAATGGATTTGGCCTTGTTAATCTACGCCTGAAGTTCTATCTGGACATTGATTTTAATGGAATTAGAAGGGGTCCTCTAAAATTCGAATATGTCGCTGGTGGACTCTATTGGCGTCTAGATGCCAAACTATCATATGTAGGGTGAAACGGTTTGCACGAAGCTATTCTACGCCTGATACTCTATCTGGAAATTGATTTTAATGGAATTCGAAGGGGTCCGCCAAAATTCGAATCTGTCTGGTTGACTCTATTGGCGTCTAGATTCCAAACTATCATATGTAGGGTAAAACAGATTTAACCAAGTTAATCTACGCCTGAAGCTCTATCTGTACATTGATTTTCATGGAATTCGAAGGGGTCCGTCAAAATTCGAATCTGTCGCTGGTTGGCTCTATTGGCGTTTAGATGCCAAACTATCATATGTAGGGTGAAACGGATTTAACCATGTTAATCTACGCCTGAAACTCTATCTAGACATTTATTTTAATGGAATTCGAAGGGGTCCGCCAAAATTCGAATCTGTCGCTGGCGGACTCTATTGGCGTATTTATGCCAAACTATCATATGTAGGGTGAAACGGTTTTCACGAAGTTATTCTACGCCTGATACTCTATCTGGACATTGATTTGCAAGAATTGCATGGAATATGTGTACTCTATTGGCGTCTAGATGCCAAACTATCATATGTAGGGTGAAACGGATTGAACCATGTTAATCTACGCCTGAAGCTCTATCTGGACATTGATTTTAATGGAATTCGAAGGGGTCTGCCAAAATTCGAATCTGTCGCTGGCGGACTCTATTGACGTCTATATGCCAAACTATCATTGTAGGGTGAAACGGTTTTCACGAAGTTATTCTACGCCTGAAGCTCTATCTGGACATTTATTTTCATGGAATTCGAAGGGGTCCGCCAAAATTATAATCTGTCGCTGGTGAACTCTATTGGCGTCTAGATGCCAAACTATCATATGTAGGGTGAAACAAATTTGACCATGTTAATCTACGCCTGAAGCTCTATCTGGACATTGATTTTAATGGAATTCGAAGGGGTCCGCCAAAATTCGAATCTGTCGCTGGTGGACTCTATTGGCGTCTAGATGCCAAACTATCATATGTAGGGTGAAACGGATTTAACCATGTTAATCTACGCCTGAAGCTCTATCTGGACATTGATTTTAATGGAATTCGAAGGGGTCCTCTAAAATTCGAATCTGTCGCTGGCGGACTCTATTGGCGTCTATATGCCAAACTATCATATGTAGGGTGAAACGGTTTTGACGAAGTTATTCTACGCCTGAAGCTCTATCTGGACATTTATTTTCATGGAATTCGAAGGGGTCCGCCAAAATTCTAATCTGTCGCTGGTGAACTCTATTGGCGTCTAGATGCCAAACTATCATATGTAGGGTGAAACGGATTTAACCATGTTAATCTACGCCTGAAGCTCTATCTGGACATTTATTTTAATGGAATTCGAAGGGGTCCGCCAAAATTCGAATATGTCGCTGGTGGACTCTATTGGCGTCTAGATGCCAAACTATCATATGTAGGGTGAAACAGTTTTCACGAAGTTATTCTACGCCTGATACTCTATCCGGACATTGATTTTCATGGAATTCGAAGGGGTCCGCCAAAATTCGAATCTGTCTGGTTGACTCTTTTGGCGTCTAGATACCAAACTGTCATATGTAGGGTGAAACGGTTTTCACGAAGTTATTCTACGTCTGAAGCTCTATCTGGACATTGATTTTCAAGGAATTCGAAGGGGTCCGCCAAAATTCGAATCTGTCGCTGGTTGGCTCAATTGGCGTTTAGATGCCAAATTATCATATGTAGGGTGAAACGGATTTAACCATGTAAATCTACGCCTGAAACTCTATCTAGACATTTATTTTAATGGAATTCGAAGGGGTCCGCCAAAATTCGAATCTGTTGCTGGCGGACTCTATTGGCGTCTTTATGCCAAACTATCATATGTAGGGTGAAACGGTTTTCACGAAGTTATTCTACGCCTGATACTCTATCTGGACATTGATTTGCATGGAATTCGAAGGGTCCGCCAAAATTCGAATATGTCGCTGGTGGACTCTATTGGCGTCTAGATGCCAAACTATCATATGTAGGGTGAAACGGATTTAACCATGTTGATCTACGCCTGAAGCTCTATCTGGACATTGATTTTAATGGAATTCGAAGGGGTCCGCCAAAATTCGAATCTGTCGCTGGCGGACTCTATTGGCGTCTATATGTCAAACTATCATATGTAGGTTGAAACGGATTTAACAATGTTAATCTACGCCTGAAACTCTATCTGGACATTGATTTTCATGGAATTCGAAGGGGTCCGCCAAAATTCAAATATGTCGCTGGCGGACTCTATTGGCGTCTATACACCAAACTATCATATATAGGGTGAAACGGTTTTCACGAAGTTATTCTACGCCTGAAGCTGTATCTGGACATTTAATTTCATGGAATTCGAAGGGGTCCGCCAAAATTATAATCTGTCGCTGGTGAACTCTATTGGCGTCTAGATGCCAAACTATCATATGTAGGGTGAAACGGATTTATTCATGTTAATCTACGCCTGAAGCTCTATCTGGACCTTGATTTTAATGGAATTCGAAGGGGTCCGCCAAAATTCGAATATGTCGCTGGTGGACTCTATTGGCGTCTAGATGCCAAACTATCATATGTAGGGTGAAACGGTTTTCACTTAGTTATTCTACGCTTGAAGCTCTATCTGGACATTTTTTTTCTCATGGAATTCAAAGGGGTCCGCCAAAATTCGAATCTGTCGCTGGTGGACTCTATTGGCGTCTAGATGCCAAACTATCATATGTAGGGTGAAACGGATTTAACCATGTTAATCTACGCCTGAAGCTCTATCTGGACATTGATTTTAATGGAATTCGAAGGGGTCCTCTAAAATTCGAATCTGTCGCTGGCGGACTCTATTGGCGTCTATATGCCAAACTATCATATGTAGGGTGAAACGGTTTTGACGAAGTTATTCTACGCCTGAAGCTCTATCTGGACATTTATTTTCATGGAATTCGAAGGGGTCCGCCAAAATTCTAATCTGTCGCTGGTGAACTCTATTGGCGTCTAGATGCCAAACTATCATATGTAGGGTGAAACGGATTTAACCATGTTAATCTACGCCTGAAGCTCTATCTGGACATTTATTTTAATGGAATTCGAAGGGGTCCGCCAAAATTCGAATATGTCGCTGGTGGACTCTATTGGCGTCTAGATGCCAAACTATCATATGTAGGGTGAAACAGTTTTCACGAAGTTATTCTACGCCTGATACTCTATCCGGACATTGATTTTCATGGAATTCGAAGGGGTCCGCCAAAATTCGAATCTGTCTGGTTGACTCTTTTGGCGTCTAGATACCAAACTGTCATATGTAGGGTGAAACGGTTTTCACGAAGTTATTCTACGTCTGAAGCTCTATCTGGACATTGATTTTCAAGGAATTCGAAGGGGTCCGCCAAAATTCGAATCTGTCGCTGGTTGGCTCAATTGGCGTTTAGATGCCAAATTATCATATGTAGGGTGAAACGGATTTAACCATGTTAATCTACGCCTGAAACTCTATCTAGACATTTATTTTAATGGAATTCGAAGGGGTCCGCCAAAATTCGAATCTGTTGCTGGCGGACTCTATTGGCGTCTTTATGCCAAACTATCATATGTAGGGTGAAACGGTTTTCCCGAAGTTATTCTACGCCTGATACTCTATCTGGACATTGATTTGCATGGAATTCAAAGGGTCCGCCAAAATTCGAATATGTCGCTGGTGGACTCTATTGGCGTCTAGATGCCAAACTATCATATGTAGGGTGAAACGGATTTAACCATGTTGATCTACGCCTGAAGCTCTATCTGGACATTGATTTTAATGGAATTCGAAGGGGTCCGCCAAAATTCGAATCTGTCGCTGGCGGACTCTATTGGCGTCTATATGTCAAACTATCATATGTAGGGTGAAACGGATTTAACAATGTTAATCTACGCCTGAAACTCTATCTGGACATTGATTTTCATGGAATTCGAAGGGGTCCGCCAAAATTCAAATATGTCGCTGGCGGACTCTATTGGCGTCTATACACCAAACTATCATATGTAGGGTGAAACGGTTTTCACGAAGTTATTCTACGCCTGAAGCTGTATCTGGACATTTAATTTCATGGAATTCGAAGGGGTCCGCCAAAATTATAATCTGTCGCTGGTGAACTCTATTGGCGTCTAGATGCCAAACTATCATATGTAGGGTGAAACGGATTTATTCATGTTAATCTACGCCTGAAGCTCTATCTGGACCTTGATTTTAATGGAATTCGAAGGGGTCCGCCAAAATTCGAATATGTCGCTGGTGGACTCTATTGGCGTCTAGATGCCAAACTATCATATGTAAGGTGAAACGGTTTTCACTTAGTTATTCTACGCCTGAAGCTCTATCTGGACATTTTTTTTCTCATGGAATTCAAAGGGGTCCGCCAAAATTCGAATCGGTCGCTGGTGGACTCTATTGGCGTCTAGATGCCAAACTATCATATGTAGGGTGAAACGGATTTAACCATGTTAATCTACGCCTGAAGCTCTATCTGGACATTGATTTTAATGGAATTCGAAGGGGTCCTCTAAAATTCGAATCTGTCGCTGATGGACTCTATTGGCGTCTAGATGCCAAACTATCATATGTAGGGTGAAACGGTTTTTACGAAGTTATTCTACGCCTGAAGCTCTATCTGGACATTTATTTTCATGGAATTCGAAGGGGTCCGCCAAAATTCTAATCTGTCGCTGGTGAACTCTATTGGCGTCTAGATGCCAAACTATCATATGTAGGGTGAAACGGATTTAACCGTGTTAATCTACGCCTCAAGGTCTATCTGGACATTGATTTTCATGGAATTCGAAGGGGTCCGCCAAAATTCGAATCTGTTGCTGGTGGACTCTATTGGCGTTTAGATGCCAAACTATCATATGTAGGGTGAAACGGATTTAACCATGTTACTCTACGCCTCAAACTCTATCTGGACATTGATTTTCATGGAATTCGAAGGGGTCCGCCAAAATTATAATCTGTCGCTGGTGAACTCTATTGGCGTCTAGATGCCAAACTATCATATGTAGGGTGAAACGGATTTAGCCATGTTAATCTACGCCTGAAGCTCTATCTGGACATTGATTTTAATGGAATTCGAAGGGGTCCGCCAAAATTCGAATCTGTCGCTGGCGGACTCTATTGGCGTCTATATGCCAAACTATCATATGTAGGGTGAAACGGTTTTCACGAAGTTATTCTACGCCTGAAGCTGTATCTGGACATTTATTTTCATGGAATTCGAAAGGGTCCGCCAAAATTATAATATGTCGCTGGTGAACTCTATTGGCGTCTAGATGCCAAACTATCATATGTAGGGTTAAACGGTTTTCACGAAGTTATTCTACGCCTGATACTCTATCTGGACATTGATTTCAATGGAATTCGAAGGGGTCCGCCAAAATTCGAATCTGTCTGAATGACTCTTTTGGCGTCTAGACACCAAACTATCATATGTAGGGTGAAACGGTTTTCACGAAGTTATTCTACGCCTGAAGCTCTATCTGGACATTTCTTTTCATGGAATTCAAAGGGGTCCGCCAAAATTCGAATCTGTCGCTGGTGGACTCTATTGGCGTCTAGATGCCAAACTATCATATGTAGGGTGAAACGGATTTAACCATGTTAATCTACGCCTGAAGCTCTATCTGGACATTGATTTTAATGGAATTCGAAGGGGTCCTCTAAAATTCGAATCTGTCGCTGGTGGACTCTATTGGCGTCTAGATGCCAAACTATCATATGTAGGGTGAAACAGTTTGCTTGAAGCTATTCTACGCCTGATACTCTATCTGGACATTGACTTTCATGGAATTCGAAGGGGTCCGCCAAAATTCGAATCTGTCTGGTTGACTCTATTGGCGTCTAGATTCCAAACTATCATATGTAGGGTGAAACGGATTTATTCATGTTAATCTACGCCTCAAGCTCTATCTGGACATTGATTTGCATGGAATTCGAAGGGGTCCGCCAAAATTCGAATCTGTCGCTGGTTGGCTCTATTGGCGTTTAGATGCCAAACTATCATATGTAGGGTGAAACGGATTTAACCATGTTAATCTACGCCTGAAGCTCTATCTAGACATTTATTTTAATGGAATTCGAAGGGGTCCGCCAAAATTCGGATCTGTCGCTGGCGGACTCTATTGGCGTCTATATGCCAAACTATCATATGTAGGGTGAAACGGTTTTCACGAAGTTATTCTACGCCTGATACTCTATCTGGACATTGATTTTCATGGAATTCGAAGGGGTCCGCCAAAATTCGAATCTGTCGCTGGCGGACTCTATTGGCGTATATATGCCAAACTATCATATGTAGATTGAAACGGTTTTGACGAAGTTATTCTACGCCTGATACTCTATCTGGACATTGATTTTCATGGAATTCGAAGGGGTCTGCCAAAATTCGAATATGTCGCTGGCAGACTCTATTGGCGTCTATATGCCAAACTATCATGTGTAGGGTGATACGGATTTCACGATGTTATTCTACGCCTGATACTCTATCTAGACATTGATTTTCATGGAATTCGCAGGGGTCCGCCAAAATTCGAATCTGTCGCTGGTGTACTCTATTGGCGTCTAGATGCCAAACTATCATATGTAGGGTGAAACGGATTGAACCATGTTAATCTACGCCTGAAGCTCTATCTGGACATTGATTTTAATGGAATTCGAAGGGGTCCGCCAAAATTCGAATCTGTCGCTGGCGGACTCTATTGACGTCTATATGCCAAACTATCATATGTAGGGTGAAACGGTTTTCACGAAGTTATTCTACGCCTGAAGCTCTATCTGGACATTTATTTTCATGGAATTCGAAGGGGTCCGCCAAAATTATATTCTGTCGCTGGTGAACTCTATTGGCGTCTAGATGCGAAACTATCATATGTAGGGTGAAACAAATTTGACCATGTTAATCTACGCCTGAAGCTCTATCTGGACATTGATTTTAATGGAATTCGAAGGGGTCCGCCAAAATTCGAATATGTCGCTGGTGGACTCTATTGGCGTCTAGATGCCAAACTATCATGTGTAGGGTGAAACGGTTTTCACGAAGTTATTCTACGCCTGATACTCTATCTGGACATTGATTTTCATGAAATTCGAAGGGGTCCGCCAAAATTCGAATCTGTCTGGTTGACTCTTTTGGCGTCTAGATGCCAAACTATCATATGTAGGGTGAAACGGATTTAACCATGTTAATCTACGCCTGAAGCTCTATCTGGACATTGATTTTAATGGAATTCGAAGGGGTCCGCCAAAATTCGAATCTGTCGCTGGCGGACTCTATTGGCGTCTATAGGCTAAACTATCATATGTAGGGTGAAACGGTTTTCACGAAGTTATTCTACGCCTGAAGCTCTATCTCGACATTTATTTTCATGGAATTCGAAGGAGTCCGCCACAATTATAATCTGTCGTTGGTGAAATCTATTGGCGTCTAGATGCCAAACTATCATATGTAGGGTGAAACGGATTTAACCATGTTACTCTACGCCTCAAACTCTATCTGGACATTGATTTTAATGGAATTCGAAGGGGTCCGCCAAAATTCGAATATGTCGCTGGTGGACTCTATTGGCGTTTAGATGCCAAACTATCATATGTAGGGTGAAACGGTTTTCACGAAGTTATTCTACGCCTGATACTCTAGCTGGACATTGATTTTCATGGAATTCGAAGGGGTCCGCCAAAATTCGAATCTGTCGCTGGTTTACTCTATTGGCGTCTAGATGCCAAACTATCATATGTAGGGTGAAACGGATTTGACCATGTTAATCTACGCCTGAAGCTCTATCTGGACATTGATTTTAATGAATTCGAAGGGGTCCGCCAAAATTCGAATCTGTCGCTGGCAGACTCTATTGGCGTCTATATGCCAAACTATCATATGTAGAGTGAAACGGTTTTGACGAAGTTATTCTACGCCTGATACTCTATCCGGACATTGATTTTCATGGAATTCGAAGGAGTCCGCCAAAATTCGAATATGTCGCTGGAGGACTCTATTGGCGTCTAGATGCCAAACTATCATATGTAGGGTGAAACGGATTTAACCATGTCAATCTACGCCTGAAGTTCTATCTGGACATTGATTTCCATGGAATTCGAAGGGGTCCGCCAAAATTTCAATCTCGCTGGTGGGCTCTATTGGCGTCTAGATGCCAAACTATCATATGTATGGTGAAACGGATTGAACCAAGTTAATCTACGCCTGAAGCTCTATCTGGACATTTATTTTAATGGGATTCGAAGGCGTCCGCCAAAATTCGAATCTGTCGCTGGCGGACTCTATTGGCGTATATATGTCAAACTATCATATGTAGGGTGAAAAGGATTTAACCATGTTAATCTACGCCTGAAACTCTATCTGGACATTGATTTTCATGGAATTCGAAGGGGTCCGCCAAAATTCCAATATGTCGCTGGCGGACTCTATTGGCGTCTATATGCCAAACTATCATATGTAGGGTGAAACGGTTTTGACGAAGTTATTCTACGCCTGATTCTCTATCTGGACATTAATTTTCATGGAATTCGAAGGGGTCCGCCAAAATTCGAATCTGTCTGGTTGACTATTGGCGTCTAGATGCCAAACTATTACACCCTACGTTATGTAGGGTGAAACGGATTTAACCATGTTAATCTACGCCTGAAGCTCTATCTGGACATTGATTTTAATGGAATTCGAAGGGGTCCGCCAAAATTCGAATCTGTCGCTGGCGGACTCTATTGGCGTCTATATGCCAAACTATCATATGTAGGGTGAAACGGTTTGGACGAAGTTATTCTACGCCTGAAGCTCTATCTGGACATTTATTTTCATGGAATTCGAAGGGGTCCGCCAAAATTCTAATCTGTCGCTGGTGAACTCTATTGGCGTCTAGATGCCAAACTATCATATGTAGGGTGAAACGGATTTAACCATGTTAATCTACGCCTGAAGCTCTATCTGGACATTTATTTTAATGGAATTCGAAGGGGTCCGCCAAAATTCGAATATGTCGCTGGTGGACTCTATTGGCGTCTAGATGACAAACTATCATATGTAGGGTGAAACGGTTTTCACGAAGTTATTCTACGCCTGATACTCTATCTGGACATTGATTTTCATGGAATTCGAAGGGGTCCGCCAAAATTCGAATCTGTCTGGTTGACTCTTTTGGCGTCTAGATACCAAACTATCATATGTAGGGTGAAACGGTTTTCACGAAGTTATTCTACGTCTGAAGCTCTATCTGGACATTTTTTTTCATGGAATTCAAAGGGGTCCGCCAAAATTCGAATCTGTCGCTGGTGGACTCTATTGGCGTCTAGATGCCAAACTATCATATGTAGGGTGAAATGGATTTGGCCTTGTTAATCTACGCCTGAAGTTCTATCTGGACATTGATTTTAATGGAATTAGAAGGGGTCCTCTAAAATTCGAATCTGTCGCTGGTGGACTCTATTGGCGTCTAGATGCCAAACTATCATATGTAGGGTGAAACGGTTTGCACGAAGCTATTCTACGCCTGATACTCTATCTGGAAATTGATTTTAATGGAATTCGCAGGGGTCCGCCAAAATTCGAATCTGTCTGGTTGACTCTATTGGCGTCTAGATTCCAAACTATCATATGTAGGGTGAAACGGATTCAACCAAGTTAATCTACGCCTGAAGCTCTATCTGGACATTGATTTTCATGGAATTCGAAGGGGTCCGCCAAAATTCGAATCTGTCGCTGGTTGGCTCTATTGGCGTTTAGATGCCAAACTATCATATGTAGGGTGAAACGGATTTAACCATGTTAATCTACGCCTGAAACTCTATCTAGACATTTATTTTAATGGAATTCGAAGGGGTCCGCCAAAATTCGAATCTGTCGCTGGCGGACTCTATTGGCGTATTTATGCCAAACCATCATATGTAGGGTGAAACGGTTTTCACGAAGTTATTCTACGCCTGATACTCTATCTGGACATTGATTTGCATGGAATTCGAAGGGGTCCGCCAAAATTCGAATATGTCGCTGGTGGACTCTATTGGCGTCTAGATGCCAAACTATCATATGTAGGGTGAAACGGATTTAACCATGTTGATCTACGCCTGAAGCTCTATCTGGACATTGATTTTAATGGAATTCGAAGGGGTCCGCCAAAATTCGAATCTGTCGCTGGCGGACTCTATTGGCGTATACATGTCAAACTATCATATGTAGGGTGAAACGGATTTAACCATGTTAATCTACGCCTGAAGCTCTATCTGGACATTGATTTTCATGGAATTCGAAGGGGTCCGCCAAAATTCGAATCTGTCGCTGGTTGGCTCTATTGGCGTTTAGATGCCAAACTGTCATATGTAGGGTGAAACGGATTTAACTATGTTAATCTACGCCTGAAACTCTATCTAGACATTTATTTTAATGGAATTCGAAGGGGTCCGCCAAAATTCGAATCTGTCGCTGGCGGACTCTATTGGCGTATTTATGCCAAACTATCATATGTAGGGTGAAACGGTTTTCACGAAGTTATTCTACGCCTGATACTCTATCTGGACATTGATTTGCATGGAATTCGAAGGGGTCCGCCAAAATTCGAATATGTCGCTGGTGGACTCTATTGGCGTCTAGATGCCAAACTATCATATGTAGGGTGAAACGGATTTAACCATGTTGATCTACGCCTGAAGCTCTATCTGGACATTGATTTTAATGGAATTCGAAGGGGTCCGCCAAAATTCGAATCTGTCGCTGGCGGACTCTATTGGCGTCTATATGCCAAACTATCATATGTAGGGTGAAACGGTTTGGACGAAGTTATTCTACGCCTGAAGCTCTATCTGGACATTTATTTTCATGGAATTCGAAGGGGTCCGCCAAAATTCTAATATGTCGCTGGTGAACTCTATTGGCGTCTAGATGCCAAACTATCATATGTAGGGTGAAACGGATTTAACCATGTTAATCTACGCCTGAAGCTCTATCTGGACATTTATTTTAATGGAATTCGAAGGGGTCCGCCAAAATTCGAATATGTCGCTGGTGGACTCTATGGCGTCCAGATGCCAAACTATCATATGTAGGGTGAAACGGTTTTCACGAAGTTATTCTACGCCTGATACTCTATCTGGACATTGATTTTCATGGAATTCGAAGGGGTCCGCCAAAATTCGAATCTGTCTGGTTGACTCTTTTGGCGTCTAGATACCAAACTATCATATGTAGGGTGAAACGGTTTTCACGAAGTTATTCTACGTCTGAAGCTCTATCTGGACTTTTTTTTCATGGAATTCAAAGGGGTCCGCCAAAATTCGAATCTGTCGCTGGTGGACTCTATTGGCGTCTAGATGCCAAACTATCATATGTAGGGTGAAACGGATTTAACCATGTTAATCTACGCCTGAAGCTCTATCTGGAGATTGATTTTAATGGAATTAGAAGGGGTCCTCTAAAACTCAAATCTGTTGCTGGTGGACTCTATTGGCGTCTAGATGCCAAACTATCATATGTAGGGTGAAACAGATTTAACCATGTTGATCTACGCCTGAAGCTCTATCTGGACATTGATTTTAATGGAATTCGAAGGGGTCCGCCAAAATTCGAATCTGTCGCTGGCGGACTCTATTGGCGTCTATATGTCAAACTATCATATGTAGGGTGAAACGGATTTAACCATGTTAATCTACGCCTGAAACTCTATCTGGACATTGATTTTCATGGAATTCGAAGGGGTCCGCCAAAATTCCAATATGTCGCTGGCGGACTCTATTGGCGTCTATATGCCAAACTATCATATGTAGGGTGAAACGGTTTTCACGAAGTTATTCTACGCCTAATACTCTATCTGGACATTAATTTTCATGGAATTCGAAGGGGTCCGCCAAAATTCGAATCTGTGGTTGACTCTATTGGCGTCTAGATACCAAACTATCATATGTAGGGTGAAACGGATTTAGCCATGTTAATCTACGCCTGAAGCTCTATCTGGCCATTGATTTTAATGGAATTCGAAGGGGTCCGCCAAAATTCGAATCTGTCGCTGGCGGACTCTATTGGCGTCTATATGCCAAACTAACATATGTAGGGTGAAACGGTTTTCACGAAGTTATTCTACGCCTGAAGCTCTATCTGGACATTTATTTTCATGGAATTCGAAGGGGTCCGCCAAAATTATAATCTGTCGCTGGTGAACTCTATTGGCGTCTAGATGCCAAACTATCATATGTATGGTGAAACGGATTTAACCATGTTAATCTACGCCTGAAGCTCTATCTGGACATTGATTTTAATGGAATTCGAAGGGGTCCGCCAAAATTCGAATATGTCGCTGGTGGACTATTGGCGTCTAGATGCCAAACTATCATATGTAGGGTGAAACGGTTTTCACGAAGTTATTCTACGCCTGATACTCTATCTGGACATTGATTTTCATGGAATTCGAAGGGGTCCGCCAAAATTCGAATCTGTCTGGTTGACTCTTTTGGCGTCTAGATACCAAACTATCATATGTAGGGTGAAACGGTTTTCACGAAGTTATTCTACGCCTGAAGCTCTATCTGGACATTTTTTTTCTTCATGGAATTCAAAGGGGTCCGCCAAAATTCGAATATGTCGCTGGTGGACTCTATTGGCGTCTAGATGCCAAACTATCATATGTAGGGTGAAACGGATTTAACCATGTTGATCTACGCCTGAAGCTCTATCTGGACATTGATTTTAATGGAATTCGAAGTGGTCCGCCAAAATTCGAATCTGTCGCTGGCGGACTCTATTGGCGTCTATATGCCAAACTAATATATGTAGGGTGAAACGGTTTTCACGAAGTTATTCTACGGCTAATACTCTATCTGGACATTTATTTTCATGGAATTCGAAGGGGTCCGCCAAAATTCGAATCTGTCGCTGGTGGACGCTATTGGCGTCTAGATACCAAACTATCATATGTAGGGTGAAACGGATTTAACCATGTTAATCTACGCCTGAAGCTCTATTTGGACATTTATTTTAATGGAATTCGAAGGGGTCCGCCAAAACTCAAAACTCTATTTGGCGTCTAGACGCTAAACTGTCATATGTATGGTGGAACGGATTTCACCACGTTCATTAACGCTTAAAACTCCATCTGGACACCGATTTTCATGAAAAGCGAAGGGGTCTGCCAAAACTCGAATATGTCGCTGGCGAACTCTATTTTTAGTTTAGACGCCAAACTATCATATTTAGGGTGAAAAAGATTTCACCATGTTGATTTACATGCTCTTGTCTATCTTTCTGTAGAGTTGTAGATGATTCTGAGGGGTCCGCGAATCTGTCGCTGAATGTGAATGTGAATCTGTCGCTGTCTTCACACACGTCTTAAGCACGGTAGATAAGGTCATAAGTGAATGGTGCACAAAAGACAAAATATTTACGAGCCCGCGTAATGTTACCAGCACTATCGTAACAAATCATATTCATCGTAACCGGGGGTCCAAAGTCCATATGGCAGCACGGCGTACATTTTCCTACTAGGCCATAGGGTTCCATGTTAAAAATCCACTTTACGGGCCCACGGCTTTTTTTTACCTGCAACCGATACGACAATAAAAAGTAGCTAGAAATGAAGCGTGAACAGATAGACAGATAGACAGATAGACAGACTTTCGATTTCCGGGTTCAAAAGTGTACTCCGTGAGGTTCGTTTTCGAGCTATTAAGCATCTCGTGAACCCATGCAGATCGAGCGATGGCCAAGCGCGGGTTCGAATCCCGCTGCAGACAACTATTTTTCAATTCGACGGAATGAAGAAACGACGTGAATAGTCACTGACTGTGGCCTTTTTGAAATATTATATTATTGCTAATGATCTCATGATATCAACTAAATAATTAATTATTATATGTTCATTAATGCAATTATTATTTAGTTATTATCATGTGAGAAGACCATTAGTAATGCAATAATATTAAATATAGGTATCGTACGTGATTAGGAATATCATATTTTAGGCAACATACTGTGGCAAAATATCCGATCTAGACATCAGTATTCATGATTTGCACTATATATTTTATATATCTATCTATCTATCTATCTATCTATCTATCTATCTATCTATCTGTCTCTCTGTCTCTCTGTCTCTCTGTCTCTCTGTCTCTCTGTCTCTCTGTCTCTCTGTCTCTCTGTCTCTCTGTCTCTCTGTCTCTCTGTCTCTCTGTCTCTCTGTCTCTCTGTATCTCTGTCTCTCTGTCTCTCTGTCTCTCTGTCTCTCTGTCTCTCTGTCTCTCTGTCTCTCTGTCTCTCTGTCTCTCTGTCTCTCTGTCTCTCTGTCTCTCTGTCTCTCTGTCTCTCTGTCTCTCTGTCTCTCTGTCTCTCTGTCTCTCTGTCTCTCTGTCTCTCTGTCTCTCTGTCTCTCTGTCTCTCTGTCTCTCTGTCTCTCTGTCTCTCTGTCTCTCTGTCTCTCTGTCTCTCTGTCTCTCTGTCTCTCTGTCTCTCTGTCTCTCTGTCTCTCTGTCTCTCTGTCTCTCTGTCTCTCTGTCTCTCTGTCTCTCTGTCTCTCTGTCTCTCTGTCTCTCTGTCTCTCTGTCTCTCTGTCTGTCTGTCTGTCTGTCTGTCTGTCTGTCTGTCTGTCTGTCTGTCTGTCTGTCTGTCTGTCTGTCTGTCTGTCTGTCTGTCTGTCTGTCTGTCTGTCTGTCTGTCTGTCTGTCTGTCTGTCTGTCTGTCTGTCTGTCTGTCTGTCTGTCTGTCTGTCTGTCTGTCTGTCTGTCTGTCTGTCTGTCTGTCTGTCTGTCTGTCTGTCTGTCTGTCTGTCTGTCTGTCTGTCTGTCTGTCTGTCTGTCTGTCTGTCTGTCTGTCTGTCTGTCTGTCTGTCTGTCTGTCTGTCTGTCTGTCTGTCTCTCTGTCTCTCTGTCTCTCTGTCTCTCTGTCTCTCTGTCTGTCTCTCTGTCTCTCTGTCTCTCTGTCTCTCTGTCTCTCTGTATGTCTGTCTGTCTGTCTGTCTGTCTGTCTGTCTGTCTGTCTGTCTGTCTGTCTGTCTGTCTGTCTGTCTGTCTGTCTGTCTGTCTGTCTGTCTGTCTGTCTGTCTGTCTGTCTGTCTGTCTGTCTGTCTGTCTGTCTGTCTGTCTGTCTGTCTGTCTGTCTGTCTGTCTGTCTGTCTGTCTCTCTGTCTCTCTGTCTCTCTGTCTCTCTGTCTCTCTGTCTCTCTGTCTCTCTGTCTCTCTGTCTCTCTGTCTCTATGTCTGTCTCTCTGTCTCTCTGTCTCTCTGTCTCTCTGTCTGTCTGTCTGTCTGTCTGTCTGTCTGTCTGTCTGTCTGTCTGTCTGTCTGTCTGTCTGTCTGTCTGTCTGTCTGTCTGTCTGTCTGTCTGTCTGTCTGTCTGTCTGTCTGTCTGTCTGTCTGTCTGTCTGTCTGTCTGTCTGTCTGTCTGTCTGTCTGTCTGTCTGTCTGTCTGTCTGTCTGTCTGTCTGTCTGTCTGTCTGTCTGTCTGTCTGTCTGTCTCTCTGTCTCTCTGTCTCTCTGTCTCTCTGTCTCTCTGTCTGTCTCTCTGTCTCTCTGTCTCTCTGTCTCTCTGTCTGTCTGTCTGTCTGTCTGTCTGTCTGTCTGTCTGTCTGTCTGTCTGTCTGTCTGTCTGTCTGTGTCTGTCTGTCTGTCTGTCTGTCTGTCTGTCTGTCTGTCTGTCTGTCTGTCTGTCTGTCTGTCTGTCTGTCTGTCTGTCTGTCTGTCTGTCTGTCTGTCTGTCTGTCTGTCTGTCTGTCTGTCTGTCTGTCTGTCTGTCTGTCTGTCTGTCTGTCTGTCTGTCTGTCTGTCTGTCTCTCTGTCTCTCTGTCTCTCTGTCTCTCTGTCTCTCTGTCTCTCTGTCTCTCTGTCTCTCTGTCTCTCTGTCTCTCTGTCTCTGTCTGTCTCTCTGTCTCTCTGTCTCTCTGTCTCTCTGTCTGTCTGTCTGTCTGTCTGTCTGTCTGTCTGTCTGTCTGTCTGTCTGTCTGTCTGTCTGTCTGTCTGTCTGTCTGTCTGTCTGTCTGTCTGTCTGTCTGTCTGTCTGTCTGTCTGTCTGTCTGTCTGTCTGTCTGTCTGTCTGTCTGTCTGTCTGTCTGTCTGTCTGTCTGTCTGTCTGTCTGTCTGTCTGTCTGTCTGTCTGTCTGTCTGTCTGTCTGTCTGTCTGTCTGTCTGTCTGTCTGTCTGTCTGTCTGTCTGTCTGTCTGTCTGTCTGTCTGTCTGTCTGTCTGTCTGTCTGTCTGTCTGTCTGTCTGTCTGTCTGTCTGTCTGTCTGTCTGTCTGTCTGTCTGTCTGTCTCTCTGTCTCTCTCTCTCTCTCTCTGTCTGTCAGTCTGTCTGTCTGTCTGTCTGTCTGTCTGTCTGTCTGTCTGTCTGTCTGTCTGTCTGTCTGTCTGTCTCTCTGTCTCTCTGTCTCTCTGTCTCTCTGTCTCTCTGTCTCTCTGTCTCTCTGTCTCTCTGTCTCTCTGTCTCTCTGTCTCTCTGTCTCTCTGTCTCTCTGTCTCTCTGTCTCTCTGTCTCTCTGTCTCTCTGTCTCTCTGCCTCTCTGTCTCTCTGTCTCTCTGTCTCTCTGTCTCTCTCTGTCTGTCTGTCTGTCTGTCTGTCTGTCTCTCTGTCTCTCTGTCTCTCTGTCTCTCTGTCTCTCTGTCTCTCTGTCTGTCTGTCTGTCTGTCTGTCTGTCTGTCTGTCTGTCTGTCTGTCTGTCTGTCTGTCTGTCTGTCTGTCTGTCTGTCTGTCTGTCTGTCTGTCTGTCTGTCTGTCTGTCTGTCTGTCTGTCTGTCTGTCTGTCTGTCTGTCTGTCTGTCTGTCTGTCTGTCTGTCTGTCTGTCTGTCTGTCTGTCTGTCTGTCTGTCTGTCTGTCTGTCTGTCTGTCTGTCTGTCTGTCTGTCTGTCTGTCTGTCTGTCTGTCTGTCTGTCTGTCTGTCTGTCTGTCTGTCTGTCTGTCTGTCTGTCTGTCTGTCTGTCTGTCTGTCTGTCTGTCTGTCTGTCTGTCTGTCTGTCTGTCTGTCTGTCTGTCTGTCTGTCTGTCTGTCTGTCTGTCTGTCTGTCTGTCTGTCTGTCTGTCTGTCTGTCTGTCTGTCTGTCTGTCTGTCTGTCTGTCTGTCTGTCTGTCTGTCTGTCTGTCTGTCTGTCTGTCTGTCTGTCTGTCTGTCTGTCTGTCTGTCTGTCTGTCTGTCTGTCTGTCTGTCTGTCTGTCTGTCTGTCTGTCTGTCTGTCTGTCTGTCTGTCTGTCTGTCTGTCTGTCTGTCTGTCTGTCTGTCTGTCTGTCTGTCTGTCTGTCTGTCTGTCTGTCTGTCTGTCTGTCTGTCTGTCTGTCTGTCTGTCTGTCTGTCTGTCTGTCTGTCTGTCTGTCTGTCTGTCTGTCTGTCTGTCTGTCTGTCTGTCTGTCTGTCTGTCTGTCTGTCTGTCTGTCTGTCTGTCTGTCTGTCTGTCTGTCTGTCTGTCTGTCTGTCTGTCTGTCTGTCTGTCTGTCTGTCTGTCTGTCTGTCTGTCTGTCTGTCTGTCTGTCTGTCTGTCTGTCTGTCTGTCTGTCTGTCTGTCTGTCTGTCTGTCTGTCTGTCTGTCTGTCTGTCTGTCTGTCTGTCTGTCTGTCTGTCTGTCTGTCTGTCTGTCTGTCTGTCTGTCTGTCTGTCTGTCTGTCTGTCTGTCTGTCTGTCTGTCTGTCTGTCTGTCTGTCTGTCTGTCTGTCTGTCTGTCTGTCTGTCTGTCTGTCTGTCTGTCTGTCTGTCTGTCTGTCTGTCTGTCTGTCTGTCTGTCTGTCTGTCTGTCTGTCTGTCTGTCTGTCTGTCTGTCTGTCTGTCTGTCTGTCTGTCTGTCTGTCTGTCTGTCTGTCTGTCTGTCTGTCTGTCTGTCTGTCTGTCTGTCTGTCTGTCTGTCTGTCTGTCTGTCTGTCTGTCTGTCTGTCTGTCTGTCTGTCTGTCTGTCTGTCTGTCTGTCTGTCTGTCTGTCTGTCTGTCTGTCTGTCTGTCTGTCTGTCTGTCTGTCTGTCTGTCTGTCTGTCTGTCTGTCTGTCTGTCTGTCTGTCTGTCTGTCTGTCTGTCTGTCTGTCTGTCTGTCTG
>JAXIVJ010000465.1:205000-207500 GCA_036785665.1 Chirona hameri
GGTCGGTCGGTCGGTCGGTCGGTCGGTCGGTCGGTCGGTCGGTCGGTCGGTCTGTCGGTCGGTCTGTCGGTCGGTCTGTCGGTCGGTCTGTCGGTCGGTCTGTCGGTCGGTCTGTCGGTCGGTCTGTCGGTCGGTCTGTCGGTCGGTCTGTCGGTCGGTCTGTCGGTCGGTCTGTCGGTCGGTCTGTCGGTCGGTCTGTCGGTCGGTCTGTCGGTCGGTCTGTCGGTCGGTCTGTCGGTCGGTCTGTCGGTCGGTCTGTCGGTCGGTCTGTCGGTCGGTCTGTCGGTCGGTCTGTCGGTCGGTCTGTCGGTCGGTCTGTCGGTCGGTCTGTCGGTCGGTCTGTCGGTCGGTCTGTCGGTCGGTCTGTCGGTCGGTCTGTCGGTCGGTCGGTCTGTCGGTCGGTCGGTCGGTCGGTCGGTCGGTCTGTCGGTCGGTCGGTCGGTCGGTCGGTCGGTCGGTCGGTCGGTCGGTCGGTCGGTCGGTCGGTCGGTCGGTCGGTCGGTCGGTCGGTCGGTCGGTCGGTCGGTCGGTCGGTCGGTCGGTCGGTCGGTCGGTCGGTCGGTCGGTCGGTCGGTCGGTCGGTCGGTCGGTCGGTCGGTCGGTCGGTCGGTCGGTCGGTCGGTCGGTCGGTCGGTCGGTCGGTCGGTCGGTCGGTCGGTCGGTCGGTCGGTCGGTCGGTCGGTCGGTCGGTCGGTCGGTCGGTCGGTCGGTCGGTCGGTCGGTCGGTCGGTCTCGGTCGGTCGGTCGGTCGGTCGGTCGGTCGGTCGGTCGGTCGGTCGGTCGGTCGGTCGGTCGGTCGGTCGGTCGGTCGGTCGGTCGGTCGGTCGGTCGGTCGGTCGGTCGGTCGGTCGGTCGGTCGGTCGGTCGGTCGGTCGGTCGGTCGGTCGGTCGGTCGGTCGGTCGGTCGGTCGGTCGGTCGGTCGGTCGGTCGGTCGGTCGGTCGGTCGGTCGGTCGGTCGGTCGGTCGGTCGGTCGGTCGGTCGGTCGGTCGGTCGGTCGGTCGGTCGGTCGGTCGGTCGGTCGGTCGGTCGGTCGGTCGGTCGGTCGGTCGGTCGGTCGGTCGGTCGGTCGGTCGGTCGGTCGGTCGGTCGGTCGGTCGGTCGGTCGGTCGGTCGGTCGGTCGGTCGGTCGGTCGGTCGGTCGGTCGGTCGGTCGGTCGGTCGGTCGGTCGGTCGGTCGGTCGGTCGGTCGGTCGGTCGGTCGGTCGGTCGGTCGGTCGGTCGGTCGGTCGGTCGGTCGGTCGGTCGGTCGGTCGGTCGGTCGGTCGGTCGGTCGGTCGGTCGGTCGGTCGGTCGGTCGGTCGGTCGGTCGGTCGGTCGGTCGGTCGGTCGGTCGGTCGGTCGGTCGGTCGGTCGGTCGGTCGGTCGGTCGGTCGGTCGGTCGGTCGGTCGGTCGGTCGGTCGGTCGGTCGGTCGGTCGGTCGGTCGGTCGGTCGGTCGGTCGGTCGGTCGGTCGGTCGGTCGGTCGGTCGGTCGGTCGGTCGGTCGGTCGGTCGGTCGGTCGGTCGGTCGGTCGGTCGGTCGGTCGTCGGTCGGTCGGTCGGTCGGTCGTCGGTCGGTCGGTCGGTCGGTCGGTCGGTCGGTCGGTCGGTCGGTCGGTCGGTCGGTCGGTCGGTCGGTCGTCGGTCGGTCGGTCGGTCGGTCGGTCGGTCGGTCGGTCGGTCGGTCGGTCGGTCGGTCGGTCGGTCGGTCGGTCGGTCGGTCGGTCGGTCGGTCGGTCGGTCGGTCGGTCGGTCGGTCGGTCGGTCGGTCGGTCGGTCGGTCGGTCGGTCGGTCGGTCGGTCGGTCGGTCGGTCGGTCGGTCGGTCGGTCGGTCGGTCGGTCGGTCGGTCGGTCGGTCGGTCGGTCGGTCGGTCGGTCGGTCGGTCGGTCGGTCGGTCGGTCGGTCGGTCGGTCGGTCGGTCGGTCGGTCGGTCGGTCGGTCGTCGGTCGGTCGGTCGGTCGGTCGGTCGGTCGGTCGGTCGGTCGGTCGGTCGGTCGGTCGGTCGGTCGGTCGGTCGGTCGGTCGGTCGGTCGGTCGGTCGGTCGGTCGGTCGGTCGGTCGGTCGGTCGGTCGGTCGGTCGGTCGGTCGGTCGGTCGGTCGGTCGGTCGGTCGGTCGGTCGGTCGGTCGGTCGGTCGGTCGGTCGGTCGGTCGGTCGGTCGGTCGGTCGGTCGGTCGGTCGGTCGGTCGGTCGGTCGGTCGGTCGGTCGGTCGGTCGGTCGGTCGGTCGGTCGGTCGGTCGGTCGGTCGGTCGGTCGGTCGGTCGGTCGGTCGGTCGGTCGGTCGGTCGGTCGGTCGGTCGGTCGGTCGGTCGGTCGGTCGGTCGGTCGGTCGGTCGGTCGGTCGGTCGGTCGGTCGGTCGGTCGGTCGGTCGGTCGGTCGGTCGGTCGGTCGGTCGGTCGGTCGGTCGGTCGGTCGGTCGGTCGGTCGGTCGGTCGGTCGGTCGGTCGGTCGGTCGGTCGGTCGGTCGGTCGGTCGGTCGGTCGGTCGGTCGGTCGGTCGGTCGGTCGGTCGGTCGG
>JAXIVJ010000465.1:212500-232335 GCA_036785665.1 Chirona hameri
GTCTGTCTGTCTGTCTGTCTGTCTGTCTGTCTGTCTGTCTGTCTGTCTGTCTGTCTGTCTGTCTGTCTGTCTGTCTGTCTGTCTGTCTGTCTGTCTGTCTGTCTGTCTGTCTGTCTGTCTGTCTGTCTGTCTGTCTGTCTGTCTGTCTGTCTGTCTGTCTGTCTGTCTGTCTGTCTGTCTGTCTGTCTGTCTGTCTGTCTGTCTGTCTGTCTGTCTGTCTGTCTGTCTGTCTGTCTGTCTGTCTGTCTGTCTGTCTGTCTGTCTGTCTGTCTGTCTGTCTGTCTGTCTGTCTGTCTGTCTGTCTGTCCTGTCTGTCTGTCTGTCTGTCTGTCTGTCTGTCTGTCTGTCTGTCTGTCTGTCTGTCTGTCTGTCTGTCTGTCTGTCTGTCTGTCTGTCTGTCTGTCTGTCTGTCTGTCTGTCTGTCTGTCTGTCTGTCTGTCTGTCTGTCTGTCTGTCTGTCTGTCTGTCTGTCTGTCTGTCTGTCTGTCTGTCTGTCTGTCTGTCTGTCTGTCTGTCTGTCTGTCTGTCTGTCTGTCTGTCTGTCTGTCTGTCTGTCTGTCTGTCTGTCTGTCTGTCTGTCTGTCTGTCTGTCTGTCTGTCTGTCTGTCTGTCTGTCTGTCTGTCTGTCTGTCTGTCTGTCTGTCTGTCTGTCTGTCTGTCTGTCTGTCTGTCTGTCTGTCTGTCTGTCTGTCTGTCTGTCTGTCTGTCTGTCTGTCTGTCTGTCTGTCTGTCCTGTCTGTCTGTCTGTGTCTGTCTGTCTGTCTGTCTGTCTGTCTGTCTGTCTGTCTGTCTGTCTGTCTGTCTGTCTGTCTGTCTGTCTGTCTGTCTGTCTGTCTGTCTGTCTGTCTGTCTGTCTGTCTGTCTGTCTGTCTGTCTGTCTGTCTGTCTGTCTGTCTGTCTGTCTGTCTGTCTGTCTGTCTGTCTGTCTGTCTGTCTGTCTGTCTGTCTGTCTGTCTGTCTGTCTGTCTGTCTGTCTGTCTGTCTGTCTGTCTGTCTGTCTGTCTGTCTGTCTGTCTGTCTGTCTGTCTGTCTGTCTGTCTGTCTGTCTGTCTGTCTGTCTGTCTGTCTGTCTGTCTGTCTGTCTGTCTGTCTGTCTGTCTGTCTGTCTGTCTGTCTGTCTGTCTGTCTGTCTGTCTGTCTGTCTGTCTGTCTGTCTGTCTGTCTGTCTGTCTGTCTGTCTGTCTGTCTGTCTGTCTGTCTGTCTGTCTGTCTGTCTGTCTGTCTGTCTGTCTGTCTGTCTGTCTGTCTGTCTGTCTGTCTGTCTGTCTGTCTGTCTGTCTGTCTGTCTGTCTGTCTGTCTGTCTGTCTGTCTGTCTGTCTGTCTGTCTGTCTGTCTGTCTGTCTGTCTGTCTGTCTGTCTGTCTGTCTGTCTGTCTGTCTGTCTGTCTGTCTGTCTGTCTGTCTGTCTGTCTGTCTGTCTGTCTGTCTGTCTGTCTGTCTGTCTGTCTGTCTGTCTGTCTGTCTGTCTGTCTGTCTGTCTGTCTGTCTGTCTGTCTGTCTGTCTGTCTGTCTGTCTGTCTGTCTGTCTGTCTGTCTGTCTGTCTGTCTGTCTGTCTGTCTGTCTGTCTGTCTGTCTGTCTGTCTGTCTGTCTGTCTGTCTGTCTGTCTGTCTGTCTGTCTGTCTGTCTGTCTGTCTGTCTGTCTGTCTGTCTGTCTGTCTGTCTGTCTGTCTGTCTGTCTGTCTGTCTGTCTGTCTGTCTGTCTGTCTGTCTGTCTGTCTGTCTGTCTGTCTGTCTGTCTGTCTGTCTGTCTGTCTGTCTGTCTGTCTGTCTGTCTGTCTGTCTGTCTGTCTGTCTGTCTGTCTGTCTGTCTGTCTGTCTGTCTGTCTGTCTGTCTGTCTGTCTGTCTGTCTGTCTGTCTGTCTGTCTGTCTGTCTGTCTGTCTGTCTGTCTGTCTGTCTGTCTGTCTGTCTGTCTGTCTGTCTGTCTGTCTGTCTGTCTGTCTGTCTGTCTGTCTGTCTGTCTGTCTGTCTGTCTGTCTGTCTGTCTGTCTGTCTGTCTGTCTGTCTGTCTGTCTGTCTGTCTGTCTGTCTGTCTGTCTGTCTGTCTGTCTGTCTGTCTGTCTGTCTGTCTGTCTGTCTGTCTGTCTGTCTGTCTGTCTGTCTGTCTGTCTGTCTGTCTGTCTGTCTGTCTGTCTGTCTGTCTGTCTGTCTGTCTGTCTGTCTGTCTGTCTGTCTGTCTGTCTGTCTGTCTGTCTGTCTGTCTGTCTGTCTGTCTGTCTGTCTGTCTGTCTGTCTGTCTGTCTGTCTGTCTGTCTGTCTGTCTGTCTGTCTGTCTGTCTGTCTGTCTGTCTGTCTGTCTGTCTGTCTGTCTGTCTGTCTGTCTGTCTGTCTGTCTGTCTGTCTGTCTGTCTGTCTGTCTGTCTGTCTGTCTGTCTGTCTGTCTGTCTGTCTGTCTGTCTGTCTGTCTGTCTGTCTGTCTGTCTGTCTGTCTGTCTGTCTGTCTGTCTGTCTGTCTGTCTGTCTGTCTGTCTGTCTGTCTGTCTGTCTGTCTGTCTGTCTGTCTGTCTGTCTGTCTGTCTGTCTGTCTGTCTGTCTGTCTGTCTGTCTGTCTGTCTGTCTGTCTGTCTGTCTGTCTGTCTGTCTGTCTGTCTGTCTGTCTGTCTGTCTGTCTGTCTGTCTGTCTGTCTGTCTGTCTGTCTGTCTGTCTGTCTGTCTGTCTGTCTGTCTGTCTGTCTGTCTGTCTGTCTGTCTGTCTGTCTGTCTGTCTGTCTGTCTGTCTGTCTGTCTGTCTGTCTGTCTGTCTGTCTGTCTGTCTGTCTGTCTGTCTGTCTGTCTGTCTGTCTGTCTGTCTGTCTGTCTGTCTGTCTGTCTGTCTGTCTGTCTGTCTGTCTGTCTGTCTGTCTGTCTGTCTGTCTGTCTGTCTGTCTGTCTGTCTGTCTGTCTGTCTGTCTGTCTGTCTGTCTGTCTGTCTGTCTGTCTGTCTGTCTGTCTGTCTGTCTGTCTGTCTGTCTGTCTGTCTGTCTGTCTGTCTGTCTGTCTGTCTGTCTGTCTGTCTGTCTGTCTGTCTGTCTGTCTGTCTGTCTGTCTGTCTGTCTGTCTGTCTGTCTGTCTGTCTGTCTGTCTGTCTGTCTGTCTGTCTGTCTGTCTGTCTGTCTGTCTGTCTGTCTGTCTGTCTGTCTGTCTGTCTGTCTGTCTGTCTGTCTGTCTGTCTGTCTGTCTGTCTGTCTGTCTGTCTGTCTGTCTGTCTGTCTGTCTGTCTGTCTGTCTGTCTGTCTGTCTGTCTGTCTGTCTGTCTGTCTGTCTGTCTGTCTGTCTGTCTGTCTGTCTGTCTGTCTGTCTGTCTGTCTGTCTGTCTGTCTGTCTGTCTGTCTGTCTGTCTGTCTGTCTGTCTGTCTGTCTGTCTGTCTGTCTGTCTGTCTGTCTGTCTGTCTGTCTGTCTGTCTGTCTGTCTGTCTGTCTGTCTGTCTGTCTGTCTGTCTGTCTGTCTGTCTGTCTGTCTGTCTGTCTGTCTGTCTGTCTGTCTGTCTGTCTGTCTGTCTGTCTGTCTGTCTGTCTGTCTGTCTGTCTGTCTGTCTGTCTGTCTGTCTGTCTGTCTGTCTGTCTGTCTGTCTGTCTGTCTGTCTGTCTGTCTGTCTGTCTGTCTGTCTGTCTGTCTGTCTGTCTGTCTGTCTGTCTGTCTGTCTGTCTGTCTGTCTGTCTGTCTGTCTGTCTGTCTGTCTGTCTGTCTGTCTGTCTGTCTGTCTGTCTGTCTGTCTGTCTGTCTGTCTGTCTGTCTGTCTGTCTGTCTGTCTGTCTGTCTGTCTGTCTGTCTGTCTGTCTGTCGGTCGGTCGGTCGGTCGGTCGGTCGGTCGGTCGGTCGGTCGGTCGGTCGGTCGGTCGGTCGGTCGGTCGGTCGGTCGGTCGGTCGGTCGGTCGGTCGGTCGGTCGGTCGGTCGGTCGGTCGGTCGGTCGGTCGGTCGGTCGGTCGGTCGGTCGGTCGGTCGGTCGGTCGGTCGGTCGGTCGGTCGGTCGGTCGGTCGGTCGGTCGGTCGGTCGGTCGGTCGGTCGGTCGGTCGGTCGGTCGGTCGGTCGGTCGGTCGGTCGGTCGGTCGGTCGGTCGGTCGGTCGGTCGGTCGGTCGGTCGGTCGGTCGGTCGGTCGGTCGGTCGGTCGGTCGGTCGGTCGGTCGGTCGGTCGGTCGGTCGGTCGGTCGGTCGGTCGGTCGGTCGGTCGGTCGGTCGGTCGGTCGGTCGGTCGGTCGGTCGGTCGGTCGGTCGGTCGGTCGGTCGGTCGGTCGGTCGGTCGGTCGGTCGGTCGGTCGGTCGGTCGGTCGGTCGGTCGGTCGGTCGGTCGGTCGGTCGGTCGGTCGGTCGGTCGGTCGGTCGGTCGGTCGGTCGGTCGGTCGGTCGGTCGGTCGGTCGGTCGGTCGGTCGGTCGGTCGGTCGGTCGGTCGGTCGGTCGGTCGGTCGGTCGGTCGGTCGGTCGGTCGGTCGGTCGGTCGGTCGGTCGGTCGGTCGGTCGGTCGGTCGGTCGGTCGGTCGGTCGGTCGGTCGGTCGGTCGGTCGGTCGGTCGGTCGGTCGGTCGGTCGGTCGGTCGGTCGGTCGGTCGGTCGGTCGGTCGGTCGGTCGGTCGGTCGGTCGGTCGGTCGGTCGGTCGGTCGGTCGGTCGGTCGGTCGGTCGGTCGGTCGGTCGGTCGGTCGGTCGGTCGGTCGGTCGGTCGGTCGGTCGGTCGGTCGGTCGGTCGGTCGGTCGGTCGGTCGGTCGGTCGGTCGGTCGGTCGGTCGGTCGGTCGGTCGGTCGGTCGGTCGGTCGGTCGGTCGGTCGGTCGGTCGGTCGGTCGGTCGGTCGGTCGGTCGGTCGGTCGGTCGGTCGGTCGGTCGGTCGGTCGGTCGGTCGGTCGGTCGGTCGGTCGGTCGGTCGGTCGGTCGGTCGGTCGGTCGGTCGGTCGGTCGGTCGGTCGGTCGGTCGGTCGGTCGGTCGGTCGGTCGGTCGGTCGGTCGGTCGGTCGGTCGGTCGGTCGGTCGGTCGGTCGGTCGGTCGGTCGGTCGGTCGGTCGGTCGGTCGGTCGGTCGGTCGGTCGGTCGGTCGGTCGGTCGGTCGGTCGGTCGGTCGGTCGGTCGGTCGGTCGGTCGGTCGGTCGGTCGGTCGGTCGGTCGGTCGGTCGGTCGGTCGGTCGGTCGGTCGGTCGGTCGGTCGGTCGGTCGGTCGGTCGGTCGGTCGGTCGGTCGGTCGGTCGGTCGGTCGGTCGGTCGGTCGGTCGGTCGGTCGGTCGGTCGGTCGGTCGGTCGGTCGGTCGGTCGGTCGGTCGGTCGGTCGGTCGGTCGGTCGGTCGGTCGGTCGGTCGGTCGGTCGGTCGGTCGGTCGGTCGGTCGGTCGGCGTCGGTCGGTCGGTCGGTCGGTCGGTCGGTCGGTCGGTCGGTCGGTCGGTCGGTCGGTCGGTCGGTCGGTCGGTCGGTCGGTCGGTCGGTCGGTCGGTCGGTCGGTCGGTCGGTCGGTCGGTCGGTCGGTCGGTCGGTCGGTCGGTCGGTCGGTCGGTCGGTCGGTCGGTCGGTCGGTCGGTCGGTCGGTCGGTCGGTCGGTCGGTCGGTCGGTCGGTCGGTCGGTCGGTCGGTCGGTCGGTCGGTCGGTCGGTCGGTCGGTCGGTCGGTCGGTCGGTCGGTCGGTCGGTCGGTCGGTCGGTCGGTCGGTCGGTCGGTCGGTCGGTCGGTCGGTCGGTCGGTCGGTCGGTCGGTCGGTCGGTCGGTCGGTCGGTCGGTCGGTCGGTCGGTCGGTCGGTCGGTCGGTCGGTCGGTCGGTCGGTCGGTCGGTCGGTCGGTCGGTCGGTCGGTCGGTCGGTCGGTCGGTCGGTCGGTCGGTCGGTCGGTCGGTCGGTCGGTCGGTCGGTCGGTCGGTCGGTCGGTCGGTCGGTCGGTCGGTCGGTCGGTCGGTCGGTCGGTCGGTCGGTCGGTCGGTCGGTCGGTCGGTCGGTCGGTCGGAAGGGGGCATGGCGGCCATGCCCCCCCCCCCCCCCCCCCCCACAACAAAACACCTTAAATCGGAGCAAAATTAACCACCGTTCTGGATACACCAATATTTAAAATCATGTGCAATGCCTTTATAATGAGATCAATCACATATATTTTATATCCCCCAGGCCTGAAACCACCGTTCAGGATCTGCCAATGTTTAAAATCATGTGCAATGCCTTTATAATGAGTTCAATATAGTGTTATATATTTTAAATAACACATGTTTCACACCAAGGAAAATACACAACAGAATGTGAAAACAAACAGCATGACATCAACGCTTGTGCCGGGGAAGCCCCAGATAGCCGACTACAGGAGCCCTCTTCTGCTACTGCTGAGCCGACTACTGCTCATCCTAAGATACATACCAAGTTAATCTCTTGTCAAGCACCCCAGGGACTGGACCAACGCCACGCTTATCAAAATATAAATGCAGAAGGCCTCACATGCACACATGTGAATCACAGTACAAAGGCAGCAGACCCGATCGAACTTGCACTATTCAACACAGTACACACAGCAATCGCCGCCGAGCTGTCCAGAGCCCTGTTCGGCTGCCGGCTCTCACGCTAGCCAGTGCTAGTGGACTCGCAGGTTGCCTAGCAACGTGCGATTCACCAATCAGGAGCGAGCAAACGATGACGATACGCGCACAGTTTCATGTACGCGTGCCCCCTTACGTGACGTCACGTACTCGCGCGCGAGCGGCATTCCAGCGATTGAAAAAGAGCGCTAGCATGGCTTGCTAACGGGTTTGCTCGCCGGTGTTCGGCGGCCGCGAGCTGACGTCACTCATTACGACGACACTGCCCTGTGTGACGTCGGTGAGCGCTCTCGCGAGAGCCGGCCGCCGAACAGCGCTCAGGTTCCGGCGCTTCAGCGCAGCAGCCGGATACAGAAGAATACCACATGAACCAATAACTTGTATGTGCAAAGTTCCGCAAATATACCCAATGAGTACATACCAAATTATATCAACACAGTGTCGCCAAATTCAGCCAGTTAGGTGTCAAGGATGTATATTACGAGCGAGGCCGAAGGCCGAGCGAAGTCTTACCAAGCTTGCGGGGAGAACAATATTGAGCGGCATGATATGAAATATGAAATATGAAGAGAGCAAAATTCTTTGGACCCAAAAAAGTCCAGAAAATGACACAAATTCCAAGGCTGTTAACACGACAATGACTGCTCACAGAGCTGACAAAAATTAAATAATTCACTTATCCACTAACTAACCAGAAACTGGAACATAAAGCGAGACGCAGACCAATAAATACCCTGCCGTCGGTGACGAAGAACGAAGAAGACTGCACGGTAGTGAATGCAAAGGCTGTACAAATCTGTATTATTCTTGATTGAAACACGAACGCCACACTTGCCGCAAATGTCGTGCATCCATATTTGGTATATTATTCCAAATCTGGTAGTGACCTTCATTTGTTGGTATGTTTTCTAGTTTTATAGTATATTTTTTAGTATATACTAAAAAAAACTTTGGAGTACCCAGTGTTCTATTGCCCTAATCGTGACCAAGGCCCAATAACCCAAGGCCATAGGAGGTAAAGTCATCCAGCGATCCTACAGAATCGTGACGTCAGAGCATGACTTAGTTTGGGTCCATCGGCCTCTGCCGTTGCAGTTAATGCTATTTTGGGATAAATAAATACCCTCTAGCCCAAAAGAACAAATGTTACGTAAAATAAAAAGACAGCATCGGAAATCTCACAACAAGGCGAATCGAAATCATCCGATCATTTTAGGCTCAGGTCAATATTGAGGTCACTACAGGTCATCAAAGGTCAGGGCCATGTTGAAGGAAATAGTTCACCTTGGAAATTTTTTACCTAACACGATTTGATTATATTGTGTAATACAATTTATTTTTATATTGTCAAAAATGGCCTTATATCGCGCCGATTCAGGACAGAAGGCCGTACATTTGTATTGTTTATCAAAACTATATGCATACTCTCAGAGTCCGAGTCAGAGTCCTGACGTCACGCGAATGTAAAACATGGTTCAGCCAATCAAATTCGAAAGTAGTCGCGTAAAGATAGACTCGCATTGGAGATGCGCCAACCGGCGGCAGGCGATTCGCTTCCTAGCACCAGCTGCAAGCTGATTGGCTGATGGTATAGCCTCTGCCCGGGCTAGAACCAGTACAACATTCTTTCGCCAGCACCGCATTCCTTCGCCAAACACTCAAATATATTCGGCTGGAAAGTCTTTTCAGTCAAGAAAACTTGCAGATAGGGGTTTCCCAACACGGGCTTCAAAACTGCTATCTCAGTTCGAAACTAATGTTGAAGGTGAACTATTTCCTTTAATTAAAGGGACACTCCCACCTTAACATTAGTTTGAGTTGAGATAGGCATGTTGTTGGATTTGCATTGAAATTAAATAGGGTAGCAATTTGTTCAACCACATAGGTCTAATAAAAAAAATAGAGCTTGGTCTTGACAATTGTAACGAATAAACCTCACGTGTATTTGAATAGGGGTCTCAAGCCGATGACGTCACCTCTCTTTACCAAATGGTGATGATAGTCGACTGTTTTAATTGTTAGACTTGGAGATATGTGCGTGTTTCAAATGGTTTAGTAATTGGTTTGTTTTGTATTAAAAGCGCCAGAATTGTCTCGAAATAATTGTGTCATAATTTGGCGGGGTAAAGGCGGCCGCACACCTGCCATTCGGCGCGCGATATATACTGCGACATTCCGCCTCGGAAAATCGCGTCGATACCGCTGAATATCGTCCTTGTTCCGGCGGATTCGGCGCTGTCTGCTCGCGAGATTCCGCCCCGCCGACCTACAGCATGTCGCAACCTGTGCCTACAGCCTGTCACAAGGTAAATTAATGATGGCCATTTTTCGACGAAGATGTAAGTTTAGAACCACGAAACTTTTACATAATACATTTCACAGCGGCAAGAGCATGCTGTGCAAAATGTGCACCTCTGTCTTGCTTAGATTCGCCATTGTATAGCTCTCTAGAGCAGGGGCGGATCCAGAAAATCTTCAAGAGGGGTCATCAATTGCAGTGGTGTCTCTATACCCAAATTTGGAAACTCAACGGATTTGGTCCACTATATTTTGAGGGTGCCCCTATTTCCGGGATTTTTTTTGTTAATTGGCAACATTGGCTATATAGGTATTTGCAATATCCGTCGTACCCTCTCTATCATTTAAAGTAGTCGCGCTGCTGAACAAGACTGTGCCCTGCGTGGCATGCAGTGTTTTTTGTTTGTTTGTTCTTAGTGAGTGTGCGTGTGTATGTGCGTGTGTGTTTGTACGTGCGTGTGTCTGCGTGTGTATCTCTGCGTTTGTTTGCAACCAGCCAGGATATGTACCTTTGTATTGGTGCGAAATAAACGGTTATTATTATAAAGTGCCGCAGATGGTGCTAAAATGTATTATGTGTACAGTCAATGGCGGCCCTGCAGACGGTTGATGAAGAATTGACCAAGAGGGAAGTCGAGGTTCGTGACCAGGGAGAGGGGGGGGGGGGGGTGAAAGCCGTTTTTACGAGCAGTAAATCTTATGCATGCGATAAACTGGTTATTGAGAACTGTTATTGAGCGGGTTGGAGAACCAATTTTTGCTATTGGAACCAGCATGCAGGGTAAAAACAAGGAGATATGTCTGGAGAAAAAGGTGGTGTCAAAAGACATGTTGCCCCCCCCCCCATTTAAGGCCAAAAGTGGGGCCATGGCATCATATCCCCCCCCCCCCCTGCGGCCGCCAGTGTGTACAGTCTATAATAGACCCTTGTGTACTGGAAAAGAACAATAATTGATTTGCACCGCGTAGCGGCGCAGATTTTTTTTTTGCCTGGATAACTATAGGCCCTAAAAAATCGAAAGGTTCTATAATCTATATGCATCAGCCCAAGGGACCCCTCGAGTTCGATACGTTGTTGCATCTGGTACAATTAGCACGTTGGTGTCCCTTCATAGCCCAAGGGACGGGAGGCATGAAGGAACATCTTTTGGCATAATTTAGCAATTTTAATTTAGCATCATTTCGCTATTTTTTTCTTCAGCGACCAATGCTTGTGATTTCATGGCGGCACCAGATCATTGTTTTCCTTCCTGGATTCAAGGAGGCACAGTTCCCTGGTGTCTCCTCTCGCCCACAGTGCCGCCTACCGTCACGATGGTGCCCCTGGCACACCGGCGCGGTGGTGCCCTTGGTTCATCGGCGCGGTGGTGTCCATGATACACTGGCGCGGTGGTGCCCTAGGTTCAAAGAATACTGAATTATTTGCGCCGCGTAGCAGCGCATATTTTTCGCTTTATTTGTGTGCTGCTCCACGGCCCGGTGGTGTCCCCACGGCGCGGTGGTGCCCCCACAGCGCGGTGGTGCCCCCGTGGCCCAAGGGGGATCATGACCCCCGTGACCCCCCAACCCCCTCCTCCTGGATCCGCCACTGCTCTAGAGCTCAATATGACGTATTCAACCCAAATACTAAAACTTAACTTTTTATGAAATTGAGCACTGTTTGCGAGAAACAAATGTAATAATCGTGTTCGGAGCAATTACTTCATATTTTTCACCACAAGCGGTGGTCAATAAACTTTTTATTTGGCCTAAACCACGTGGAATTGGTATGAGTCGACGCGTCCTGCCGAGGCGAACACGATGGCATCAACATCATTGCTGTATTGTTATTTGTGAGAAGAAAAAAAAAGTTATTTGCGAAAACAGTTTTAACCGACCGCAGACGACATGCGCCAGAATTGACTACTGGAGTGACGTAAAAAAGGGTTTCTGGACACGTTACGGAGATGGGATGACACCCCCTGCTATAACCCAAGGCGCTATAACCATCGTAATAGAGCTGCCACTTTTCAGGCCTGAGATTGCCCGCGCCGCGCCGCAAACACTGTTCAACTACCCACCACTACCCACGTGCTCAAATAAGCTGTCAGCTACCCACAACTACCCTCAACATAAATTGTACTATTTTGGGATTGAAGAAAATTAAAGAAAACCTTTAAATTATGCAAATTCATGGAATAAACTTGAATGATATTGCTGATATGAAAGCGCAGTCACTGAAATAAGGTTGAAAACTTTCCTTTTTTGAAAAGTTGAAAATTCTGCTCCCCGCCAACTACCCACTTCAGCCAAATGATTGCTTGTGCCACCAGCAACTACCCACGTGGGTAGTAACTACCCACGTCTCGTGGGTAAGAGGGTATACAAGTGGCACCTCTACATCGTAACCATTCCGCAGATGGCAGCGCCGCCTGTGGCGATATTTGTATTTAAGAGAACTGCGCCTGGTTTGTCTCATTTCAGGGGTGACACCGCTTGAGCGCCATATAGGTCGCCTCGTCGATGCTCAACATACGTGATTTGACGTCACTGGCGGCAGAGCACTGCACCAATCAAATTGCAAGATTTCAGCTAGCAATAGCGCATTAGTTGAAATTGAACAGTCTGTTAATGGCGTATTGCGTGCGGGTTTCGATGGCTGACGTTCGTCAAGTTAGCAGCATCAGATATTTTTTTTTTTATTTGATAAATTTAGTCCGAATGTTTTGTGTGGATGGATTTCCGAGGTCAGGACCCACGCTAAGCAGAGCTTGTTGCGCAGGTCCTGACCTCACCACCCGATCGCGCAATTCCTGTTGGCCGGCAGAATTTAGAGACGAAAGTTTTACGTGCCCGACATACCTGGACACGGTCCGCCCCGCTCACTGACGTCACCTGACCTTGAGTGCGACCTCTGCCACCGGCCGCAGGCCATCCCAGTCAGGAGCAAATAGCGAGCACCGAAGCGACTCGAACCCGGGCTGCCACTACCGGGATAGGTCAGAAGTCCAGCGCTCTCCCACTGAGCTACCGGGGCGATATCACACTGGATATCACAGATATCACACTGGCAGTGTGATATTTCGAGGTGTCTCGATTTGCTCCAAATTTTGCATACAGGGCCTTCTCGATGCGCTGATTCCGAAAATATGCATCTATAGGGTGGTATTATTTTTGTCGTTTACGAGTTAAAGCCATGCGCTTGAGCGCGGCGCCGACGAAGGAGCCGGGCCCCGCCAGTGACGTCATCCGGCTGCTCCGAGTACAAGGTCAAATGGCTCGTGTCTTTACCTAGTTATAGGGCCTTGCCTCTTTGGACTCCTTTGGACTGAGCTTATGCGTGTCAACATTACAAAACAAGATATTTCTAGCCTTAAATAGAGTCTATTGCAAAGGTAATGTATTATTTTGTTATTTTTTTTAGAAATCAATTTCCCATTCTGTCGTTCCCAAGATAGTGAGGAGTTCTCTTGTTCTGAATCGGAATGGAAACAATGCCTGTTAGCTATTCCTCTATTCCTCTCTATAGTGGTGACAAATTATTAGATGTTTTTATTTTACTGAAGTTCTCGTTTTGACTTGGTTTTGACGCTCATTAGTCATTTACCTAGCGACATATAAAGCTATGCTTGTATTTCCATGTTAAGGATTTGGGATGATGCATCAGAAAATATTGCTAAACTGCCTATGGATGAAGATGGAAGGCTCACTTGTAACTTGTGAGATAAATAGGTCCATGTCAGTCTAGCTCAACAGTGATGTCAATGTTGGTGGATGATCAGACACTCCAAATGCATCAACATGCTTTTTCCAAGGTACTCTTGTTACTGGAGTGGTCTTAAGCATGAAATAATTAAAGTCTGCACATTTTGGGTGACACAGTCATGTATCTTCACTCTTTAGGTGATGTCAACTTCTTACTTACTTATACTTATAAAGTGCAGAATTTAGAAAGGCCACTTGGCCTCACGGATCCGAACAATACCGAGCTCCTTAGTGAGATCCTCTCCCTCAGTCGTTGATGTGGATGGTGAACATGTCATGTGCCCAATATTTGTAGAGTCTAGCTTTGAAAGCGTTTATGTTGGGGGTGTCGATCACTGAGGGCGGCAGCACGTTCCACTGGTTGATCATGTGCACACTGAAGGCGTTCTGTTGAACCTGGGAGATGGCTCTGGGCTTCAGCAGCTTCCACTGGTGGCCACAGGTGGTACCAGTAGTTGCAGTGGCGAAGAACTTTGTCGCTTCTACGTCAACTCCCTGCTGCAGCACCTGATACACCATGATCATATCACCACAGCGATGACGATGATACAGCTACAGCAGTTTGAGGACTTGTAGTCTCCACTTACAGGCGGTCACAGATGCTGGCGACCAGCCTTGTGGCTTGCCTCTGCACACGCTTGATGTGCTTCTGGTCTTCCCGGTTAAAGGGTCCCCAAACCGTATTGGCGTATTCTAGATGAGGTGGAGCCATCGCCCGGAACAGCAACAGCAGGGTAGTTTCGTCAATGTCGCTGAATCAACTGATGACGGATCAACGGATGACTACCAGGATGTGCACCGCCTTGGAGATGGCTGCAGCCGCCTGCTCTCAGAACTTCAGAGGATAGTCCACATGAACCCCCTGGTCTTTCTCTACTGATGTCTGGATCAGCTGGACACCCCACATGTGGTACACATGGTTGACATTGCATCTTCCCAGGTGCAGGGCCTTGCACTTATCACGGTTGAAGGGAAGCTGCCACCGTTCTGACCACCCTGTGGTCTCTGTGACCACAGGGTAGTCAGAACTGTGACCACCACGTCAAGGTCTCTGGAGAACTTGGATGTCCGAGGCCTGGCTGACGATCCTGTAGATCTTTGTATCATCTGTGACACTCTACACTCAATATGCAGACAATTGGCAAATTCATGTCACTAAAGTGCATGGCACTAAAACCCACCTTAACCCTTGCCTGTGCAGTGTTCAATACCTATGTGACCATGTAGGGGGGGAGGAGGGTTACAACCCCCTGGCGTTTCTCCCCTAATTGAGCAAGAGCTTCAATTAAACGGTTGCTTTTGATAAGAGGAAGCCATTACAGTATTGTTGCAGCTGGCGCCACCCCTCCCAGCGGTATGTGGTAACCCCTAAAATGCACTAGATGCTAGGGAACTGTTTTTGTTGTTTTTCAAGATATTTAAAATACCTCCAAGGTGAGGCTGAAACCGTTGTTATGACGTGATTGGAGGCAAAATTGTATTGCAACCGTCTTACATTAACAAAATCATTTGAGGCAAAATCTTATTGCAACAGTCTTTTTTTAAAAATTGGTGTCTTAAATTAAATCTTATTGGGAGTGGCAACCGTCATTGGCGAATCTAGATAGGTGTTTTTTTTTTGGAAGGGGAATTCCAAAAACTAAAAAGTCTCACATAATTCTGAAAACTCATCGGATTTTGCTTGCTTATGCATTGATAGCTGATTTGTAGCTAGCTTTCCTTAGTAAAAGTTGCTTAGATTTTCTTCTATATCATTTTTGCCGATTTCAGGCCGTTTGGGGGGGGGGCAATTGCTCATTTTCCCCAACTGTAGATCTGCCACTGGCAACTGTACCATGCCCCTTCTCTAGGTTAGGTTAGTTTAGGTTATGGTACCTAAACTAAACTAACCTAACCTAACCACGCCTAACCAGTAACTATGTCATTAAGTCTGATCGGGACGAAACCTACCGCTCATAGCCATTCATTCTGATCGGGACGAAACCTACCGCTTGTAGCCATTAAGTCCGATCAGGACGAAACCTAACAAGACAGACAAACTAGTTGTTCCCCCCCAAACCACCCGTTCTGGATTCGCCAATGACGGTTGCCCCTCCGATAAGATTTAATTTAAGACATTAATTTTCTAATTTAAGATGGTTGCAATAAGATTTTGCCTCCAATGACATAATAACGGTTGGCGATGCGATTTTGCCTCCAATGACATAATAACAACGGTTTCAGCCTCACCTTGGAGGTATTTTAAATATCTAGAAAAACAACAAAAATAGTTCCCTAGAATCTAGTGCATTTTAGGGGTTACCATATTACACTGGGAGCCGGGAGGGGTGGCGCCAGCTGCAATGATACCGCCAGTACTACCCAATTTTAGGTTCTGGGTTATTACGTGACCTCTAAGGTCATGTCAATGACCTGGATGTCGTCCAAATTTTTTGGGGAGGGGGAGGGAGCATCTTTTTGTGTATTTTTTTTTCTCCACCATTTTTTTCTCTGCAGATTTGGGCTGGTCACCTTATTTTGGTATTCAAGCTTTAGAAATTCACTTTTCAAATTCCCAAATATTGATTTTGTGGATTATATTTTTTTTTTGGGGGGGGGGTCAAAACCCCAAAAGTTTGAAAATCCGCGATAGTCATTTTGAAGAGAATATAATTTCCTTTCTTTTGATGGTTTTTATTTGTAATTTGCTTCCAAACTATTTTCTACAATTTGTCAAACATGATCATTTTTCCACCAAAAATAGCATGACATGACGTCATTAAAACGTCATCTCCCAAAATAAATTTGGTGAGAAGAATTAGAATTGATGCAGCATAAGGTACTGAAAGTTTCATGTTGATATCTATCATAGTTTTCAAGTTTAGGTTTAGGTTTAAGTTTAAAATAGTGGATGAGGGTTAGACAAGGGTCTATTTGGTGTCCACATCGAGTTGTTGATACGCATGGTTATAGGTCAAGGTCCTTGGTAGGCATGTGATACACTAGCCAGGATTGGTTGTGTCCCAGCGTCGGTCCAGCCGATTTTTGAACTCATTTACAGCCCCAGCAGATACTACTTCTTGTGGTAACTTGTTCCAGTGAAGCACTACTTGGTTTGAGAAGAACATGGCTCTTGATCGAAGCGCTGCTCTCTTGACCTTTAGCTTCCTACCATGTCCTCTTGTTCTGTCATCTTAATTCCTCTCAAAGAACTGATTTGGTTCTAGTTTCGTTTTGCTAGTTTCAATCTTGAAAGTTTCTATCAAGTCACCTCTTAGGACACATGTGTTAATGCTGTGCTGCTTTAGCTGGTTGAGTCGTTCTTCATAGGGTAAGTGCTTGAGGCATGGTACAAGTTTTGTAGCTCTGCGTTGAACCTTTGCTCTTTGAAGTCTTGGGCCATGTAGGGGCCTACAGCTTGTATATAGAACTCCAGGTGAGGTCTATCATATGTATTGTATAGCAGCTTTGTTATTGTTAATTGAGAAAATCTGGGAAGGGGCAGACTTCAAATTCGATCACTCAAGATTCGATCTCTCGCCTTGTCCCACAGGTCAGCTGGTCTAGTCCCCACCATAACTCTCGCCTTGTCCCACAGGTCAGCTGGTCTAGCCTGCACCATGGACTGGCTAACCCTCGCCTTGTCCCACAGGTCAGCTGGTCTAGCCCCCCGCCATGGACTGGCTAACCCTCCCTCGTCTTGTCCCATAGGTCAGCTGGTCTAGCCCCCACCATAACTCTCGCCTTGTCCCACAGGTCAGCTGGTCTAGCCCCCCGCCATGGACTGGCTAACCCTCCCTCGTCTTGTCCCATAGGTCAGCTGGTCTAGCCCCCACCATAACTCTCGCCTTGTCCCACAGGTCAGCTGGTCTAGCCCCCCGCCATGGACTGGCTAACCCTCCCTCGTCTTGTCCCACAGGTCAGCTGGTCTAGCCCCCTGCCATGGACGAGTCTGTACTGGACTCTCCAGCGCTGGACACTCCCGCCATGGAGGCGACGGCAATGGCGGAGCCGCCGCCCGAGCTGGAGGGGTACGCCGACATGGCGGGGCTGGAGGAGGGGCAGCAGGTGGTGCTGCAGCTGCCCGGGGTCGAGAGGGCCGGCACCGAGTCGGTCATCATGGAGGTGGTACGCGTCGACGGCAACCAGATCCACTTCATCACGCCAGGTCAGAGACAGACTGGGACGTGCGGAACACAGATCCACTTCATCACGCCAGGTCAGAGACAGACTGGAACGTGCGGAAGACAGATCCACTTCATCACGCCAGGTCAGAGACAGACTGGGACGTGCGGAACACAGATCCACTTCATCACGCCAGGTCAGAGACAGACTGGGACGTGCGGAACACAGATCCACTTCATCACGCCAGGTCAGAGACAGACTGGGACGTGCGGAACACAGATCCACTTCATCACGCCAGGTCAGAGACAGACTGGGACGTGCGGAACACAGATCCACTTCATCACGCCAGGTCAGAGACAGACTGGGACGCGCGGAACACAGATCCACTTCATCACGCCAGGTCAGAGACAGACTGTGACGTGCGGAACACAGATCCACTTCATCACGCCAGGTCAGAGACAGACTGGGACGTGCGGAACACAGATCCACTTCATCACGCCAGGTCAGAGACAGACTGGGACGCGCGGAACACAGATCCACTTCATCACGCCAGGTCAGAGACAGACTGGGACGTGCGGAACACAGATCCACTTCATCACGCCAGGTCAGAGACAGACTGGGACGTGCGGAACACAGATCCACTTCATCACGCCAGGTCAGAGACAGACTGGGACGTGCGGAACACAGATCCACTTCATCACGCCAGGTCAGAGACAGACTGGGACGTGCGGAACACAGATCCACTTCATCACGCCAGGTCAGAGACAGACTGGGACGTGCGGAACACAGATCCACTTCATCACGCCAGGTCAGAGACAGACTGGGACGTGCGGAACACAGATCCACTTCATCACGCCAGGTCAGAGACAGACTGGGACGTGCGGAACACATCCACTTCATCACACCAGGTCAGTGACAGACTGGGACGTGCGGAACACAGATCCACTTCATCACGCCAGGTCAGAGACAGACTGGGACGTGCGGAACACAGATCCACTTCATCACGCCAGGTCAGAGACAGACTGGGACGTGCGGAACACAGATCCACTTCATCACGCCAGGTCAGAGACAGACTGGGACGTGCGGAACACAGATCCACTTCATCACGCCAGGTCAGAGACAGACTGGGACGTGCGGAACACAGATCCACTTCATCACGCCAGGTCAGAGACAGACTGGGGCGTGCGGAAGACAGATCCACTTCATCACGCCAGGTCAGAGACAGACTGGGACGTGCGGAACACAGATCCACTTCATCACGCCAGGTCAGAGACAGACTGGGACGTGCGGAACACAGATCCACTTCATCACGCCAGGTCAGAGACAGACTGGGACGCGCGGAACAAGGTCCACTTCATCACGCCAGGTCAGAGACAGACTGGAACGTGCGGAAGACAGATCCACTTCATCACGCCAGGTCAGAGACAGACTGGGACGCGCGGAACACGATCTGCTCCTTCGGGCGTTTTCTATGAGAGGGTGAATCATATGTTCAGCTCATCAGCTCGCTGTTGTCTGCACATTGTGCATTTCTGCATATTTCCAGTTTTTGTTTGCTGGAAACCTAGGTGCCAGGGATTAGTATTGTAGGATTTCTGGTGATGTAAGACTGACTGACTGACTGAATACGTCACTTGGATATATGTAACCGACCGTGTGTGTGTGTGCGTGTGTGCGTGTGCGTGTGCGTGTGCGTGTGCGTGTGCGTGTGCGTGTGCGTGCGCGTGCGCGTGCGCGTGCGCGTGCGCGTGCGCGTGCGCGTGCGTGCGTGCGTGTGTGGGTGTGGGTGTGGGTGTGCGTGTGCGTGTGTGTGTGTGTGCGCGGGTGTGTGTGTGTGTGTGTGTGTGTCCTGATCACACTGCACGGCTGTTCTCAATGAACACTGGCCTTTGTTGGTGTGTCTGTGACCCCTGCCTCGTCCAGCAGACCCCACTGCCCAGGGGGGGCGCCGGCGCAGTGCAGGGCGGGATGAAGACGGAGGCCACCATTCTGGAGCTGCCTGAGGTGGCCGAGTTCGCCGACACCAGCGCCGACGACGCCGAGGAGTTGGAGGAGGTGAGGCTGGCTGGGGGGTCTGTTATTCGCTTATTACTGTATTCTTTATCATTCGCGATTGTTCCGACCCTCTGGCAGATGCAATGTGTAAGGGCAACTCAGAAGACATACAAAATACAAGACTGAGGTTGAGGTCCAAGCCTAAGCAGACATACATACAGCGGTGAAGTATACTCACAAAATCATTTGTCACGTTGGTATTGACGTATTGTGACTATGAATAGGGCCGCTCAGATGTCAACTGTGGAAGGCTGTAGGTATTCGGTTTGCTTTTGAACTGTCGTGTATGGGGTTGAACGCCTCTCCCTAATCTCGCCTTACGGCCCCAGGAACCAGTCCCCCATCTCTCCCCCTGCACCACTGAAGGTCTCTCCCTAATATCGCCTTACGGCCCCAGCTGACCAGCGAACCAGGCCCCCATCTCTCCCCCTGCACCGCTGAAGGTCTCTCCCTAATCTCGCCTTACGGCCCCAGCTGACCAGCTGACCAGGCCCCCATCTCTCCCCCTGCACCGCTGAAGGTCTCTCCCTAATATCGCCTTGCGGCCCCAGCTGACCAGCGAACCAGGCCCCCATCTCTCCCCCTGCACCGCTGAAGGTCTCTCCCTAATCTCGCCTTACGGCCCCAGCTGACCAGCTGACCAGGCCCCCATCTCTCCCCCTGCACCGCTGAAGGTCTCTCCCTAATATCACCTTACGGCCCCAGCTGACCAGCGAACCAGGCCCCCATCTCTCCCCCTGCACCGCTGAAGGTCTCTCCCTAATATCGCCTTACGGCCCCAGCTGACCCGCGAACCAGGCCCCCATCTCTCCCCCTGCACTGCTGAAGGTCTCTCCCTAATCTCGCCTTACGGCCCCAGCTGACCAGCTGACCAGGCCCCCATCTCTCCCCCTGCACCGCTGAAGGTCTCTCCCTAATCTCGCCTTACGGCCCCAGCTGACCAGCTGACCAGGCCCCCATCTCTCCCCCTGCACCGCTGAAGGTCTCTCCCTAATCTCGCCTTACGGCCCCAGCTGACCAGCTGACCAGGCCCCCATATTTCCCCCTGCACCGCTGAAGGTCTCTCCCTAATCTAGCCTTACGGCCTCAGCTGACCAGGCCCCCATCTCTCCCCCTGCACCGCTGAAGGCCTCTCCCTAATCTCGCCTTGCGGCCGCAGCTG
>JAXIVJ010000466.1:5000-105000 GCA_036785665.1 Chirona hameri
TGTGTGTGTGTGTGTGTGTGTGTGTGTGTGTGTGTGTGTGTGTGTGTGTGTGTGTGTGTGTGTGTGTGTGTGTGTGTGTGTGTGTGTGTGTGTGTGTGTGTGTGTGTGTGTGTGTGTGTGTGTGTGTGTGTGTGTGTGTGTGTGTGTGTGTGTGTGTGTGTGTGTGTGTGTGTGTGTGTGTGTGTGTGTGTGTGTGTGTGTGTGTGTGTGTGTGTGTGTGTGTGTGTGTGTGTGTGTGTGTGTGTGTGTGTGTGTGTGTGTGTGTGTGTGTGTGTGTGTGTGTGTGTGTGTGTGTGTGTGTGTGTGTGTGTGTGTGTGTGTGTGTGTGTGTGTGTGTGTGTGTGTGTGTGTGTGTGTGTGTGTGTGTGTGTGTGTGTGTGTGTGTGTGTGTGTGTGTGTGTGTGTGTGTGTGTGTGTGTGTGTGTGTGTGTGTGTGTGTGTGTGTGTGTGTGTGTGTGTGTGTGTGTGTGTGTGTGTGTGTGTGTGTGTGTGTGTGTGTGTGTGTGTGTGTGTGTGTGTGTGTGTGTGTGTGTGTGTGTGTGTGTGTGTGTGTGTGTGTGTGTGTGTGTGTGTGTGTGTGTGTGTGTGTGTGTGTGTGTGTGTGTGTGTGTGTGTGTGTGTGTGTGTGTGTGTGTGTGTGTGTGTGTGTGTGTGTGTGTGTGTGTGTGTGTGTGTGTGTGTGTGTGTGTGTGTGTGTGTGTGTGTGTGTGTGTGTGTGTGTGTGTGTGTGTGTGTGTGTGTGTGTGTGTGTGTGTGTGTGTGTGTGTGTGTGTGTGTGTGTGTGTGTGTGTGTGTGTGTGTGTGTGTGTGTGTGTGTGTGTGTGTGTGTGTGTGTGTGTGTGTGTGTGTGTGTGTGTGTGTGTGTGTGTGTGTGTGTGTGTGTGTGTGTGTGTGTGTGTGTGTGTGTGTGTGTGTGTGTGTGTGTGTGTGTGTGTGTGTGTGTGTGTGTGTGTGTGTGTGTGTGTGTGTGTGTGTGTGTGTGTGTGTGTGTGTGTGTGTGTGTGTGTGTGTGTGTGTGTGTGTGTGTGTGTGTGTGTGTGTGTGTGTGTGTGTGTGTGTGTGTGTGTGTGTGTGTGTGTGTGTGTGTGTGTGTGTGTGTGTGTGTGTGTGTGTGTGTGTGTGTGTGTGTGTGTGTGTGTGTGTGTGTGTGTGTGTGTGTGTGTGTGTGTGTGTGTGTGTGTGTGTGTGTGTGTGTGTGTGTGTGTGTGTGTGTGTGTGTGTGTGTGTGTGTGTGTGTGTGTGTGTGTGTGTGTGTGTGTGTGTGTGTGTGTGTGTGTGTGTGTGTGTGTGTGTGTGTGTGTGTGTGTGTGTGTGTGTGTGTGTGTGTGTGTGTGTGTGTGTGTGTGTGTGTGTGTGTGTGTGTGTGTGTGTGTGTGTGTGTGTGTGTGTGTGTGTGTGTGTGTGTGTGTGTGTGTGTGTGTGTGTGTGTGTGTGTGTGTGTGTGTGTGTGTGTGTGTGTGTGTGTGTGTGTGTGTGTGTGTGTGTGTGTGTGTGTGTGTGTGTGTGTGTGTGTGTGTGTGTGTGTGTGTGTGTGTGTGTGTGTGTGTGTGTGTGTGTGTGTGTGTGTGTGTGTGTGTGTGTGTGTGTGTGTGTGTGTGTGTGTGTGTGTGTGTGTGTGTGTGTGTGTGTGTGTGTGTGTGTGTGTGTGTGTGTGTGTGTGTGTGTGTGTGTGTGTGTGTGTGTGTGTGTGTGTGTGTGTGTGTGTGTGTGTGTGTGTGTGTGTGTGTGTGTGTGTGTGTGTGTGTGTGTGTGTGTGTGTGTGTGTGTGTGTGTGTGTGTGTGTGTGTGTGTGTGTGTGTGTGTGTGTGTGTGTGTGTGTGTGTGTGTGTGTGTGTGTGTGTGTGGTGTGTGTGTGTGTGTGTGTGTGTGTGTGTGTGTGTGTGTGTGTGTGTGTGTGTGTGTGTGTGTGTGTGTGTGTGTGTGTGTGTGTGTGTGTGTGTGTGTGTGTGTGTGTGTGTGTGTGTGTGTGTGTGTGTGTGTGTGTGTGTGTGTGTGTGTGTGTGTGTGTGTGTGTGTGTGTGTGTGTGTGTGTGTGTGTGTGTGTGTGTGTGTGTGTGTGTGTGTGTGTGTGTGTGTGTGTGTGTGTGTGTGTGTGTGTGTGTGTGTGTGTGTGTGTGTGTGTGTGTGTGTGTGTGTGTGTGTGTGTGTGTGTGTGTGTGTGTGTGTGTGTGTGTGTGTGTGTGTGTGTGTGTGTGTGTGTGTGTGTGTGTGTGTGTGTGTGTGTGTGTGTGTGTGTGTGTGTGTGTGTGTGTGTGTGTGTGTGTGTGTGTGTGTGTGTGTGTGTGTGTGTGTGTGTGTGTGTGTGTGTGTGTGTGTGTGTGTGTGTGTGTGTGTGTGTGTGTGTGTGTGTGTGTGTGTGTGTGTGTGTGTGTGTGTGTGTGTGTGTGTGTGTGTGTGTGTGTGTGTGTGTGTGTGTGTGTGTGTGTGTGTGTGTGTGTGTGTGTGTGTGTGTGTGTGTGTGTGTGTGTGTGTGTGTGTGTGTGTGTGTGTGTGTGTGTGTGTGTGTGTGTGTGTGTGTGTGTGTGTGTGTGTGTGTGTGTGTGTGTGTGTGTGTGTGTGTGTGTGTGTGTGTGTGTGTGTGTGTGTGTGTGTGTGTGTGTGTGTGTGTGTGTGTGTGTGTGTGTGTGTGTGTGTGTGTGTGTGTGTGTGTGTGTGTGTGTGTGTGTGTGTGTGTGTGTGTGTGTGTGTGTGTGTGTGTGTGTGTGTGTGTGTGTGTGTGTGTGTGTGTGTGTGTGTGTGTGTGTGTGTGTGTGTGTGTGTGTGTGTGTGTGTGTGTGTGTGTGTGTGTGTGTGTGTGTGTGTGTGTGTGTGTGTGTGTGTGTGTGTGTGTGTGTGTGTGTGTGTGTGTGTGTGTGTGTGTGTGTGTGTGTGTGTGTGTGTGTGTGTGTGTGTGTGTGTGTGTGTGTGTGTGTGTGTGTGTGTGTGTGTGTGTGTGTGTGTGTGTGTGTGTGTGTGTGTGTGTGTGTGTGTGTGTGTGTGTGTGTGTGTGTGTGTGTGTGTGTGTGTGTGTGTGTGTGTGTGTGTGTGTGTGTGTGTGTGTGTGTGTGTGTGTGTGTGTGTGTGTGTGTGTGTGTGTGTGTGTGTGTGTGTGTGTGTGTGTGTGTGTGTGTGTGTGTGTGTGTGTGTGTGTGTGTGTGTGTGTGTGTGTGTGTGTGTGTGTGTGTGTGTGTGTGTGTGTGTGTGTGTGTGTGTGTGTGTGTGTGTGTGTGTGTGTGTGTGTGTGTGTGTGTGTGTGTGTGTGTGTGTGTGTGTGTGTGTGTATGTGTGTGTGTGTGTGTGTGGCGGTGTATCTGTGTAATGTATTGCCAATGTCTGAGAATATCTGCGTGTGGCCGTCGGTGTGACGTGACAGTGTCGGCCCAGCGTTACCCACCCTTGGCACGCCACTGGTGCCGAAGATGCCCTTGAGCACGGCGATGCAGCGTCCAACGATGACGGCGTCTGTGACGGTCTCCATGATGGCCGCCGCCTCGCCGGCCACCAGCGCCAGCAGCACGGGCGCCTTGTACAGACTCCAGAACAGAAACAGCTCCCCTGCCAGGACACAGCAGCCGTCACAGACCACACACGACGGTGGGGGAAAGGTGGGGGAGACAGCCGGATCGCACTTACAGCGATAAAGCACAGCAGACGATCAAATGACAGCCGGAGATCGCACATACATGTGAGTAAAAGCAGACCTATTGTCTACCGAAATTCATTGGCATGAGACTCCAACTATGCTATGGCTAACCGTTTGGCTATGCTAACCTTTTCCGGTGACAGCACGGTGCCAGTGCCAGACTGACCTCTGCTGGTGGTGGTGCTGCCGACGTGGCCGAACAGGTTGGAGTTGGGGTCCCAGAACATGCGGTCGAAGCAGAGCACCACCTTGTTCAGGTTACCGAAGCCCAGCCGGTCGATGACGGATCGTTTCCACTCGGGTAGTGGCGGCTCGAACCGGGGACAGTTGACCCCGCCGGCCCCCGCAAGCGAGTGCTTCAGTACTCCCAAAGGCAGGGTACAGAGCACGGCGTCACCTGTAACAGTGACGCGTCACATCAGTCATCACGGCGTCACCTGTAACATTGACGCGTCACATCAGTCGTCACGTCGTCACCTGTAACATTGACGCGTCACATCAGTCGTCACGTCGTCACATGTAACCGTGACGTGTCACATCAGTCGTCACGGCGTCACCTGTACAGCGACCTCACATCAGTCATCACGGCGTCACATGTAACCGTGACGTGTCACATCAGTCATCACGGCGTCACCTGTACAGCGACATCACATCAGTCATCACGGCGTCACCTGTAACAGTGCCGCGTCACATCAGTCATCACGGAGTCACCTGTACAGCGACATCACATCAGTCATCACGGCGTCACCTGTAACAGTGCCGCGTCACATCAGTCATCACGGCGTCACCTGTAACAGTGACGCGTCACATCAGTCATCACGGCGTCACCTGTAACAGTGCCGCGTCACATCAGTCATCACGGCGTCACCTGTAGCAGTGACACGTCACATCAGTCATCACGGCGTCACCTGTAACAGTGACGCGTCACATCAGTCGTCACGGCGTCACCTGTAACAGTGACACGTCGCAGTCATCACGGTGTCACCTGTACAGCGACCTCACATCAGTCATCACGGCGTCACCTGTAACAGTGACGCGTCACATCAGTCGTCACGGCGTCACCTGTAACAGTGACGCGTCACATCAGTCATCACGGCGTCACCTGTAACAGTGACACGTCACATCAGTCATCACGGCGTCACCTGTAACAGTGAAGCGTCACATCAGTCGTCACGGCGTCACCTGTACAGCGACATCACATCAGTCATCACGGCGTCACCTGTAACAGTGACACGTCACATCAGTCATCACGGCGTCACCTGTAACAGTGACGCGTCACATCAGTCATCACGGCGTCACCTGTACAGCGACATCACATCAGTCATCACGGCGTCACCTGTAACAGTGCCGCGTCACATCAGTCATCACGGCGTCACCTGTAACAGTGACGCGTCACATCAGTCATCACGGCGTCACCTGTAACAGTGCCGCGTCACATCAGTCATCACGGCGTCACCTGTAGCAGTGACACGTCACATCAGTCATCACGGCGTCACCTGTAACAGTGACGCGTCACATCAGTCGTCACGGCGTCACCTGTACAGCGACCTCACATCAGTCATCACGGCGTCACCTGTAACAGTGCCGCGTCACATCAGTCGTCACGGCGTCACCTGTAACAGTGCCGCGTCACATCAGTCATCACGGAGTCACCTGTACAGCGACATCACATCAGTCATCACGTCGTCACCTGTAACAGTGCCGCGTCACATCAGTCGTCACGGCGTCACCTGTAACAGTGACGCGTCACATCAGTCATCACGGCGTCACCTGTAACAGTGACGCGTTACATCAGTCATCACGGCGTCACATGTAACAGTGCCGCGTCACATCAGTCGTCACGGCGTCACCTGTAACAGTGACACGTCACATCAGTCGTCACGGCGTCACCTGTAACAGTGACGCGTTACATCAGTCATCACGGCGTCACATGTAACAGTGCCGCGTCACATCAGTCGTCACGTCGTCACCTGTAACAGTGACACGTCACATTAGTCGTCACGGCGTCACCTGTAACAGCGACGCGTTACATCAGTCGTCACGGCGTCACCTGTAACAGTGACGCGTCACATCAGTCATCACGGCGTCACCTGTAACCGTGACGTGTCACATCAGTCGTCACGTCGTCACCTGTAACAGTGACACGTCACATCAGTCATCACGGCGTCACCTGTACAGCGACCTCATATCAGTCATCACGGCGTCACCTGTAACCGTGACGTGTCACATCAGTCGTCACGTCGTCACCTGTAACAGTGACACGTCACATCAGTCGTCACGGCGTCACCTGTACAGCGACATCACATCAGTCATCACGGCGTCACCTGTAACAGTGCCGCGTCACATCAGTCGTCACGGCGTCACTGTAACAGTGACACGTCACATCAGTCATCACGGCGTCACCTGTACAGCGACCTCATATCAGTTATCACGGCGTCACCTGTAACAGTGACGCGTCACATCAGTCGTCACGGCGTCACCTGTAACAGTGACGCGTCACATCAGTCGTCACGGCGTCACCTGTAACAGTGACACGTCACAGTCATCACGGCGTCACCTGTACAGCAGTGCCCTAGCATTGGTAAATTTGGGTGGACTACGACACCTTATGGATACTATTTTTCCACTCTCTTTCCCGAGTTTTACTGGGAATTTTCCACTCCTTATTTTAAAATGCATTTTCCACTCCTTATTTTAAAATGCATTGGATAATTGGAACCCTGATACTGATTAATGGATGTAATAATGGGGACAGCCTGTATAGAGAAAGACAGGTAAGAATTGGCATAGGTACCTAATAACTCATTCTGGTGAGCGGGTAATTGGATATTGATAAAGCTGAGTACATATGATTTTTGGTTGAATTTTCCACTCTTTATGCTTATTTTTAGCCAGAATTGTCTACTCCGCACCCCAGCTCCAAAGCAATCCTAGGACCCTGCTGTACAGCGACGTCACATCAGTCATCACGGCGTCACCTGTAACAGTGACGCGTCACATCAGTCGTCACGGCGTCACCTGTAACAGTGACACGTCACAGTCATCACGGCGTCACCTGTACAGCAGTGCCCTAGCATTGGTAAATTTGGGTGGACTACGACACCTTATGGATACTATTTTTCCACTCTCTTTCCCGAGTTTTACTGGGAATTTTCCACTCCTTATTTTAAAATGCATTTTCCACTCCTTATTTTAAAATGCATTGGATAATTGGAACCCTGATACTGATTAATGGATGTAATAATGGGGACAGCCTGTATAGAGAAAGACAGGTAAGAATTGGCATAGGTACCTAATAACTCATTCTGGTGAGCGGGTAATTGGATATTGATAAAGCTGAGTACATATGATTTTTGGTTGAATTTTCCACTCTTTATGCTTATTTTTAGCCAGAATTGTCTACTCCGCACCCCAGCTCCAAAGCAATCCTAGGACCCTGCTGTACAGCGACGTCACATCAGTCATCACGGCGTCACCTGTAACAGTGCCGCGTCACATCAGCAGCGCAGTAGCACAGGGCCGCGCCACACAGGGTATTTGGCAGTCGATAGTTGGCCCTACACCCCGGCAGAGCAGAGCAGAGCTACCTTCGTAGGTGGCGGTGACTGTGGTGCGCGGGTCGGTGGTTTCCACCCGCACGCCGCTGTGGTCGTAGCAGATCTTGGTGGTGGCGGTGCTGAGCCGGATGTCGAGGCCCTCGGCCATCGCCACCGGCACGCAGGAGTAGCCGTTCCGCACTGAGGGCAGCCGGGGCCGGCTCACGAGTCAGTCAGCCGGCCGCGATCGGTGGCCAATCAACACATACACAACCGGCGGCATGTTCCGGAAGCAAATTAGCTGCCAAGCGATACCGTCTCCCATGATAGGTGAAATACAAGTATTCTCCTCGAGCCCACAGATATACCTAATTCCCACCATTTGCTACTTCGCCCAGCAGAATGTTGCGAGTCCCACCATTCAAACACGTCACAGGCTCGACACGCACCACTGCTCGCCCGCCAACCCCCGCGTTCTCGGCGTCCAGCCGTGCCCCCCCCCCCCCTCACCGGTCAGGTGACTGCCGGTGAAGACGAAGTCGTCGTCCTGGTCCCAGTGCTTCAGCGACAGGTTCGACAGCGGCGTGGCGTTGGCGAACTCGAGGTTGGCGAAGTGCCAGTCGAGGATCTGACGGTCGCGTGACGAGAGGTAGACGTCGCTGCGGCACCCGGGGGAGGGGGAGGAGAAGGTCGCCGTCAGTATCAGCGTGACGACGACACAAGGAACCGCCGGTCGGACTACAAATACACAACAGCTGAGGGCAGGCACTACTGCGAGAAGCAAGGCTTAACTAACTCTGTTCATGAGAGTACTGTGGAGCGCGTGTGGGGGGGGGGACATCAGTCACCTATGTGAGAGCTCATCCTCCCGTCCCTCACCTGGGTGGAGAAGCATCCAGCTCGTGCAACTTCTCTTCAATCTCCTTCTGCTGTTCATGCAGCAAATCCCACTCCTGTGGAAAACAGACAAAACGTCAGAGATCAGCCAGTGTGACAAGACAGCATGGCCAGTAACAGGGAATGATGATCTGGAGGCATAATATGCTGCCAGCAGTGAACTCTTTCGAAAATGTCTCCACGTTGCATTATTCACATAGCAAGAAACAGCTGAAACGATACAGTGCCTAATTGGGTGTATGTACCCTCTCATCACACAGCGTCCCACCAGTCCTCGGTGCCCCGTCCGTCACACAGCGTCACAACAGTCCTCGGTACCCGCTGCGGTGACATGTCCGTCACACAGCGTCACACCAGTCATCGGTGCCCGCTGCGGTGACCCGTCCGTCACACAGCGTCACACCAGTCCTCGGTGACCCGTCCGTCACACAGCGTCACACCAGTCCTCGGTGACCCGTCCGTCACACAGCGTCACACCAGTCCTCGGTGACCCGTCCGTCACACAGCGTCACACCAGTCATCGGTGACCCGTCCGTCACACAGCGTCCCACCAGTCATCGGTGACCCGTCCGTCACACAGCGTCACACCAGTCCTCGGTGCCCGCTGCGGTGACCTGTCCATCACACAGCGTCACACCAGTCATCGGTGACCGCTGCGGTGACCCGTCCGTCACACAGCGTCACACCAGTCCTCGGTGACCCGTCCGTCACACAGCGTCACACCAGTCCTCGGTGACCCGTCCGTCACACAGCGTCACACCAGTCCTCGGTGAACCGTCCGTCACACAGCGTCACACCAGTCCTCGGTGACCCGTCCGTCACACAGCGTCACACCAGTCATCGGTGACCCGTCCGTCACACAGCGTCCCACCAGTCCTCCGTGACCCGTCCGTCACACAGCGTCACACCAGTCATCGGTGACCGCTGCGGTGACCTGTCCGTCACACAGCGTCACACCAGTCATCGGTGCCCGCTGCGGTGACCTGTCCGTCACACAGCGTCACACCAGTCATCGGTGACCGATGCAGTGACCCGTCCGTCACACAGCGTCACACCAGTCCTCAGTGACCGCTGCAGTGACCCGCCCGTTACCTTGAGTGCGCAGGTGAGGTCGTAGCGTTTGGTGCGGATGACAAACTCCTGTGTGATGTCTTTGCCCGTCTTCTCCTCGGCCAGCTTCTTGTGCTGGTGGTGAAGCTGACGAATCCGGTCTCCGAGCTCCGATAGCTGCCCGCACGGTTCATCAGGTCACTCGGGGTCAAGGTCAGAGGCGGGGTCAGGGTAAGAGGCGGGGTTCGGGGTCAGGGTAAGAGGCGGGGTTCGGGGTCAGGGTCAAAGGTGGGATCAGGGTCAGGGTCAGAGGCGGGGTTCGGGGTCAGGGTCAGGGTCAGAGGCGGGATCAGGGTCAGGGTCAGAGGCGGGGTTCGGGGTCAGGGTCAGAGGCGGGGTTCGGGTCAGGGTCAGAGGCGGGGTTCGGGGTCAGGGTAAGAGGCGGGGTTCGGGGTCAGGGTCAGAGGCGGGGTTCGGGGTCAGGGTAAGAGGCGGGGTTCGGGGTCAGGGTAAGAGGCGGGGTTCGGGGTCAGGGTCAAAGGCGGGATCAGGGTCAGGGTCAGAGGCGGGGTTCGGGGTCAGGGTCAGAGGCGGGGTTCGGGGTCAGGGTAAGAGGCGGGGTTCGGGGTCAGGGTCAGAGGCGGGGTTCGGGGTCAGGGTAAGAGGCGGGGTTCGGGGTCAGGGTAAGAGGCGGGGTTCGGGGTCAGGGTCAAAGGCGGGGTTCGGGGTCAGGGTCAAAGGCGGGGTTCGGGTCAGGGTCAGAGGCGGGGTTCGGGTCAGGGTCAGAGGCGGGGTTCGGGGTCAGGGTAAGAGGCGGGGTTCGGGGTCAGGGTCAAAGGCGGGATCAGGGTCAGGGTTAGAGGCAGGGTTCGGGGTCAGGGTCAGAGGCGGGGTTCGGGGTCAGGATAAGAGGCGGGGTTCGGGGTCAGGGTCAAAGGCGGGATCAGGGTCAGGGTCAGAGGCGGGGTTCGGGGTCAGGGTCAGAGGCGGGGTTCGGGTCAGGGTCAGAGGCGGGATCAGGGTCAGAGGCGGGGTTCGGGGTCAGGGTCAGAGGCGGGGTTCGGGTCAGGGTCAGAGGCGGGGTCAGGGTCAGAGCCGGGGTTCGGGGTCAGAGGCGGGGTTCGGGGTCAGGGTCAGAGGCGGGGTTCGGGATCAGGGTCATAGGCGGGGTTCGGGGTCAGGGTCAGAGGCGGGGTCAGGGTCAGGGTCAGAGGCGAGGTTCGAGTCAGGGTCAGAGGCGGAGTCAGGGTCAGGGTCAGAGGCGGGGTCAGGGTCAGGGTCAGAGGCGGTGTTCGGGTCAGGGTCAGAGGCGGGGTTCGGGTCAGGGTTAGAGGTTCGGGCCAGGGTCAGAGGCGGGGTCAGGGTCAGGGTCAGGGTCAGAGGCTGGGCTTGGGTCAGGGTCAGAGGCGGGGTCAGGGTCAGGGTCAGAGGCGGGGTTCGGGTCAGGGTCAGAGGCGGGGTTCGGGTCAGGGTCAGAGGCGGGGTTCGGGGTCAGGGTCAGAGGCGGGGTCAGGGTCAGGGTCAGAGGCGAGGTTCGAGTCAGGGTCAGAGGCGGGGTCAGGGTCAGGGTCACGGTCAGAGGCGAGGTTCAGGTCAGGGTCAGAGGCGGGGTCAGGGTCAGGGTCAGAGGCGGGGTTCGGGTCAGGGTCAGAGGCGGGGTTCGGGTCAGGGTCAGAGGTTCGGGCCAGGGTCAGAGGCGGGGTCAGGGTCAGGGTCAGGGTCAGGGTCAGAGGCTGGGCTCGGGTCAGGGTCAGAGGCGGGGTTCGGGTCAGGGTCAGAGGCGGGGTTCGGGTCAGGGTCAGAGGCGGGGTCAGGGTCAGGGTCAGAGGCGGGGTCAGGGTCAGGGTCAGAGGCGGGGTGCGGGGCCGGGAGCGGGATTAGGTGCGGGCATCAGGTGTGAGGTCAAGGAGACATTGTACTGTCACGTGTCAAGCTGTATATGAGTCAAACTATTTTTAAAAAACTAATTAGATACTGTTCAAGCGTAATCGCAGTTTGCACGCTATGTTTGACTCGGCACCGTTAGTGTTGTTACTATTATAGTTCGGATACGTTCTAAATTGTATCGGCCAATGTGACGTGATATGTACGTGCTTACCCTGTGTAAGTTGGCCTTCAGCTTCTCCTGCAGTGTGCTGATGAGCTTGAAGTGGGCCAGCTGCTTGTCTTTGACAGCCTTCTCCTGCAGCCTGGAGCGCCGAAACTCAGTCAGCTGAGGCCACTACCCTTAGTGCAGACATACAGTCCCACATGGCAAAGCTAAGACACGAAAGGCAATATGTTATCGGTGATAATTTAATGAAGTGGCGTGTAGAGACGCAAATTTCAGGACCACGGAGCCGGCGCTGGGCCCAAATTCAGGCCCGGCGTGCCTGAAGCTGTGTCTGAACTCAGGCTTGCCGGGCTCATGCCGGGCTCAGCACAAGTTATCAATTAAAACAAAAAAATAGAAATCAATATTGGCAGAAGTCAGAACATACATGCTTAAAGATCATGATAAATTGAGAAAACAAAATATACAACAGTAAAACACCAGCATAACACATAACAATGTCCTAGTTTACAAATTAAAAGTGATAACTAGTACGACCTAGCAAGGAGTGGACACACCAGTGAAACTTAATAAATCAAACTACAGGGTCAATTCATGATCAATTCATCAGCTCAGTCACTGCAGCAGTGTGAGAGTCGAGTGCAGTCAAACAGAAACAACTACCCCAAATCATATTCCACTGTCATCACTAGTAACTAGGTGGGGTGGCATACAATATTATATTTAGTCATCCCATTGCCCCAGGTCACCCCAAATTATTTTGTATAACAAATAAGTACCTATGGAACAAAACCACCCACGTATATGATAATAATTATTGTTAATACTATTGTAAATACATATTACTGAGAATATTTATTGATACATATTTACTATTTAGTTCCACATGAGAAAGGACATATTCAAGTCATATCATTTGTAGTTTTGGTAGTGAACAAATATTGTATTTTATGCAATTACAATTATAAAGGTGGAAAGACTGCAAAACACAAACAAAAACATTTTGCAAAGAAATCTTAAATGGCCAAGACCTGTCACAGAATGCAAACCTGTCTAGTTCCACTTCAACTTCTTATCACAATAGCTCCATAATTTATATATGACCTTGCATAATTACACGTGACACACTCCCCGACAACACATTCAAACCCAATTTCCAAACAATGTGTTTTGATGAGTCACATTTGCGACGAATTCGCCAGGACTGGACCGTAAAAGAATCACGTGTGTCAATTAAGCAGTAGATCGATATTCGCGAATGTGTCGCTGACAGATATTCACAACTTCACACCTCAGAATCGCGACGCCTCAGAATTGTGTGAAGACAATTGTTCATGTTCGTATTCGAAAATAAGCTGTAGTATTAAATCTTAACCATTGGTGTCAGTTGAAGTTTAAATATTTTTTAAAGAAGTCCATCTGCCGAATCCGCAATATGTTGACATTTTCATTTTGGTGATTTTAAGTAATTATGGTGATAAAGTTAGTCATTTCGGTGACGGGATTAATTGTCTGCGCCGTTTTGAGCTCAACGCTTCACAATTGTCAAATACTTCAGACGCCATTACGCACAGCAGTGAAGTTGACGTCCGTCAAGCTAGCAGCAGATTCATATTCGCGAATCTGCTGCTGCCAGACAGACATTCGCCGGGCTCGAATATACTGCTACTGGCAGCAGATTCGGCGAATGTCTGTCAGCTGGCAGCATATTCGTGAACAACTTACGCGGCCTTTTTGGCGCGAGCAGCAGATTCAGATATTCGCCGGGCTCGAATATACTGCTACCAGCAGCAGATTCGGCGAATGTCTGTCAGCTGGCAGCATATTCGTGAACAACTTCCGCGGCATTTTTCGCGGATCATCTGAACGCCAACAGCAGATTCGCAACGTGATGTGTTTGAGTTGTTCGGTGAAAGATGGGTACCTTCTAGGTAAGTAGGAGGAGGTTAGAGGTGCTACTCACTGACTGCTTCAAGTCAGTAATACGTTGATCAATACCTACTTACCTAGAAGGTACCCATCTCTCACCGAACAACTCAACTCAAACACATCACGTTGCGAATCTGCTGCTGGCGTTCAGATGATGCGCGAAAAATGCCGCGGAAGTTGTTCACGAATATGCTCCCAGCTGACAGACATTCGCCGAATCTGCTGCTGGTAGCAGTATATTCGAGCCCGGCGAATATCTGAATCTGCTGCTCGCGTCTAAGATGCGCCAAGAAGGCCGCGGAAGTTGTTCACGAATATGCTGCCAGCTGACAGACATTCGCCGAATCTGCTGCCAGTAGCAGTATATTCGAGCCCGGCGAATGTCTGTCTGGCAGCAGCAGATTCGCGAATATGAATCTGCTGCTAGCTTGACGGACGTGTGAAGTTGTACCAAGGCAGTTGTACGGCCTTGGCTTTGGCAGTGAGTAGCTCAAGCTTTGTTTATCTGTGCTCACTGCCCAAGGCTGTATAAATATGTGACAAGGCCGTATAAGAGTGGCTCTGTGTGTGACTGGCTTAGATGTTAGTTATAGATATCTTGGCTTGGATAGTGAGAAAACCGAGGATACTCTGTAATTTAAAACAGGTCGATTATTTTACTTTTATCATTCAAGATATGATTGTCACTCCCAATGTTTTTAGTATGTTTGTCATACTTAAATGTCCAGGAAAACTTGCCTTTTCCCCATTATCCTGTGAAGTATATTTAGTATTTACTAGTCCATGTCAACATTGATCAAATAAGTAAGTAGGTTGTAGTACCTCTAACCTCAACATTGTTTGTAGAAGCTATTACAATTACAACCCAAACATTGCATTGTGTGATGTTGAGTGATGAATGCATACTTATTACATACTTTTAAGCTGCTCGTTTGGACTTGCATGATCTATATATCTATCATGCGTCTTATTTTTGTTTTTTATTTTTGCAAACCACCAAAGATGAAAGAAGTCTACTCACCTTGACCTGTTTGACTTTCCTGTTAGTCTGTTGTTGATTATTTATCTCAAGTTCTGACTTGTGTGGGATTTCTTTACTCCATGGTCCATATATATCCATTATCCATTGGTGTTTCAATGTGGTGTGTGTTAAAATGGTGCAAAATGCACATTGCAAACTATAAATATTCCTGCTAAAAGATTTTAAGTGTAGAATGAAGTATACATGCAGATTCCTAGCTTGAGCTGCCGCGTGCCGGGCCTGGCGGGTGCTGCCACATGTGGCCGGCCTTGATGCCGGTCCCAACTCATGTATGAGCGGTGGCGGTGCGGGGCCGGTTCCTGTTTTTGGGGGAATTTTTGCATCTCTAGTGGCGTGCATATGAGAGCCGTGATGCGAAACGAACACAACAGCTGTAGCTCGCTGAATGACATTAGAGAGCCTATCTCCGAAGAACCTACTTGATGACCCAGTCGAGCGCCTCGCCGAGCGACAGAGCCCGGTTACCGGCGTAGTTGAAGTCGAGCTGGTGGGAGATGTAGCTGGTGGCCTCCAGCAGACGGTTGAACTCGCGCTCAACCATCTCGTCCTTATCCTTCGGCACCTCCTGCAATCAGAACAATCACACAGCCGGCCGTGAATCAGACACGAAAACGTGATCGTATCGATACTAGAAGCTGTTCGATTTTGATTGATCACGCCGATCACTAGCAATCGATCACTTGCACTGCAGAATCTAGTAACGGATTCCAGTCATTTCATTAAAACAATGCTTCTCTCGGGACGTAATATGAACGAGTGCATTGCGCATTTTCCCATCTATCCAACCAGTGTATGATATGGCCAGCCCGTCACTTACGCTACTGCCGCTGCTCTCGTAGAGCGGGCACTTTTGTCGGATCTTGTGCAGCTCCATGTTGATCTGTTTGGAGACTATGGCGATCGGGTTACCGCCGAGTCCGGTTACCACCATGGCGCCCAGGTCAGCGATGTAGTTACCCTTCCGGAACGTGGCGATCCGGCCGCCCACCCGCTCCTGGGTGAACAGCGGCAGGACACGTCAGGACACGTCAGACACACGTCAGACACACGTCAGGACACACGTCAGGACACACGTCAGACAACGTCAGACATACGTCAGGACACACACGTCAGACATACGTCAGGACACACACGTCAAACACACGTCAGACACACGTCAGACATACGTCAGAACACACACGTCAGACACTCGGCAGACACACGACATACATACGTCAGGACACACACGTCAGACACACGTCAGACACACGTCAGACATACGTCAGGACACACGTCAGACACACGTCAAACATACGTCAGGACACACACGTCAGACACTCGGCAGACACACGACATACATACGTCAGGACACACACGTCAGACACACGTCAGACACACGTCAGACACACGTCAGACACACATCAGACACACGTCAGACACACGTCAGACATACGTCAGACACACGTCAGACATACGTCAGGACACACGTCAGGTCACATGTCAGGTCACACGTCAGGTCAGGTCACACGTCAGGACACACGTCAGGTCAGGTCACACGTCAGGACACACGTCAGGTCAGGTCACACGTCAGGTCACACGTCAAGTCACACGTCAGGACACTGACAGAAGACGACGGCCGGCGAGCGACAGCCGGGTGCGATGCATGCTCTCTCGTCAGGTGACACGTCAGGACACTGACAGAAGACGACGGCCGGCGAGCGACAGCCGGGTGCGATGCATGCTCTCTCGTCAGGTGACACGTCAGGACACTGACAGAAGACGACGGCCGGCGAGCGACAGCCGGGTGCGATGCATGCTCTCTCGTCAGGTGACACGTCAGGACACTGACAGAAGACGACGGCCGGCGAGCGACAGCCGGGTGCGATGCATGCTCTCTCGTCAGATCACACGTCAGGACACTGACAGAAGACGACGGCCGGCGAGCGACAGCCGGGTGCGATGCATGCTCTCTCGTCAGGTGACACGTCAGGACACTGACAGAAGACGACGGCCGGCGAGCGACAGCCGGGTGCAATGCATGCTCTCTCGTCAGGTGACACGTCAGGACACTGACAGAAGACGACGGCCGGCGAGCGACAGCCGGGTGCGATGCATGCTCTCTCGTCAGATCACACGTCAGGACACTGACAGAAGACGACGGCCGGCGAGCGACAGCCGGGTGCGATGCATGCTCTCTCGTCAGGTGACACGTCAGGACACTGACAGAAGACGACGGCCGGCGAGCGACAGCCGGGTGCGATGCATGCTCTCTCGTCAGGTGACACGTCAGGACACTGACAGAAGACGACGGCCGGCGAGCGACAGCCGGGTGCGATGCATGCTCTCTCGTCAGATCACACGTCAGGACACTGACAGAAGACGACGGCCGGCGAGCGACAGCCGGGTGCGATGCATGCTCTCTCGTCAGGTGACACGTCAGGACACTGACAGAAGACGACGGCCGGCGAGCGACAGCCGGGTGCAATGCATGCTCTCTCGTCAGGTGACACGTCAGGACACTGACAGAAGACGACGGCCGGCGAGCGACAGCCGGGTGCGATGCATGCTCTCTCGTCAGGTCACACGTCAGGACACTGACAGAAGACGACGGCCGGCGAGCGACAGCCGGGTGCGATGCATGCTCTCTCGTCAGGTGACACGTCAGGACACTGACAGAAGGAGACGGCCGGCGAGCGACAGCCGGGTGCGATGCATGCTCTCTCGTCAGGTGACACGTCAGGACACTGACAGAAGACGACGGCCGGCGAGCGACAGCCGGGTGCGATGCATGCTGTCGTCAGGTGACACGTCAGGACACTGACAGAAGACGACGGCCGGCGAGCGACAGCCGGGTGCGATGCATGCTCTGTCGTCAGATCACACGTCAGGACACTGACAGAAGACGACGGCCGGCGAGCGACAGCCGGGTGCGATGCATGCTCTGTCGTCAGATCACACGTCAGGACACTGACAGAAGGAGACGGCCGGCGAGCGACAGCCGGGTGCGATGCATGCTCTCTCGTCAGGTCACACGTCAGGACACTGACAGAAGACGACGGCCGGCGAGCGACAGCCGGGTGCGATGCATGCTCTCTCGTCAGGTGACACGTCAGGACACTGACAGAAGACGACGGCCGGCGAGCGACAGCCGGGTGCGATGCATGCTCTCTCGTCAGGTGACACGTCAGGACACTGACAGAAGACGACGGCCGGCGAGCGACAGCCGGGTGCGATGCATGCTCTCTCGTCAGATCACACGTCAGGACACTGACAGAAGACGACGGCCGGCGAGCGACAGCCGGGTGCGATGCATGCTCTGTCGTCAGATCCGATCGTCTGACTGAAGCACTCTGGTCCTAAAAATGAAAGCACTCTGTTTCTAGAAACCGCAAGTGTATGACATATAAATGTGATTCCTCTGAAAATGCAAACGCTACAGACAGACGGAAGATAAGGCGGCCACTGCCAAGCAGTTCAGAGTGTGCTGTGATACGGAGGAGTGGTACAAATGTGCTGCGGTGCTGTTCGAGTAGTGTGCGCTGTGCCTACCCGGGCCTCCAGCACGGTGACCTCCACACCGAACTGCTGCAGCTGCCTGGCGGCAGTGAGACCGGCGATCCCGGCTCCGATCACCAGCACCCGGCCCCGCTTCTCCGCCGGCACCGGCTGTAACACGCCATAGAAGCAGCAGGTCAGCGGCAGCAGCGGGAGGTCAATGTCAGTCAGGGGACGTATAGTAGGCGGTCAGCAGTAACGCGGTGATGCGTGGAAACGGACAGCAGAAGTGAAGTGCGCCTGGTCACAACATTCAGGAGGGCCACGTATAATAGTTATCGGCCACAGATAAAACAATGCACAATAGTGGCCCGTTTAGAGCACAAAGAAAGAAACAAGATCGTGATTAATGATGATGATGATTACGGCTTGCAAACACCGACACTGCCAAGGTAATGGCATGGTGTCCATAGATCGGAATTAAGCCCAGCTGAGTAGTCACAGCTTACAGTACGCTGCCACCATGACGTGGCCTTTCTGAAAGTCAACTTAAAAATTACTTCACCAATTTATTTTCCGTGTTACTATCACATACAGCCGGCACTACAAGTTGTCCTCCGAATCACATATGTAATCCGGATTTACGGCGAGTTAGCAACACATGATCCGAGCAGCTTAACTGGGGATAAGCAGCGAAAACACGGTCCGGTTCCAGCGAGGAGACGAGCAAATCTAACAACACGGCACAGAAAACACGAGTGCCAGCGGCTCAGTACTGAACCTCCGCACCCGTTCCACCCGCACCCACCACCCCTCACCCGCCCCGCTGACCTGGAGCCGTTCCACCCGCACCCACCACCCCTCACCCGCCCCGCTGACCTGGAGCCGTTCCACCCGCACCCACCACCCCTCACCCGCCCCGCTGACCTGGAGCCGTTTGAAGATGCCGAAGTTGATGTATCCCTGACGCGCGAGGAAGGCGTGAGTGCGCTGAATCAGGTTGGTGTCGGTGTTGTAGGGAGGCTCGATCTGCACCAGCGCTCCGGAGTACGTCAGCTCCTCCTTAGGACTCTCGATCCACAGCTGCAGCTGCGGTCAGACAGGCACATATACGCAGTTACAGCACCAGCCACGGTCAGACAGGCACATACACGCAGTTACAGCACCACAGGCACATACACGCAGTTACAGCACCAGCCACGGTCAGACAGGCACATACACGCAGTTACAGCACCACAGGCACATGCACGAAGTTACAGCACCAGCCACGGTCAGACAGGCACATACACGCAGTTACAGCACCAGCCACGGTCGGACAGGCACATACACGCAGTTACAGCACCAGCCACGGTCAGACAGGCCCATCACGCAGTTACAGCACCAGCCACGGTCAGACAGGCACATACACGCAGTTACAGCACCAGCCACGGGGTGCTGATGACCAAACAGGCGTGGTAGGTTTTCACTATATGTTCAGATTCAGGCGCTTGATATGATTAAGCCCAGTAAAAGGGCTCTACAAAACGTCTCACAGGGTACGGTGTCTTGCCTTCTTGCATCAGGCCACTACAAATGATTCAATCGCGTTTAACCAAGCCCAAATGAGCTTAATAACGATATATGAGTAATGATGTTATTTAGCCCAAATTCAGCTGGTACTCTCTTACCAGCCTGTTCCTGAGGAAGATGTAGAGTTTCTGCGTCTGCGGCGCCCCGTTGGCGATGTCTGGCAGACAGCAGGCCTCCAGGGAGGTCAGTTTGTCTGAGGGCATCCTACTCTGGAAGGCGGCGCCCTCCAGACCGTGGAAGCCTGCCGCACACCGGGGGCATGTTACCGAACACCCCTCTATACGACAGCCGACAGCGCAGGACAGAGTTCAGTCTTCAGTGAACTAAGCCATACGACCGAACACCATGTCCATGACTCCCTTGTCCTTTCCTAGATTGATCTGTGCGATACGCGGCGTCCCGTCACCCTTCCTGGTGAACTAGCTTGTGCCGGCGTTACGCTGCCACCATGCCTGCCTGCCTGCCCTGCGTTACACCAGCCCAGCAGCGACCCTCTGTGGCCGGCAGCAGGCGGCTGGCAGACTGACCTGTGGCCGCGGCCAGGTCATCCTGCTCCGAATCAGGCTCGTCCTCACGCTCGGACTTGGCCGAGGGCGTGTCCTGGCCGCCGCGGCCCCCACCGCCGTCCGCCGGCCGACTGACACTGTCACGGCTCTCCGAGCCAGAGTCGGTCTCCAGGGGGTCATCAGCTTCCTGTGAAGAGGGGGGGGGGACAACACGGGGTGAATCGTCAGTCTTCGAGCCAGAGTCGGTCTCCAGGGGGTCATCAGCCTCCTGTGAAGGGGGGGGACAACACGGGGTGAATCGTCAGTCTTCGAGCCAGAGTCGGTCTCCAGGGGGTCATCAGCCTCCTGTGAAGGGGGGGGGACAACACGGGGTGAATCGTCAGTCTTCGAGCCAGAGTCGGTCTCCAGGGGGTCATCAGCCTCCTGTGAAGGGGGGGGGGACAACACGGGGTGAATCGTCAGTCTTCGAGCCAGAGTCGGTCTCCAGGGGGTCATCAGCCTCCTGTGAAGGGGGGGACAACACGGGGTGAATCGTCAGTCTTCGAGCCAGAGTCGGTCTCCAGGGGGTCATCAGCCTCCTGTGAAGGGGGGGGACAACACGGGGTGAATCGTCAGTCTTCGAGCCAGAGTCGGTCTCCAGGGGGTCATCAAGCCTCCTGTGAAGGGGGGGACAACACGGGGTGAATCGTCAGTCTTCGAGCCAGAGTCGGTCTCCAGGGGGTCATCAGCCTCCTGTGAAGGGGGGGGGGACAACACGGGGTGAATCGTCAGTCTTCGAGCCAGAGTCGGTCTCCAGGGGGTCATCAGCCTCCTGTGAAGGGGGGGGGACAACAAGGGGTGAATCGTCATCAGAATCAGAAACACGAGGTGAATCGTCAGCCTCTTGTGGGATGACGACACAAGGTCGGTTGGCGGCCTGGTTGAACTGACAGACTAATCGACCAGTCAGACAAACCAACCATCCATGTCAGCAAAGAACATAAATTTCAAACCAGTATGCATGTGGCCAACTTCAGTAATAGATGAGAAAAGCTGACTCGTTTTCATTATAAGAGTCACAGTTGTGTGTGAGACAACAATCTCCTAACCTTTGTGCGGCGAGCTTTGCTGGTCTTGTATCCATCGTGTTCGGCTGCCTCCCGTTTCCTGGCACTCTGACGCTCCGGGACCGACGCTTCGCTGGCCGGCTTGGCCGGTTTGTCCATCTCAGCAGTGGCTCAGTGTGACTCCTACCACAGCAGAAGTCGTCAGCACAATATCTGTATAGCACATATCTGTAGCCACTGGCACTGGGCAGATACGGAAAATAATTCAAAATTAGATGGTTTAGTGTTCTTTTGTCTGTAGTTTGCATTATAATATTTTAAATTATAATATTTTCCCATTGACTTATAATGAGGTCACGAAATTGACCCGACCTTAGGTCACTGATATACAAAATCCAAGATATCATCATCATCATCATCATCATCATGTATTTTGTAAGGATATACGAATTGTAGATATGTGATCTTATGAAATCCTGTAAGTGTAAAACCGATCATCCAAAAACTGTGACTGTGGTACAACCGACAACTTTGTTTTGGAATTGGGGTCACGTGACCTGGTCTGATGGCCTGACCTGAGATGACTTGAGGTCAATAATTAGCATAATGTGGGTAATTGATTCCCAAACAGCTGTGCCAAAAACCGCTACCCTCGTTTTTCCACTACCCTCGAAAACCCTAATGGGGGTGTCTAAACACACAACCCCCCCCCCCCCCCCCCCCCCCGGCACGGCGCAGGTTAATTTTACAACACCTTAAAATGAAAAGTATAATTTTTGTTTACATTTGAAAGTAATATATCACCATGATCGTAAAACAGTGAGGTTTTCATTCATAACAATGTCAGACAGGTATGTGTCATCAGTTTTCTATACTGGGCGCCGTTTCTGCGGAGGCAGTTTTCGGCTCTCTGACGGATGTGCCGCACCGCGCGCCTGACATCATCAGGCTCCAGTCCTCGAGCGAAGCCCTCCACGGTGGTCTGTAGATCACTGAGCGTTGTTGGAGGGTTGCGCCGAAGTTCGGCCAATGCCAGAAATGTTTGGATATTAAATACAATGTTGTGGGAAGCATCTCAGCCAGATATACAGTGATGTCAGTAATGCAGCGTTTCTTTATAGGGTAAAGATCAAATCACCAGTCACATCAAAACAATGGCATCCCAAGCTCTCAAAACTAGCAGGGACAAATTAAAATGCACATGTACTTTAACATGGGAGTGGGAACTGGGACCATATTAGGGATGGCTGCAAATTACTAGGGACCTAGTTTCCCAGTAGTGGTGACACAGCACCCATGCATCAAGATACCAGACTTTACATGGCCCATGCTCAGGGGCGTAGGGAGGATTTCGCCCAGGGGGGGGGGCAAATGGGGTCAGAGGGGCCCTCATAGCCAAGGGGGGCCCACATAGTCGTATGTTGTAAAACAACGACAAATAAGTTTTCGACAATGGGAAAAAAGTGTATTTTTTTATTTTTGTGAGTCAAAAACTCACAATTTTCGCAAATCCGAGATAGCTATTTTGAATATAATGTCATTTACTTTCTTTTGGAATTTGTATTTGCAATTTGCTTCAAAACTCAAATTTCTACAATTTTTGCAAACATTTATTGTTTTTCTACCAAAAGTGACATGACATGACTAAAACGTTATTATCTCCCAAAATACTTCACAATTTTCAGTGAATTGTTGTGATAAGATTGATGCAGCATAATGTACTGCAAGATTGACATCGATATATATCGTTGTTTTCAAGTTATTCAGAAAATCTGGGGGATTCTGCCACCTCCAGCAGGGTGCGGGTTAATGCAACTATTATCCTGCATCTTCTTCAATTCGGATTCAGGAAACAACACAGTATGTACATGCTGATTGTGCACATGTACGATGAAGTTACAAAATCTCTACAAAATAACGAAATAACATGCTCATTATACCTTGATTTACAGAAAGCTGTGGGTACAGTTTGCTTAGCAATTCTCTTGAGAAAAAAATACACTGCAGTGTGATACGAGGGGTTTCTACAACACAATATAATCATATATTAATGAGAGGCATAAAATGGCAATATGAGGTTGCATCTAAGAAAGAAATGATGAAAATTGGCGTCCCACAAGGTTCAATTTTAGGTCTTATTGTATGTATTCTTTATATTAATGACATCAGCAATACAACAGACATAGGTACCTTTTACTTATTTGCTGATGATATATGGCAATTTGTATTCTTATGCTAGAAATGTTGAAGAGCTCCAAATAAAGATTAATTAATTAATTCCCAAGAATTAATTAGTGGTACCATGTAAATATATTATCACTAAATGCATCAAAGACAAATTACCAAATATATTCAAGATCAGTGGCATGACAACATAGTACTATTTGATACACCAATCACAACAAAAACATGCATTAAATACTGTGGATGTTCCTGTAGATGAAAACAATAAATGGAGAGTCATATATATATATATAGTGTAATGTGTGCTAAGCTGTAATATAGGAGCTATCAGAATATCCAAGCTTTATTTATCCTCACAGCAACTTCTATTGCATCTAAATTAGTGTGCAGTGATCTGGATTTGGGGGGTAGGAATTATGAAACTAACACTAAAAAGCTTTTGATAGTGCAGAAACAAGCGATTTGTTCGCCCCTGTAGCTCAGTGGGAGAGTGATGGGCTTCTGACCTTTCCTGGTAGTGGTAGTGCGAGTTTGAGTCAAAGCAAAGCCTACATTGTCAAAGCCTTGTACTTCTCTCAGACGTTACTAGCATAACCTGAAAAACAATTAGAATTTTGACTGGTCTTCCTTTGAGAGACTCACTGGCGCTCGACTGACAAGACTACCTCTACCACTACAGGACCCTCTAAAGCTGACCCGGATCCAGAGTGCCCCCCCCCCCCCAGAGCCCGGGTCGCGCCCATGTCACGACATACAAACGCGCCTGTAGGGCGCAACTTTTGTTGCCCCCCTGACCGAAATATTGGATCTGCGCCTGCTCTGAAGGCAGACAGAGGGCCCTCTACAACCAGAAGGGGCCCTCCAAATGTTGATAGTGGGCCCTCTGCAGATCAGCAGGGCCATTTAACCCTCGCCCTACGGGAGTTCTTTTCACCTTCGCCCTACGGGGGTCCTAAAAAGACCCCCCCCCCCCCTGTTAACTTCCAAACCAAGCAACATAGAGCAACGCGGTAAGAACCAAGATGTTGCCTGTCATGTTTGGAATCTAACAGTATGCAATTTTTATATTTCGGGTCAACGAGTGGCCTTCCAGGTCAAGTGAATGACCTCGATCAACCACGTCCAGAACAGCGATTTTGCTCTGTCAGAAAACCTCAAAATGATACATTGATAAATGTGAATAAAAAGGCATGTTCCTAGACCATTTGTGTCTCATAAATACAGAAAAGGTAATTATTTATTCGTATCTGGTCAAAAAAAGTCAAAAAAAGTTATTTTACAAAATTATGTCATGAATTTCTTACACTTAGGGAGCCATCACTCAGTCAAAAATAGATATTTCTTTGAAATTTCGTTCGAGTATTTTCCATACTCAATTCTCTTACATATATTCCATTTTTTTAATATCTTTGAAAATTTTGATTTTGTGGTGATTTAAAAAAAAAACAGTTTTTGTCCATTTTGGGGGTCAAAAACCCAAAATTTTGCAAATCCGAGATAGCCATTTTAAAGAAAATGGCATTGTATATCTTTGCTTCATTGCGTTTGCAATTTGCTTCAAAACTCTGTGTTCTACGATTTTTCAAACATTTATCGTTTTTCCACCAACATGACGTCATCAAAACATCATTATTTCCCAAATTTCTCAACCAATTTCAATGAAATGTTTACAGCATATGTATAATTGTTGTATACTTAGCTACTGAAAATTTCAGCAAGATGCGCCACATTTTAAAAAAGTTATGCAAGAAAAACCTCAGGGGGGTCATTTTAGGACCCCCTGTAGGGTGAGGGTTAAAAGCTGGTTGAAGGCCCTATCCGCACTGGCTGGGGCCCCTTTCCATGTATTTACATATACATGCCTTTAACAGACTAAGCAAGTGTTATTATTTATTTGTGTTACAATTTGTTATGGTTTGTGGGCATTTTTTTATGTGATGCAAGGCGTCTGCGGGAGCCAGACACCGCCCAAAACACTGGGGCCTTCGGCCCCAGGGACCCTCACTCGGTCGCCAGAGAGCCTGCCTGGCCTCCAAGGGGGGGATGGCCCCCTTGCCCCCTCCCCTCCCCTTACCTATCCCTTTGCCCATGCTAAAGTGGTGATCAGTGTTTTGCTGTATCATGATCAATAATTGTAATGTCTACTCCACCAATGGCATGAAAAGTATGGTATCTTGATAGGACCAGTGGTTAGGCCTTAACCCTAATTGTTTGCCTCAGACTAGTAAGCCGAAATATCCAAATAGGTGCCAGCATTCTGATGAACTAGCTGAACTCAAGTTGTAAACATTTGAACATTGGTAAGGCTTAATGTTGATAGTAGACATAAGGTCATACTATAAACAACTAGCCAATACACATACTATAAGGTCATCTTAACCAAACAAGTTGTGAACACGTATATGTACAATAAAGAAAGGTTATAGGGCATTGAATATATTGATGACTTGATAACTTGGAATGCTCGCTAGTCTGTCCACTGCATCAACAAACCTGAACTAGAAAAAAGAAGCAGACGGTTTAATTTTAAAGGCTTACTCAAGTGCATGGCAATATATCTAGAACTGGAATAATTAAGAATTATTCAGTACGTCGATCAAAACTCACCTCAAAATGTATAATGGTGTATAGAATATTGGCGGCGCCGCAGACAAAAGATATCAATATTGCCGGTAGCGTAGCGTAGCGTGTTTGATTCTAAACAAAAAGTGAGGCGTATGTAGCGGCACAGTGACATAAGGAGCAGGATGTAAGCCGCTAAAATATTGTTGTTATGCTTGTGTTGAGGGAAATCCCTTAGTTTTCTATTAACGTTTCGACCTTATACTTTATAGAGCAGTGGCGCACGCAGGATTCCATTTCGGGGGGGTCAGAGCCCTAAAAGCGGGCCCCCTTGAGAGCGGGCCCCCACCCATTTTTAGAAAACTTCGCGGATTTCGGTCACTTGTTTTTGACCGGGCCCCCTACAACATGGGACCTGAGACATTATAATTGTCTTGTCAATGTCGTGTAAAGTGACTGCGTGTGCTACTGATGTGCGAATTTTAGGTGCGTGTGCTACTGATGTGCGGTACAACTGTCGAGAGTAATTTTGACGAAATGAGGTAAATGACAACAACACAAATTATATTTTACAGGTTAGGCAGGTTAGGCAGGTAAATGACAACAACAACAATTATATTTTACAGGTTAGGCAGGTTAGGCAGTCCGATCCCCGGTAGTTAAGTCATCATTATCGTTGGGGTTTTAGTGCGCCTCGACTACGTCATTCGCACCTACCATCATGTTGCCACAAGTTGCTATAAACCATTTCCTGAAGCAATAATGGATAATGTAAAAAATACGTATCAATATCAAATACGCCCGTATCAAGAATTTGCAAGGATCGGGCCCTGTTGTGACCGGGCCTTCGTTTTGACCGGGCCCTATATCACGTCTTTCCCAGCACCGGGCCCCTGTTTCGGTCGGGCCTGACCAAGACCGGCCCCTACCAGAAACGGGCCCGCATCAAGAATATGCAAGGACCGGGCCCTGTTGTGACCGGGCCCATCTCACGCCTTTGTCAGCACCGGGCCCGTGCCTCGATCGGGCTTGACCAAGACCGGGTCCCTACCAAAAATGGGCCCGTATCAAGAATATGCGAGGAACGGGCCCTGTTATGACGGGGCCCTCGTCATTGCCGGGCCCCATGCCACGCCTTTGCCAGCACCGGGCCCCTGCCTCGATCAGGCCTGACCAAGACCGGGCCCCTACCAGAAACGGGCCCGTATCAAGAATATGCGAGGACCGGGCCCTGTTGTGACCGGGCCCTCGTCCTGACCGGGCCCCATGCCACGTCTTTGCCAGCACCGGGACCCTGCCTCGATCGGAACTGACCAAGACCGAGCCCCTTCCAGAAACGGGCCCGTATCAAGAATATGCAATGACCGGGCCCTCGTTCTGACCGGGCCCCATATCACGCCTTTGCCAGCACCGGGCCCCTGCCTCGATCGGGCCTGACCAAGACCGGGCCCCTACCAGAAACGGGCCCGCATCAATAATGTTCAAGTACCGGGCTCTCGTTCTAACCGGGCCCCATATCACGCCTTTGCCAGCACCGGGCCCCTGCCTCGATCAGGCCTGACCAAGACCGGGCCCCTACCAGAAACGGGCCCGTGTCAAGAATATGCGAGGGCCGGGCCCTTTTGTGACCGGGCCCCATCATCCCATGCCACGCCTTTGCCAGCACCGGAGCTACCTCGATCGGGCCTGACCAAGACCGGGCCCCTACCAGAAACGGGCCCCTTAGAAATACGGGCCCCTCAGAAATTTTGGGGGGGTCAGCTGACCCCTTTGACCCCCCCTGCGTGCGACACTGTTATAGAGTAAATACGAAACGACGTAAATAGAGAATAAATTAATCATTTATTCCTCTAGATTCTAGCTATAGGGGAGACCGGGGCGTAATATATCAATTTTCACATTTATCCTCCTAGCGCTAGCCGTCAACTCGGAAGATATTTGAAATCGGCTTATCAGACACTTCTGCAGGAAAGGTGTCTCCCCCCCCCCCCCCCCAAAAAAAAACATTAATTTGTATTCTAACGAAGCATAAATAGGTACAGCGACAATTCGAAGACAGCTCTGCAAGTGATGCATTTAACCAGTGGCGCACGCAGGATTCCATTTCAGGGGAGTCAGAGCGGGCCCCACACGTTTTTGTTGTTGTTGAAAACTTCGCGGATTTCGGATGTCTGTGAAGTTAGCGTCATCGTCATCACCGTGAAGTTAGCGTCATCGTCATCACACAACTCCAACGTTAACTTTTTATTTCCCCAAACTTCGTGTGCAGGTCAATCAGACCATGCTGATTCCAAAAATCAAGTCCATTTTGCGATAGCGATTGACCTTCTAGGTCAAATTTGAGGTCAAACGAAGGGGAACGCACTGGAGCCTAAGGTTACCGTCCGATTTGCTTAAAGGAAATAGTTCACCTTCAACATGGGTTTTGAACTGAAATAGCAGTTTTGTAGTCCGTGTTGAGAAATCCTTATCTGGAACTTGTATTGGCTGAAAAGACTCTCCAGCCGAAGATATTTGACTTTTTGGCGAAGGAATACGGCGCATATATGATGTACTGTACCGTCTGAAAGTGCCAGCACTGCCATGGAGCATGCGCAGACCAATAACGCACACCATAAAATCAATAATTTACAACCTTCTGTCCTGAATTGGCGCGATGTAGGACCATTTTTAAACAGAAAAAAAAGAAACTGTATTAAAAAATATAATAAAATCGTGTTCTGAAAAAAATTCCGAAGGTGAACTATTTCCTTTAAAAATGGCTTCAAACGATTCCTTGGGTCAAAATCTAGTGTGAGTGGACTTTCAGGTCCTGACCTTTAAAGGAAATAGGTCCGTGTTCGGAAACCCCTATCTGCAAGTGTTCTTGACTGAAAAGACTCTCCAGCCGAATATATTTAAGTTTTTGGCGAAGGAATGCGGTGCTGGCGAAAGAATGTTGTACTGGTTCTAGCCCGGGCAGAGGCTATACCATCACTCAATCAGCTTGCAGCTGGTGCTAGCAAGCGATCGCCAGCCGCCGGTTGGCACATCTCCAATGCGAGTCTATCTTTACGCGACTACTTTCGAATCTGATTGGCTGAACCATTGTTTACATTCGCGTGACGTCAGGACTCTGACTCAGAGAGTATGCATATAGTTTTGATAAACAATAAAAATGTCCGGCCTTCTGTCCTGAATCGGCGCAATATAAGGCCATTTTCGACAATATAAAAATAAATTGTATTACAAAATATAATCAAATCGTGTTGGGTAAAAAAATTCCAAGGTGAACTATTTTCTTCAACCCTCGCCCGAGTAGGGCAAAATCACTACGTGTTCGGGTAGGTTCTTGGGTCATTAGGTGTCAATGACCCAAATGTCATCAAAATTGAAAATGCGTATAAATTGAATTGTATCGAGCTAGAATCGTTAATGAGCATATCATAATGCTTAAAGGAAATAGTTCACCTTCGGATTTTTTTTTCAGAACACGATTTTATTATATTTTGTAATACAGTTTCTTTTTTTTCTTTTCAAAAATGGTCCTACATCGCGCCAATTCAGGACAGAAGGTCGTAAATTATTAATGTTATGGTGTGCGTTATTGGTCTGCGCATGCTCAGACCAGTGCTGGCACTCTCAGACGGTACGGTATAACATATATGCGCCACATTCCTTCGCCAAAAAGTCAAATATCTTCGTCTGGAGAGTCTTTTCAGCCAAGAAAAGTTGCAGATAAAGATTTCTCAACACGGGCTACAAAACTGCTATTTCAGTTCAAAATCCCATGTTGAAGGTGAACTATTTCCTTTAAAGGAAATAGTTCACCTTCGGATTTTTTTTCAGAACACGATTTTATTATAATTTTTAATATAGTTTCTTTTTTTCTGCTTAAAAATGGTCCTACATCGCGCCAATTCAGGACAGAAGGTTGTACATTATTGATTTTATGGTGTGCGTTATTGGTCTGCGCATGCTCCATGGCAGTGCTGGCACTTTCAGACGGTACGGTACATCATATATGCGCCGTATTCCTTCGCCAAAAAGTCAAATATCTTCGGCTGGAGAGTCTTTTCAGCGAAGAAAAGTTCCAGATAAGGATTTCTCAACACGGGCTACAAAACTGGTATTTCAGTTCGAAACCCATGTTGAAGGTGAACTATTTCTTTTAAAGGAAATAGTTCACCTTCAACATGGGGTTTTGAACTGAAATGGCAGTTTTGTAGCCCGTGTTGAGAAATCTCTATCTGCAACTTTTCTTGGCTGAAAAGACTCTCCAGCCGAAGATATTTGACTTTTTGGCGAAGGAATTCGGCGTATATATGATATACCGTACCGTCTGAAAGTGCCAGCACTGCATGGAGCATGCGCAGACCAATAACGCACACCATAAAATTAATGATTTACGACGACCTTCTGTCCTGAATTGGCGCGATGTAGGACCATTTTTGAAAATAAAAAAGAAACTTCTTAAAATAATTATAAACAGCATCCTATCAAATGGCATGTAACAACATTCACAACAAGGCAAACAACACTCGACATATAATTATCAACCCTCCCCACATGCGCTACAGTTCCAACTTAGAGCTTAGAGCTTGGTCCGTCCTGCCCACTGTCAACGTCCTGAGGCAGCGGCAGCGCGTTAACCGGCCGGCTCTGCCCAGAGTAGCTTTGTCGCTCTCGCCGGTACACAGCATTGTCCCGGTCCACGGCAGCCCGCAGCGGGCCGGGCAGCGCCGTCAGTGCAGGCGGCCGCCCACCGGCCGCCACCGCCCCCGCCAGCCGGTACAGCAGTGTGTAGGCGGCATCAGAAGATTGCCGTGGTCGGCCAAGCGCGGCCGCCGCTGTCACTGGCGTCGCCGAGGTATCGTCCAGCCGCCACCAGCCGCCGTCAACGCCGTCCAGGCCGGCCCCGTCGCCACTGCAGGACGCGCGGCAAAACGAAAAGTAATGACCGGCGTCCATCGAGTGACAGGCGTGTACGATGACTGCATATAGGCTATACTGGGCGGGCTGCTGGCCGGCCAGCGACACGGCCAGACGCTCAGTCACGCCCACCGGCGCCAGCACCTTCCGCAGCGCGCCGGTCCGCCGGTCGAACTCAAACCGTACCAGCGAGACGACCAGGTGCGGCGGTGGTGTCAGCAGACGCAGCTGGCGGTCGGCGTCCTGCAAGCAGGCGCACCTGGCGCAGCGGTACTGGTTCTCGCCACAGAGACGCTCCGGAGCCAGGTACAGCCGCAGCAGATCCGACACTGTCATGTTCGTCGTCATGTTCGCCGTGGCCACCGCTGTCAGCGGCCTGGAGAGCGCCTCAGGCAGCGCCAGGTGCAGGTCCGTCACGCGGTCCACGTGGCGCGACACGGAGCCGCACGTGCAGCACGCATAGGTGGTCTCGGCGCGGCCGGTCAGCAACCGACGTACCAGACCGGCGGCCGGCTCGGCAGGCTCCCCGGGCGGCTCTTCAACCCCGCCGTCCGCAGTACCGGCATCACCAATGTCACCAGTCCCCGGCTCATGACTAGCATCACCAGTCTCAACACCAACACTGTCAATAATTCGACCCACCCTTGCAGGATCAGTCCCCGTTTCACCAGTGTCACCAGTACTGGTGAGCCGCACTGTCAGCACCGGCCGGCTGAGCGCTGTCGGTGGCGGCCGCGGAGCCACCTGCCAAACTACCTCCATCAACCTCACCATCACCACATCATCGCTAACCAGGTCCAAGAGCGGCACCAGCGGTGGTCCGCCGTGAGCCGGGCCGGTGTCGCAGGAGCGGTGCCGGGGCCGGGGCCGCGGCCGGCCCGCCACCGCCGCCAGACCCGGCATGCTAGTGTCGTCCTTGGCGCGGGGAGCGGTGGCAGACCAGGCCGGCAGCGGGACGGTGGCCGGAGCGGACGGTACGGCGGGTGATGCAGGGGCTCGCTCCTCCTCGTGTATCGCATCCAGCAGGTACCTGATGAACTCCGAGCAGTCGTGCTGGCGTCCCCACTCGAACCAAGGCGGCAGGGCGGCCCGCTGGAACTCGGCCGGGCTGTAGGCGGGCCGCTCCGAGAAGGCCAAGAAGGCGAACACCCGCTGCAGGGCAGCCAGGTGGGGTCGGGAGGGAGACGGCCGGGTGGCCAACACCTCACTGCACAGCTGGTCAGAGTGGAACAGCGCCTGTAGGATCGCGTTCATGAAGCAGGTGTTGCCGAGGTTAACGAGGCCCCGGCGCCGCTGGTCCGCCGTGCCGCCCGGTACCGCCGCCTCTGAGGCCGGTGAGAGCGGGAGCGGGACGGACGGTTCTCCGGCGGACGGCTCTCCGGCGGGCGGCTCAGGCCGGGACTGGGGGGAGGGGTCTGTCCAGGCTGATACCAGCAGGCTGGCCATGACGGTCGGCGGCTGCGGCGGCCGGCCCTTCGAGACATGCATCTGTTTCTCCCCCTGTGCTTCTCCATATGTTGCTGCTTCGTCTGCTGCTGGTAAAGTGGATAGTGGTGTTGACCGATAGACGTTGCCTTGACGTTAGACAAGGCAACTGATGCTGACAGGCCTCCAGCTGTGGCGAGCACTGATGTGGCGTTTCCCCGTGTGATGGCGATGGAGAACCGTTGCCACAACCAGGCAGTCTCTCGGCGTTCGCCCGAGACGGTGACAATCCGTGCCCCAAGTTGCTTGATAAATGCCTTAGTGAAGGGGCCGCAAGTACCACCAGTTTCAAAGGCTACTGGCTCAAACTGGAAGCGATGCGTGAAACCCGCGTACTTTCGGCACTTCCTTTGTTCGGCGTCCCTTGCGGCAGCTCCGGCAGATGCGGCGGTGGAAGGTATGCGAGATTCAGCATACGTATTGACGCAGGTAGCGTCCCATAGTAGGCTGATCCCTCTTGAGTACGGGTAGACCGACATTCCATCAGGCCTCTTGCCATCGCCTCGGTCCACTCCGGTCGGCTCCAGGATGGATGGGATCCCAGCGGACAGCAGGGCACGCCTTACGATGTCGTTCAGTGCTGTGTGTCGGGGATGTCTTCCAGCACTGAGGCGGCATGTCAAGGCGTGATAGCCCTTGCTGTCCACGGGGGCACCGCATCTACATCGATGAGGAATGCATACGACTGCTCCAATTCTCAACGCTATAGTGATTCGCAGCGTCTCGTTGTCCAATAGTGTGCCGAGGTTGGCTGATGATATGGCGTGCATCCAGGCGCCACTCTCAGGTGTGCCAGCGCTTAGCAGTCGTGCTCGGACGAGCTGATTCGCCTCCGAGAGCATGGAGTCTTGATGACGCTCAGCGATGGTGGAGTCCCACGTCCGCTGTTGGCGTTTGGCGTCCCCTTGTGGTACTTCTGAGTCGCCGGCCACAACTAGCCAGTCCTCAACTGCCACCGCACACTCACGCACAACACTGGGGCCGGGACAGCATGGTGTGCAGGCAGCATGGAGGATGTTGTGAGCGCTGCGGCCAGTCGGCCCGGCGGCACAGCATGCTGCCACTGTCGGGTCACCGCGCGGCGCGCGGCCGCCCGGTGCATGCAACCTACCGCCGCGGGCGCCGGCCACCGTCCCGTGGCCAGCCGCACGCGGCACCCGATTGGTGCACTGTAAGGGTACCAGGCCTGACTGGATTACCTCATTGGCTGTTCACCCAACCATGTATGTGACGTTGTGCGTGTCTAGCATGGTAGGGTGTCAGTGTGCCTCCGGACTCGATCCAATACAGATATGCACCCCGCAACTCGCCTCTCACTGGACCGACCAGAGCAGGACCGACGACGACACCACATGGCGCGGTCGGCAGTTGGAACCTCTGCCAGACACTTCTGATACTTCTACTCTGCATGGCCTACAATCTGCGGTCAAGCTGCAAGATGGACGACACTGAAGAGGATTCAGAACCACCATGGCTGACCAAGATGCTGGACGGCCTACAGGAGCAGCACCGGCAAGACCTGCAAGAGCAGCGAGAACAGCATCAGCGTGACTTCAACCTACTCCGAACGGAGATACAAGATGTACGCACGCCAGCATCCAACGCTCGCAGAGACTCCGGCATTGGAAGCAACCAGGTCGGAAGCCCGAGGCGCTCTGCCGTTGACGTCCATGGGTACCGACGCTGTAGAGCCAAAGGCTCCAGTAGTACTGTCGAGATCAGATGCTGCATCAACTACAACAACGGCGTCTTCAGCAAGATCACTGCTGTCGTATGGCGCTGCGAGACCGCCTACAATAACGCCACCAAGCAAGCTCTCCAGGTCCATCAGTTTACGCGACTTCCGAGCATGGAGGTCATCCTGGAACGACTACAGCAGGCTTTGCCAACTCGGCACCTTCAGCCGTGAAGATCAGCTGGCCTACTTGCGATCCTGCTTCACCGAAGACATGCGTGCGGCATCCCAGCACGCTGTCGGTATCAACGAGGAGACTGACACGGTCCAGTCAGCGTTGGACAAGATTGAGCAACATCTTCGCCAGCAATGCAGCATCGCCATCGACCGGGTGAAGTTTGAAGAGCGTCGCCAGGAAGAAAGCGAGCCCTTCGACTCTTTCTTGATTTCAGTCAGAGAGCTAGCTGCTGATGCTGAACTGTGCTCCGAGTGCATAGACCAGCGTCTCACCACCCGGATCATGTCTGGCCTTCGCAACCAAGAGACTCGACGCACTTCTTGGCACTTCGCCCGTTTCCGTCACTGGAGCAAGTCATCGACATATGTCGTTCTGAGGAAGCTGCTCAAGCAAACAACGAAGTCCTACAAGACGTCATCAACAGAGGCCACAATGTATTCAGCATCTCTCATCACCGTGTCCAGGGTCAGCGTAGTCCTTCGCGAGGACGCTCAGGTCCACCATGTGGCCGCTGTGGCTGGTCCAGTCACCCGAAAGGCACATGCCCGGCAGTGGACCAGGCGTGCTTCTTCTGCGGCATCATGGGACACTTCGCCACAGTTTGCCGCAAGAAGCGCTCGTCTCAACAACCACAGACTGAATCCGACGCATCGCTGCGATCACGCAGCAGGCACCGCTACCTGCCTGACCAGGCAGTTGTTCCTCAAGTAATCGTCAGTAGCCTGCATCGCAATCTACAGGCCCCAAAAATCGCCATCGAACTGGAAGATCCCGATGGTGCGTTCTTCGGCTGCATCGACACAACCCCAGACTCGGGGGCTGAGATCACAGTGATGAGCTCAGACACGGCGCACATTCTTGGAGTTCAAGACAACGCCTTGTCCAAACCGCCCAGCATCGACATCACAGCTGCCAACGGACAGCCTATGCACTGCATTGGCACCTTCAAGGCCATCATTCGTCTGAACGAGAAAGCTGTTGAAGAAACAGTCCACGTCTTCAAGGAGTCGCGGGGACTTCTGCTCGCTTGGTATACAGCTCAGAAGCTCGGCATTCTCCCACACCACTACCCACAGCCTGCTCCGCTGTCGCCTCAACACTCTCAGCCCAAGTGTGTAAGCCAGACGCGCAGCGAGTCACCAGTATGTTCAGTGAAGAACAGCGACCAACAGCAACAGCAGAAGCAGCTCCGCAGTGATCTTCTCGAAGAATTCGCCGATGTCTTCACATCTGACAACACCACATCTCTGAAGCCGATGACCGGCCCTCCAATGGTGATCCACGTCACAGAAGACGCCAAACCCTTCGCGGTACGCGCGGCCCGCCCTGTGCCGTACGCATGGAGAGACGATGTGAAGTGCCAACTGGACGAAATGGTTCGGCAGGGTATCATCGACCCTTTGGGCGACGAACCATCAGACTGGTGTCATCCACTAATTTTGGTCACGAAGTCTGATGGAGGAATAAGGATATGCGTCGACCTCACCAAACTCAACAAGTTTGTGAAGAGACCGCTGCACCCACTCTCTACTCCAAGAGAAGCCGTCGCTAGTATCCCTGTGAACGCGAAGATCTTCTCCACGCTGGACGCCAAGTCAGGATACTGGCAGCTCCCTCTACAAGAAAGCAGTCAGCATCTCACAACGTTCATCACTCCCTGGGGGCGCTTCAAGTTCCTCAGAGCGCCCATGGGTCTGGTATCGACAGGGGACGAGTATTGCCGACTCGGAGATCTTGCTCTCCAGGGACTGGACCACATCGTGAAGGTGGTCGACGACATACTATACATACGGTGAAGGTGGACGACATCGTGAAGGCACGACGAGACGTTCGAAGACCATGCAAGCCGTCTACGAGCTCTACTCACACAATGCCGCCAACATGGCATCACGATAAACGAGAAGAAGTTCTGCTGTGCACAGGAAGAAGTCTCCTACTGCGGCTTCAACCTGTCTTCAGCTGGAAAAGAGGTCGACCCTGGGAAAGTCACGGCCATCACTGACTTCCCCACGCCAACCAACATCACCGAGCTGAGGTCTTTCATGGGTCTCGTTCAGCAGTTTGGCGACTTCTCCACCGAGATCTCATCTGCCGCTGACGCACTCCGTGGTCTACTGAAACCCTGCAACGCGTTCGTGTGGACGCCGGACCATCAAGCAGCCTTCACCAACGTCAAGAAGGCGCTGTCATCACCGCCTGTACTGGCCCACTATGACCCGAAACTACCAACGGTTCTACAGACTGACGCTGCCCGACTGAAAGGACTCGGATACGCCCTGCTACAGCAGCATGGCGATCGCTGGCGCCTGGTCCAGTGCGGGTCCAGATTCCTATCCAACACCGAGTCACGCTATGCGATGGTGGAGCTGGAGCTCCTGGCAGTGGTATGGGCCCTGAAGAAGTGCCGCATATTTCTCCAAGGACTACAGCACTTCCAAATCGTCATCGATCATCGGCCACTGATACCGATCCTGAACGACTACACTTTAGACGCTGTCGAAAACCCACGTCTCCAGCGTCTGAAGGAGAAGACCAGTCTCTACAACTTCACGGCTATCTGGCAAAAAGGGAAAGACCATGTCATCCCTGAGCACACTGTCACGTGCTCCTGTGGAAGAACCGACGTCTGAGGACAGCCAGCTCATCCAATCTGTGGAACATCACGTCCATCGTACATCTATCGTCATCATCGGTGAGGTCTCAACCCAGCAGGCGCCAGCACATCTCCCAGACCCTCGACTCGAAGACCTTAAGAGGACAGCACAACAAGATGACACCTATCAGCAACTTCTGGCTGCTGTCTCACAAGGCTTCCCATCTTCCAAGGAAATGCTGCCTCGTCCTCTACTCCCATTCTGGAATGTTCGTCATGAACTTTCTTCCCACGACGGCCTAGTCCTGAAAGGTTGCCGCATCCTCATTCCGAACGCTTCCCGGAAAGCTACCATGGATGCGCTTCATGATGCTCACCAGGGGATCGAGCGCACCAAAGGACGAGCACGTCAAACAGTCTGGTGGCCTGGCATGAACAGCGACATCATCAACGCAGTCGGCAACTGCAACGCCTGCCAAGAGCATCGTTCCAGTCTGCCTCAAGAACCGATGGTAATCGACCCTCTACCATCAAGAATCTTCGAAGATGTCTCCTCCGACCTCTTCTCGCATGCTGGCAGAGACTTCTTCGTCTACGTGGACAGACTATCTGGCTGGCCAGTTGTCTATCAACTTCCACGTGGCGACGCAACAAGTCGCCAAATCATCAAAGCCCTTCGAGACGTCTTCGTCAGCCTCGGAGTCCCCGTCAGACTGCGGACAGATGGAGGACCTCAATACAAGAGCCGAGAAGTCGCCGGCTTCCTGAAACGCTGGGGAGCTCGACATGTCATGTCAACTCCGTATTACCCACAATCCAATAGACATGCGGAGGCTGCAGTGAAGGCGATGAAACAATTGGTCTCCAAGACGACGACAAACGGTTCTATCGACGACGACAAGTTCTACCGAGGACTTCTAGAGCTGCGGAACATGCCTCGAGCCGATAGACGTTCTCCAGCACAGATGGTCTTCGGTCATCCCATCCGATCCTGTGTCCCCGCTCATCACAGCACGTTCGCTGCTGAATGGCAGCAGCAAGCAGAAGAATGCGACTCCAAGGCAGCGAAGTTCCTCCATCAAGCGCAACAGCACTACAATGTTTCTGCACATGCACTGGCACCGCTGAAGATCGGAGCGCACGTCAGGCTGCAAGATCCGGTCAGCAGACGCTGGGACAAGCTCGGCACCATCGTCAGCGTCGGGTACCACAGAGACTACCTGACCAAGACACCAAGTGGCAGTCTTGTGGCGAAACAGACGCTTCCTCCGTCCATCACTCCAGCCACCACAAGAATCAACAAGCAAGCCGACGGATTCCTCACCATCAGAGGGTCAAGCCCCAGCACCTCGCCGTCAAGTGCGATTCCAGCTCCCGCTGCCGTCAGCTCTTCGACGAAGTACTCGCCAAAGAAGGACACCAAGCCGCCTGGGCTGCGACGACTTCTACTAGGACTGCTTCCCCAGCAGTCCCGATGAAGGGGGAGATGTTGTGAGCGCTGCGCCCAGTCTGCCCGGCGGCACAGCATGCTGCCACTGTCGGGTCACCGCGCGGCGCGCGGCCGCCCGGTGCATGCGACCTACCGCCGCGGGCGCCGGCCACCGTCCCGTGGCCAGCCGCACGCGGCACCCGATTGGTGCACTGTAAGGGTACCAGGCCTGACTGGATTACCTCATTGGCTGTTCACCCAACCATGTATGTGACGTTGTGCGTGTCTAGCATGGTAGGGTGTCAGTGTGCCTCCGGACTCGATCCAATCTGCACCCCGCAACTCGCCTCTCACTGGACCGACCAGAGCAGGACCGACGACGACACCACAGAGGAGATGAGCTGATGGCAGGAGTGTAGAGAGGCCACGTAGCTGGGCAGAGCTACATCCACTAAGCGGCGGAGCCCGAGGCCTCCGTATCTTGTTGGCAGGACGGCTTGGTTCTGTAGGAGTCATTGCATCTGACGTCCTTGCTCCTCTTGTGACTCGCCTAGGCCACCGCTGCGACAGCAGCGCCGCCACTGCCACTGCGACAGCAGCGGCATGAATAGTGCGTGCGCTGGCCGCTAGGCCGCAGCACCATTTTCTCAATACTTATTCATACATGCATTATTCACCTATTCACCTTCAGAATCTCATGCAACTGTGTATTTCTCTTTCATTAATTATTTCATATTCTAATTATCATTTTCACCTAAGTTCATCCAATGCACCTACTTTTCATTTCAAATATCGGTTTCTCCGTCCGACTCCGCGCTCACGCACCTAGCGTCTTCCTTCTTGCCGGGACCCTCGAGCCATTCGGTACTCGACACCACACCGGTGTCCATCGACCCAGCGGCGCTTGCGCCTCCCGTCCACCGGCCGGCCTGACTCACCAGACGCCCAGTGCCCCGCTGAGCACCCAGATGGACGCCTCTGATACTGGCATCGGCGCGGTGCTGCAGCAGTTCGTGGACGGCGCCTGGCAACCGCCGGCGCGCGCCGCCCGCTCGCCGCCACCGCCGCCGATTCCCCGTCTCTCCGCGCTTACTCCTTCTCCATACTCTTCGTGCTCAGGCTCACCGTCGCCGCATGCCGCCCGCTCACCGCGCTCCTCGCGGTCAACCCGCTCGGCTGAGACGGTCGTCGCTACGCCGCCGTCTGCCGACCACTGGACGGACGCAGTCAGTCCAGGTCGCCACTGCCGCACCGCCAGCTCACGGCGGCACTGCGCGCGGCTGCACGCCGACCACTGGACGGACGCCGTCAGTCCAGGTCGCAACCGCCGCACCGCCAGCTCACGGCGGCACTGCGTGCGTCTCCACCGACCCGCGGCACCGCGTGCGTCTCCACCGACCCGCTGGACAGATGCCCTCTCGCTGGTGCTGCTCGGCATCCGCTCCGCGCTGAGGCTGGACATCGGCTGCAGCACAGCGGAGCTAGTCTACGGCACGCCCCTGCGTCTGCCCGACGAGCTCATCGCCCCGACCAAGACTGAGCCTCCAACGCCTGCATCGTTCGCGGCCAACCTGCAGCGCACCATGCGGGCGCTACGACCGAATGCGCCGCGCAGAGCTGCAGGCCGTCCCTACGTGCCGCGCGCTCTGGAGCACGCCTCTCACGTGTTCGTTCGTCACGACGCGGTGAAGCCTCCGCTCGCTCCGCCGTCCGACGGACCCTACCGCGTCGTGGCACGGAGCCCGAAGACGGTGACCGTGGACCGCGGTACCCGGCACGACGTCGTCTCGGTGGACCGTGTCAAACCAGCCCACCTGGACAACGCACCACCGCCGACAGCGCCACCTGCCCCAGCCACCTGTCGCCAACCGCGCGGCAACCTGCCGCGGCACCCGGCCCATCACCACAAGACTCCGGAGCTGTTCCTGCGCCCGCCGGACCACAGCGAGACGGCGCCACCCGACCAAGGACCACGCCTTCCGCCCGCTGCCGGGCTGGCAGCGCCATCGCCAGCGGCCGCACCCGCTGCGACGCCAACGCCAGTCGTCCAGCCTCCGCCTCCCGTCGCCCTGCCACCCCCAATCTTGCGAACCCGCTCGGGTCGCGCGGTGCAACCGCCGGCGCGTTACCGCCACGTCACCTTTGGTGGACACGTCTAGGAGGGGAGCAATGTAGGAGTCATTGCATCTGACGTCCTTGCTCCTCTTGTGACTCGCCTAGGCCACCGCTGCGACAGCAGCAACGCCACTGCCACTGCGACAGCAGCGGCATGAATAGTGCGTGCGCTGGCCGCTAGGCCGCAGCACCATTTTCTCAATACTTATTCATACATGCATTATTCACCTATTCACCTTCAGAATCTCATGCAACTGTGTATTTCTCTTTCATTAATTATTTCATATTCTAATTATCATTTTCACCTAAGTTCATCAATGCACCTACTTCTCATTTCAAATATCTGTTTCGCCGTCCGACTCCGCGCTCACGCACCTAGCGTCTTCCTTCTTGCCGGGACCCTCGAGCCGTTCGGACGTGTTGCTGACCAGAACAATATACATATTAATTTCGCGTATACGAAGCAATTGTTAGTGACCGATACATAGCGTCGCTACAGTTCCAACTACCATCATCGAATCTCACGTTGGCTATGGCGATGAGCGCCGACTTGAGTGAGTCGTCCAGTGGCTGTAGAACTTCTGGCTGGCGATAGAGGGGCCCAGCTCTCAGCAGGTACTGGAGCTTTGGTAGCCACAGGCTGTTTCTTAGAAGGAAGAAGGCTGAGTGGGCGTCCAGGTGCTGAAACCGCTCCAACATTAGCTCCAGTTGCTCCTTCTTGCTTTGCATCATCAGTTCAGCTGCGGCCTCTGTGATCGGAGACCCAAGCAGCATCAACTCGTGGTCTTTGAGGACAGCAGCTCCGGGGATGATCCCACGGAGTTTATCTGTAGTGGAGCTTCTTTGTCCGTCAGAGGCATTCCTGGGCAAGATTATTTCGCATTTAGCGGGGTTGAGGACGAGGCCGATGCTAGTCATGGCAGGAATCAGCCGCTCCAGGTCGTTGAAGACACTGTCCACATCTCCGCCGATGGTTCCATCATCCAGGTACCAGCAGTTAAAATTTGAGACGACAGTATTTGCGATTGAGTGAATAGCCAGGGAGAATACAGCAGGTCCGCATGGATCTCCTTGCTGTATCCCCGTTGCTGACGATATCTCGGTGGTGCCGAAGTAGAGAGGGGTCGGGTGAGAGTATGCCTGCCAGAGTAGGGGATACAGAGCAGGAGCATGCTCACGCACGGTCCGGAAAAAGTGATCACGGCGCACAGTGTTAAAGGCGTTACGCATATCTATTTTCACGACAACGCTGACTTCATCCATGGACTGGATAAACTGTCGTGAGGCGTGGACTGCACAGCTTCGCAGCATCCTGGCGTACCGTAACCCAGCTGTGTGGGGCGCAGTTCCTGGCCTAGCTGAGCACTTAACGGCTTGAGGCCAGCCTTCGACGTCAGTCTACGGTAGACGGAACCAACAGCGATCGGTCTGATGCCGCCATCAGGTTTCCGTAGGGCAAGCAGCGAAGCTCCATAGAAGGCTGCACGTGCCGCAAGAGGTATTTCGCCGTTGAGTGCAGTGTTGGCCAGACCTGTTAGAGCAGTAGTGAGACGAAAACCAGCCTCTCCCGCTGACCCAGTGGCGGTCGCAAGGGGGGGGGGCATCCGGGCCATGCCCCCCCCCCCCCCCCAAAGACACATAAGGGGGGCCAACATATCTTTTGCCCCCCCCCCCAAGCTAAGGTCATAGACGGAGGGCCCTCCCAGGCCGACAGAGGGGCCCTCTCAGGCCGACGGAGGGCCCTCTCAGGCCGACAAAGGGCTCTCTCAGTCCGACAGAGGGCCCTCTCAGGCCGACAGAGGGCCCTCTCAGACCGACAGAGGACACTCTCAGGCCGACAAAGGGCTCTCTCACGTCGACGGAGGGCCCTCCCAGGTCGATGGAGGGCCCTCTCAGGTCGATGGAGTACAGTCTGAGCCCGACAGAGGGCTCTCTTAGGCCGACGTAGGGCCCTCTCAGGCCGACAGAGGGCCCTCTCAGGCCGACAGAGGGCCCTCTCAGGTCGACAGAGGGGCCCTCTCAGGCCGACGGAGGGCCCTCTCAGGCCGACAGAGGGCTCTCTCAGGTCGACAGAGGGCCCTCTCAGGCCGACAGAGGGCCCTCTCAGGCGGACAGAGGGGCCCTCTCAGGCCGACGGACGGTTTTCTCAGGCCGACAGAGGGCTCTCTCAGGTCGACAGAGGGCCCTCTCAGGCCGACAGAGGGCCCTCTCAGGCCGACAGAGGGCCCTCTCAGGTCGACAGAGGGCCGTCTCAGGCCGACAGAGGGCCCTCTCAGGCTGACAGAGGGGCCCTCTCAGGCCGACGGAGGGCCCTCTCAGGCCGACAGAGGGCCGACAGAAGGCCCTCCCAGGCCACCGGAAGGCCCTCTCAGATCGACGGAGTACACTCTGAGCCCGACGAGGGCTTTCTTGGGCCGACGTAGGGCCCTCTCAGGCCGACAGAGGGCCCTCTCAGGCCGACAGAGGGCCCTCTCAAGCCGACAGAGGGCCCTCTCAGACCGACAGAGGGAATTATCAGGCTGACAGAGGGCCCTCTCAGGCCGACAGAGGGGCCCTCTCAGGCCGACAGAAGGCTCTCTCAGGTCGACAGAGGGCCCTCTCAGGCCGACAGACGGCCCTCTCAGGCCGACAGAGGGGCCCTCTCAGGCCGACGGAGGGCCCTCTCAGGCCGACAGAGGGCTCTCTCAGGTTGACAGAGGGCCCTCTCAGGCCGACGGAGGGCCCTCTCAGCTCGACGGAGTACAGTCTGAGCCCGACAGAGGACTCTCTTAGGCTGACGTAGGGCTCTCTCAGGCCGACCGAGGGCCCTCTCAGACCGAAAGAGGGCTCTCTCAGGTCGACAGAGGGCCCTCTCAGGCCGACCGAGGGCCCTCTCAGGCCGACAGAGGGCCCTCTCAGACCGACAGAGGGAACTCTCAGGCCAACAGAGGGCCCTCTCATGCCGACAGAGGGTCCCTCTCAGGACGACGGAGGGCCCTCTCAGGCCGACAGAGGGCTCTCAGGTCGACAGAGGGCCCTCTCAGGCCAACAGAGGTCCCTCTCAGGCCGACAGAGGGGCCCTCTCAGGCCGACGGAGGGCCCTTTCAGGCCGACAGAGGGCTCTCTCAGGTCGACAGAGGGCCCTCCCAGTCCGACAGAGGGGCCCTCTCAGGCCGACGGAGGGCCCTCTCAGACCGACAGAGGGAACTATCAGGCCGACAGAGGGCCCTCTCATGCCGACGGAGGGTCCTCTCAGGACGACGGAGGGCCTTCTCAGGCCGACATAGGGCTCTCTTAGGCCGACGTAGGGACCTCTCAGGCCGACGGAGGGCCCTCCCAGACCGACGGAGGGCTCTGGCAGGTCGATGGAGTACAGTCTGAGCCCGACAGAGGGCTCTCTTAGGCCGACGTATGGCCCTCTCAGGTCGACAGAGGGGCCCTCTCAGGCCGACGGAGGGCCCTCTCAGACCGACAGAGGGAACTCTCAGGCAAACAGAGGGCCATCTCATGCCGACAGAGGGCCCTCTCAGGCCGACAGAGGGGCCCTCTCAGGCCGACGGAGGGCCCTCTCAGACCGACAGATGGAACTCTCAGGCCGACAGAGGGCCCTCTCATGCCGACGGAGGGTCCTCTCAGGACGACGGAGGGCCCTCTCAGGTCAACAGAGGACCGTCTCTGTCTCTGCGTCATAGGGCTCTCTGTCGGCCCTGAACAGAGAGGTCGACAGAGAGCCATATGAAGCCGACTGAGTCACTGAGGGACTCATAAATGAAAGTGAAAATGGACCCCTGAGCCCAAGGTAGTACCCGCGGGTGTCCAGGGTTTCCCCTTGGGGACGCCCCTGACTCCCGTCAGCTGTATGCTGCATCTAACCCCCGCCCGCTCCAGGGGGGGGGGGGTGCCCCCCCCCCCCCTGGGTGCGCTACTGCCAATGCCCATGCCATTTGGTTGTGATAACATCATGTGATGCTGAGGGAGGTGTATTGTAATTTGTAGGTGTCCGCAGTCTGAGATGACGAAGTTTGTTTACAATATGACTAAGAAAAGAGTTCGCCCCACAGCTCTGTGATCACTAAAGAGCGCTTTCGTATCGACAGTTCTCGAAGGCCGTCTGAGGACCCTATTCAGACCAGCTCAGGCCCCCAGGCCCGGCAAGGGCCCTTTTGCCAAGTTGCCCCCCCCCCCCCTTCCCCCAAAGGTCACCCCCCTCCCCCCTAAGGGTTCCAGTTTACACTAGATAAAATGGGATTCCCTCAAGCTTTAACATTACGTGTCTATGGGCGTTGCATGGAAAGAATCGAGTTAGAAATATCTTCGACTGCACCCCCCCCCCCTCCCCCCTCGGCAGGTGAAAAGGTACTGTTGCCCCTCCCTGAGAAAAAATACTGGCTTCGTGCCTGGTTGTGATGCTTAATTTCATTTAGTAAGCAAAGGGACATTTTGCTGGCAAGGGCCCTTTTGCTGGCAAGGGCCCTTTTGCCAAGTTGCCCCCCCCCCCCCCCCAAGGTGAAGGCTGCGACCGCCCCTGCGCTGACCGCCCAGTCAAATCCTTCAGATGTGCGGGTCTCAGCCCATCCAGCCCTGCGCTGGAGCCGGTGTCGAAGGAGGCGATGGATGCAGTCACATCTGCCTCGGTCACCAGGTGGGGCTGGGTGTTTTCGTCTGGACCGGGCGGGAGAGCCAGGTCGATTGGACTGGGCGGGTGCTTGCACTTCAGGCATTCCACGACATCATCAGACTGTTGGGCGATGACGTCGCTTGAAGCTAGGAGGCGTATGGCGCCTCGTACATCTCCGCAAAAAGAAACTGTATTAAAAATATAATAAAATCGTGTTCTGAGAAATTTTCCGAAGGTGAACTATTTCTATAATAAAAAATAGTTCACCTTCGGAAACAAATTCAGAACACGACTTTATTATATTTTTCAATACAGTTTCTGTTTTTCTTTTCAAAAATGGTCCTACATGGCGCCAATTCAGGACAGAAGGTAGTAAATTATTAATGTTATGGTGTGCGTTATTGGTCTGCGCATGCTCCCATGCAGTGCTGGCACTTTCAGACGGTACGGTATATCATATATGCGCCGCATTCCTTCGCCAAAAAGTCAAATATCTTCGGCTGGAGAGTCTTTTCAGCCAAGAAAAGTTGCAGATAGGGATTTCTCAACACGGGCTACAAAACTGCTATTTCAGTTCAAAACCCCATGTTGAAGGTGAACTATTTCCTTTAATGGGTGCCAAATTCGTAATCAGCGTCACAAAATGTCGTAAAAACTGCCAAATTCCAAAAAGGTCATGTCAGGTCATCTGAGGTCAGTGACCTATGTTGACCTGTGGAGGCGCATGACCCCAGTGGAACATATAATTATGTAAAATGTATCCCAAATTTGAAATCAGCGTCACAGAATGCCCTGGAAACCGCCAGAAGCCCAAAAAAGTAATCTGAGGTCATCGGAGGTCAATGACCTCAGTTGACCTCTGAAAAGGTCAATCGAGGTCACAATCTCAGTGGAAACCACAACTGTCACCTGGAAACACCTGTACATATGCTGCTGAACAACAAACACTCGAAAACTGCAGAAGTAACAAGCATCGATACTGCGGGACGCCAGTTGCGCCTGACATGACCTTGAGAAACAGAGCATAGGTCACAGGTCATGTGGCTTAAAAATTCAAAATTTTCAGAGTATGTGGGAAATTGTTCGAAAGTATAGGGTACTGAAGTTGCATCGAAATCGGTTGAAAACTGCGCGAGTTATTCCAGAAAACCGAGGGGGTGACATTTAGAGGGCCTTTAGAGGGCCCTGCTGGCCTTTAGAGGGCCCTGTTGATCTGTATATTTCCCTGTCAATCTGCAGAGGACCTCTGCCGGCATTTAGAGGGCCCTGTCGACCTGTAGAGGACCCTCTTCCAGCATTTAGGGGCCCTGTCGATCTACAGCGTGTCCTAGCCAATATGTAGAGGGCCCTCTGCTGGCCTTTAGAGGGCCCTGCCGATCTGTAGAGGGCCCTCTGTCGGCCTTAAGAGGGTCCTGCCGATCTGCAGATGGACATCTGCCGGCGTTTAGAGGCCCCTGCCGATCTGTAGAGGGCCTTTGCTGTCATTTAGAGGGTGATGTGGTGGTAGAGGTGGTCTGCGGGTCGAGCGCCGGTGAGGCTCTCGAAGGAGGACCAGTCAAAGTTGTAATTGTTTGTAAATGTATGCTAGTAACGTCTGAGCGGAGTACAAGGCTTTGCCAATGTACGAGTATTAACTCGGCATTGGCTGGGGTTTCAACGGAACGCCATTGGCTGCGGGGGGGACGTTTTTCGCCCCCTCCCCCCGGTTATCTTCCGAACCAATAACCGCAGCGTCGACCTGCAGAGGTGGCCAAAAATCTCGTCTGGACACACATCCGGACAAACATGTTGGCCCGTACTTTCCTGAGCGACTACCCAGTGGAAATCTTCGAATTATGAAAAACATGTAAACATGTTTCTCATCCTTCTACGATTTCAGTGGCAGATCCAGGGGGCCGTATGGGTTGAAGCCCCCTGCCTTAGAAAACGGCGCCCTCGAGCACCGCGGCGCCGAAATGTCCGTGAAGTTGGCGACTTATTTAGCGACTTGTTTAGCGACGACCTCCGATTTCTCCCAAAATGACATATATGATCAACTAGATCACGAGAAACACGAATATATTTGTTTTTCTATAGCACGTGTCCTTCAAGGTCAAAATCAAGGTCAAAAAGTTACTGCTCGATTTTGATTTTTTCTTACCAAAATGTAGCTCAGGAAAAGTTATAGCCGCACATTGAAAATCAAATTAATCGAGGTCCAACTTCAAGGTCCAAATCAAGGTCAAAGGACGGGAAACTGAAAAAGTGGGAGAAGTTACTGCTCGATTTTGATTTTTTTAACCAAACTGTAGCTCAGGAAAATTTTAGCCGCACATTGAAAATAAAATTAAATTGAGGTCCAACTTCAAGGTCAAAAGCAATGTCAAAGGACGGAGAACTGAAAAAGGGGCAGAAGTTACGGCTCGATTTTGATTTTTGTAACTAAAATGTAGCTCAGGAAAAGTTGTAGCCGCACATTGAAAATAAAATTAATAAAAGTCCAACTTCAAGGTCAAAATCAAGGCCCAAGGACGGGGAACTGAAAAAGCCAGAGTTTCTCACCGATCAGTTTAAAACTTACAAGGTGTCATGAGGGAATAAGTACTTACAATTCGTTTATCTCGGAATTTTGATATCGGTGACTTAAGGTCAAGTCAATTTCGTGACCTCCCCATATTAAGTCAATGGGAAATATTAAAATGCTTGCCATTTCAAGGATATGCATGATATTAGTCCAATTACTTCTGGATCATGTTATTATAGGATTTTCTTGATGATCCAAGTGTAAGTTTTGTTCAGTCACCCCTGTGGGGTCATTTGAGGTCATCCGAGTTCACCATCACTTGTTTGTCAATAACTCACGACATAATGAAGATAGAGAAGTAAAACCGGCAGCAATGTGTGTGTGTGTCGTCGAGACACATCTCCCTATATGCAACATGACCTAAATGGGTCTTGAACTCAGGCCAAGGTCACGTGACTTGTGGTCAAATTTCGAAGTTCCTTAACAAAATCAGATCAGCGTGTATATCATTCGAAGTGCATTGACTAGACAAACACAATGGCGTAAACAGAGTTTCGTTATCTTTATTAGATAAAACGTTATTAGCGAAAAACTGTTTTGCAAAAAACAGCATTTTCCCCCTTTTTTGACCTCTGGAGCCTCAAATATTGACCTGAGATCACATTTGAGGACATATTGTCGATTGCAAATTGCAATGACTGGCGATCGCTTTTTTCCGTTTGCTTTTAGCTATCATAGTTTCCGATATATATGGGAATTTCTGGAGCGAAGTCCTAAAACAGGGAAAAGATGGAAATTTTGACCTTTTATGACCTCTGGTGACCTCAATTTTGACCTGACCTAAACAATACTGAATACTTTCGATAGAACTTGTAACAAGCTATCAAACGCCGTTTTCCGCTTGTCGCTACGTAGCGTAGTTTTGCGAGATCTCACGGGGGGCTGAAATCACCCCCCCCCCCCCTGCAGTTCGTGTTCGGCGCAAACCCTCTGCAGTGCGCGGGTTAACGCCAGAAGTATATGCTACGATAAGATTAAGTATGTTTCACCACACCTGAAGTTGCAAAGAGTTCAGGGGCGCAGCCAGGATTTTTTCGACGGGGGGGCTAACCGATCAAGTGGGCCCCTTAGGCCCTTAGCATTGGCTGATGACCCCACCCACCCCCACCCGCCACCCCCACCCCCAAATGTATGTTGACAAGGGCGGCGGACCCATCTCATGTCTTTCCAGACATGAGATGGGCTTTTTCTGAGCCCAAGATGGGCCCTCTCCGGACTAAAGATGGGCCCCTTTCCACGATGTCCACGAGTTCCACGATACCACGATGGGCCCCTTCCAGGCCCGAGATGGGCCCCTCTGAGCCGCGACGGTGGGTGTTTTAGCCCCATATCACCCCCCCCCCCCCCCCTGGCTGCGCCCCTGAAAGAGTCCACTAGATTTTATATTTATTGGCAAATACCTATTAACTTTCTTCCTCAAAACTCACTCTTACGGCGTCGGCCAGATAAGCTGCAGCTTCTAACAGCGCTCGTTTCGCCGTTGCAAGGGGTTTGTGTATACGTGTTTCTTGTAAACCCACTGGCAAAATTTGACCTCAGGTCAAGGTCATCCAAGGTCATATGGCAGTCCAGATGGGTCACAATGCACATATTCGGAAACGGTTCGACGAGATAAACACAGTGGTATCGGTCTCACATACCACTGTGTTTCTGTATCTGTATTCAATCAAATTAAAAGGTATTGACAAAAACGTGTTGATGACCTCAGATGATTTCAGATGACCTTGTAAGATTCCCTGAGCAACATTATACATGGGTCATAAATAATGACTTATAATGGCATGATCCTGAAAGAATTGGCCTGATCTGATGCATATTCTCTGAATAGGAAGCATTTGCAAATTTCCCTATTGACTTACAATGGGGAGGTCACGTGAACGACCTGAGCTTAGGTCACCAATATAAATACAAAAACGAGATAAACGAATTGTAGGTACGTATGGCCTTATTCAATCCTACACGTTTGAAACCGATCGGCCAAAAAATGTGTCTGTGGTACGACAGCAAACTTTTATTTTAGGTGGGGTCACGTGACCTGGCCTGGTGACCTGACCTGAGATGATGTCCATCAAGACAGCCCCGGTTCAGCCCAGGTTCAGGACATCTCCGATCGAGCTGAAATTTGCAAAGAATAACCGTCAGTGGCCCAGTAGTCCAGACCTATCAGCATTCGGAGTCACTCCCAGCGGTTTGACCTCCAGAGGTGAAGCAAGGTCACGAGGTCAAATATTGCACAGCACATTGTGGCCTACCCAGAAGAGCTACGGGGATGAATCCAACGCTAAAATACTCGCACACACTGGTCTTACTTTTCCCACATTGACCCGACCTCTCAAGGTCACCATTTGACCTAAGGTCATTTCGGGGTCAGGCGCCGATACCATTGCACATCGCATAACTGGTGTACAGAAATAATTTTACAAATTATAAAGCATGTCAAACTGTGACCCAGGTGATGCACTAACTTTCGCCGAAAACACCTACTCGATAGCTATTACGGTTTGACCTTGAAAATAAAAAAGTGCAAAAAACAGTACTCCGAGAGTGCGGTCCAGGTTCAGCCCAGGTTCGATTTTGCACAGCGCATTGTAGCCTACCCAGAAGAGCTCCGGGGATGAATCCAACGCTAAAACTAATCCCGTTGTGTTGGATTCATCCCCGTAGCTCTTCTGGGTAGGCCACAATGTGCTGTGCAAAATTTGACTTCGTGACCTTGCTTGACCTCTGGAGGCCAAACCGCTGGGAGTGACACCGAATGCTTTTAGTCGTAGGCTACTGGAATCCTGGCAGATATTCTTTGCAAATTTCAGCTCGATCGGAGGTGACCCGTACCTGGGCCGAACCTGGACTGCACCTCTAGGAGTGATGTTTTTTGCACTTTTTTTAATTGTCAAGTCCCCCCCCCCCCCCCGGCCGTGATAGCTATCGAGTAGGTGTTTTCGACGATAGTTAGTGCATCATCTGAGTCACAGTTTGACATGCTTTTTAATTTGTAAAATTATGTTTGTACACGAGTTATGCGCTGTGCAATGGTATCGGCGGCTGACCCCGAAATGACCTTAGGTCAAATGGTGACCTTGAGAGGTCCGGTCGATGTGGGAAAAGTAAGATCAAATGTGTGCGAGTATTTTAGACTTGGATTCATTCCCGCAGCTCTTCTGTAGGACACAATGTGCTGTACAATATTTGACCTCGTGACCTTGCTTGACCTCTGGAGGTCAAACTGCTGGGAGTGACTCCGATGCAGCTAGGTGTGGACTACTGGGCCCCTGGCGGTTATTCTGTGCAAATTTCAGCTCGATCGGAGGTGTCCCGAACCTGGGCTGAACCTGGGCTGAACCTGGGCTGAACCTGGGCTGTCTTGATGGACATCCTGAGATGACCCGAGGTAAGAATTGCACACAATAGCCGTTTTCACGAAGGATTATTGCGCTGAAAAGTTCCTGAAAGATTCTAAAAGTTTTGAAAACTACACAACTTTTACATGCGATTTTTGGCTAGAAATGTCCCTCATAATTTTGTAATATGTTGGTAAGAATAAAATATGTTGACAAAATTGCGGTTTGGTGGTAATAAGCAAGATAAGTATTGATATAATCTGCAGGAAGTTTCAGGAAGATTATATAAATACCTATCTTGCTTATTACCACCAAACCGCACTTTTGTCAACATATTTTATTCTTACCAACATATTACAAAATTATGAGGGACATTTCTTGCCAAAAATCGCATGTAAAAGTTGTGTAGTTTTTCAAAACTTTCAGAATCTTTCAGAAACTTTTCAGCGCAATAATCCTTCGTGAAAACGGCTAATACAGGTAATTGTTGCAAGAACATATGTGCCAAAAACGACAGTGCAGCCCCTCCGTTGCGCTGCCGTTTTAAGCTATCCTCGAAAAACCTTATGGGGGCGTCGAACCCCCCCCCCCCCCCGGCACGGCGCGGATTAAGAAAGTTGAAGAGTTTGTATTTTTAATTGGTTCTCAATGCATAAACAAGATAAATCTGTTTTTTTGGAATAGCTCTGCCGATTGTATTGGATGTAGCCACAAAACCTGCGTTTTCTGCCGTTCTGGATCCGCCAGTGTACCTATGCAGTGCAGATCATACCGGGTTGGTGGATTGGGTCACTGGAGACTGCGACTTGGTGCTGCGACTGCGACTGGAAACCATGGATCATTGCGGTACAGTCTACATATTTCCAGACGCCATCTGGAAGCTGTATCATGGTACCTGGCGTATTGAAACAAGCGGTATAGTATGCGCCGCACCAATATTGCGGCGCAGCCTCCGTTCTAAGGGGCGGGAAATCAGATATGAAAAATGGCGTCTTACATCAAACCCCCATTGATAAAACGTCGTTTTCTTGTTACTGATAACTTTATGAGCAACTTTATGAGCAAATGAATGTTGTGCTAAATTGTAGTGCTCCTCCATTAGGTATACATACATACCTAATTTCCAGACTCCGGTGATCCACAACATATCCAGACCGGTGAACCACGCAGCAACACGGCCTAAAGCGTGTGCGGTGGTATTGGGTAGGATCTCTCATAAGTAGTACATCCAGGGGTGTAGTATCATATTCAGTTGAGGGGTCTTCAGCCCCCCCCCCCCCCCCCCCCCCCCCCACTTGGCTTCAGCCTCCCAACTTGGACGAGGAAGTGGGTCAAATCCGGGGGGAATTGTATTTTTGTGGATTTTGATGGTACTTTAAGCGATTTTTCCCAGCTCAGCCCCCCCCCCCCCCCAACTTTTCTGGAGAAGCTACGCCCTGAGTACATCTCTTCATTTTAATGTCTGTGCTATCTCTAGCGCATGCCAGCATGGTAAGCAGAGGGCAGAGGTCCGGCAAAGTGGACAGGAACGTTCAAGCGTATTGCTTGAACATTGGTAGGTATGAAGTTCAAACAAATTATTCTAAATTGTATTCACTAATTGGTATTGACTGGGCCGATACCATTTAAATACCATGATCGGTACATTTGCCTTTAATCTTATCAAACAATTGTAATTTACCAATATTCATAGCCATCCATCATATTCTGTGATTGAATCTGACACCATATGCGGACGGTGTTGCCGTAATCTGCGGCCTCTGCAGAAGACGGGACCGTGTGACCATCAGATAACACCACGTGACTCCGTGGTAAGCCAGTGCTGACGGTCACGTGACCGTGCCCCTGGCGGAGCGCCATCTCCCTCCCGCTCTGCGGCTCGGGCGATGGCCTTCACCGGCCGGCCCGTGCCGTCCCGGCGGTGACGGTGACGGTGACGTCCCGGCGGTGACGGTGACGGTGGTGTCGGCAGCGCCCCAGCGACGTTGGTGGAGTAGGTCTGCTCTCAGTAGCAGGCGCGCGCCCACACCGGCACCATGCAGGCCCTCGTGCTCCTCGTTCTGGTCGTTTTCGCCAGTACTGGTGAGTTGCTAATCAGTGTTGCGGTTTTGATTTGTGTGCATGTTTTAGGTCCGTGTGAGATCGGTGAAGCAGCCCTCTGTCCCACTAGGGGCTATCGCTCACAATTAGAGACACGACCTGATACGTGTGTGTAATATTAGCACAAATTGACCTAACAGGAAAAACAGTTTTGAATAGGTAAACGACTCGGTCACACCAGCTAAAATTGCGTCACTGGCTCAGCGGGAGTCATGGATGAATCAATAACCCGTGAAACGTCGATCAAAAATATTACATTCTTCTGACGAGTCTAATTTTGATTTTAAACATAGAATCCCATATATGCTCTTTCAGGAAGCCAAACAGACATCCAAAAGATAGCGGCCTCTCACGGTCAGATATGGCCAGCAAGCCGTGTCTGTCGCTTGTAAAACGTCAACATTTCAACTGTGAACTCTGCCGGTGAGCCCTGGAATTACGTGATCGGGTGGTAGCGAAAGGGCTCCGAACAAGCCCTACTGAGCGAAGGTCCTCATTCCAAAAACCTTTCAAATAAAATGTTCTTACCAGATGTATTTAAAATGGCATGTCAGCGGGTGTTTACAAGCAATCCAATTTATCCGATATAATATCTATTACCTACCTAATCCTTTATCTCTACGCAGCTCAAAATGTTGTTGTCAAAGCTCTGCATCGGAACAAAGATGAAGGTCTAAGCCTAAACCGAGAATGAAAGTGATATCCCACAAAACAACTGTATTATCCGTTAGCACATTTGACATTGACACTCTGCTAGAGCTCACCAGCTATCTTGTGGCAACTTTGAATCCAGCATCATCTGTCCCTGAACCGTGCCCTTGGATGGCTGCTGTGTCCTCTCTTTACACTCTCCCCGGCGATATAACACCCCGGTGGTATGACACGCGGGCGGTATGACACGCGGGCGATATGACACGCGGGCGGTATGACACGCGGGAGGTATGACACGCGGGCGATATAACACCCCGGTGGTATGACACGCGGGCGGTATGACACGCGGGCGATATGACACCCCGGTGGTATGACACGCGGGTGGTATGACACGCGGGCGGTATGACACGCGGGTGGTATGACACGCGGGCGGTATGACACGCGGGTGGTATGACACGCGGGCGGTATGACACGCGGGTGGTATGACACGCGGGCGGTATGACACGCGGGCGGTATTACACGCGGGTGGTATGACACACGGGGGTATGACACGCGGGTGGTATGACACGCGGGCGGTATGACACGCGGGCGGTATGACACGCGGGTGGTATGACACCCCGGCGATATGACACCCCGGCGGTATGACACGCGGGCGGTATGACACGCGGGCGGTATGACACGCGGGTGGTATGACACCCCGGCGATATGACACCCCGGCGATATGACACCCCGGCGGTATGACACGCGGGCGGTATGACACGCGGGCGGTATGACACCCCGGCGATATGACACCCCGGCGATATGACACCCCGGCGGTATGACACGCGGGCGGTATGACACGCGGGCGGTATGACACGCGGGCGGTATGACACCCCGGCGATATGACACGCGGGCGGTATGACACGCGGGCGTTATGACACGCGGGCGGTATGACACGCGGGCGGTATGACACCCGCAAAATCACAGACAGCCTGACCCCTATGAGAGGCTTAGCTCGAGCGATGTCGGTATTCAGCATGTAATGCTACAGCAACCTCCATAATCGATCAACGTATAGCAGTTCCCAGACAAATCCAAGGCGTACATCCTCATAAAACAGGCTTAGTGAAGCTTTGGAACTTAGACAGGTGCAGTTTGGTCGTCTCCGGCACTGCCGAGCGGCCGCCAACACCATGAGTGATGCAGGCGTTCATTGCTGACACTGACAACGGCACTAATAATACATACTCGTGTAAAACAGTTACCGCGGAGCCTCGAAGCAGAATGAGCCAACATCAGTTACGCCAGGGGGTGCGGGTTTGAGGCACAGGCATCAAAAGAAAGTCGTGCCAGCTGATGTTTGGTCCTCCGATTTCGGAGATACCGAATAGCAGAGAGTTAACAGGAACCTCAATGTATAAGCGCATTGCCGCCTCATCCAATTATAACAGCGTCTGCTGCGGGTTTGGTTAATTCTACTGACAGAAAGTTAACAGGAACCTCAATGTATAAGTACATTGCCGCCTCATCTAATTGCAATAGCGTCAGCTGCGCCGGTTTGGTCGCATGTGGTTAACAGGAATCTTAATGTATAAGGGCATTGCCGCCTCATCTAATTACCGCAAACACGAATTTCTTATTGGATGCTTATGAAAATGTCCATTTGTTTGAAACGTTTAATAATTAAATTAATTACCAATGGTATATAATGCTTATGAAAAATATGTCTGGTTTAGGAGATTTTTTACCTAGTTGTCAAACTATGCACCCATTGCCCCTGTGTTGAAGCGGCAAACCCGCGCTACCTAGTTATTGAGTTACCTTGAGTTACGCTTGCTAATTTTATGTTCTGCGTTTTGCATTCATTTCCATATGAACAGGCACATGCATATAAGTTACCGCGACCTTCGTGTACAGAAAGCGTGTCAGTAACTCGGTAGTGCCGAGTGAGCAATGATACCTACTTATGTATGTGACGCTTTATCCGAATATATGCATGCATGTCACATACATGCTTCTAAGCGCGCCGTGTTTGCCCCGGTGTTGTGCTTTTTAGAAACATACTCTTAGAAGTCAGAACGGACAGCGGTGTTTTCACTGTACATACATGGTTCAGCAAATACCCTCGAGCCGGCTCTGTGACCTTCCCTGTCACATTCTCCGCCTCTAGCAAACCACCTGTTCGGAGGTGTGTGGTTTTGTGGCTTCTCTGAAGAATGTATCCACTCCTTACTTGGCTGCTTTGTCAGGCTAGGATAAAGTGCCAGAAGATATTGCTGCTTAGCTCGAAAGTCCTGCAATCTGGGTATGACAAATCGGAGATGAACGCAATTCTTAAAATTATTATTTCTTCCGCTTTGAAATTCGTACTGATATATGAGGAGGAACCCATTTCACTATTCATCCATAAATGCAATACGTTCGCCTTTTAAAGTCACACTATGATTGTCTTACGCAATGCACCCTGATGACGATATCGGCGAACTGACGTTTCCAATGGATTGCGAAACGTAAATAGGTGCTTAAATCTTAATCCATCCGGGCATCAAACGCCCACTTAACACTGTTGCGCTGCGAACGAATCAATAATTTGCAGATGCGGCCTATCATAACATACGGCTGCAAAGAGTCCATCTCTCCATAGTGAACGTTTCTCCTTTCATAACATACGGCTGCAAAGAGTCCATCTATCCATAGTGAACGTTTCTCCGTTCTGTGCCAGTCACAGGAGATCCGAGCTGGTGCGGTGCCTCCCATCGTACATAATATCGTACATCGTACATCGTACATCGTACATCGTACATCGTACATCGTACATCGTACATCGTACATCGTACATCGTACATCGTACATCGTACATCGTACATCGTACATCTATACCGTACATCGTACATCGCATATCTATATCGTATATCGTACATCGTACATCTTACATCGTACATCGTACATCGTACATCGTACATCGTACATCGTACATCGTACATCGTACATCGTACATCGTGCATCGTGCATCGTACATCGTACATTGTACATTGTACATCGTACATCGTACATCGTACATCGTACATCGTACATCGTACATCGTACATCGTACATCGTACATCGTACATCGTACATCGTACATCGTGCATCGTACATCGTACATCGTACATTGTACATCGTACGTCGTACATCGTACATTGTACATCGTACATCGTACATCGTACATCGTACATCGTACATCGTACATCGTACATCGTACATCGTACATCGTACATCGTACATCGTACATCGTACATCGTACATCGTACATCGTACATCGTACATCGTACATCGTACATCGTGCACTGTTGATTTGTGCAAAATATGACGCCGGTTGTTTCAGTTGGAGGTCAGGATGGGGCGCAACCTTCCTGCGATGACCCCGAGGCAGAGATCGCCTACGAGGATCCCAGTGGATGTGACAAGGTAATGGCAGACGCCACATTCTTCGAACAGTGTCAGGACATGTCGGGCTGATGACGTCTCGACTCCCGATGTTTTTGTTACGTTGTGTAGTGATATATAGAATATTTCAAGTTTTCCAGGGAAGATAAGAATATCTTTGCGTTGAGTGTGTGACCAACAAAAACCGAGTGCCGGAGGCACGAGGTTTTTTGCTGCGGCACTCACGAATATTTGGATCTGCCCGAGAAAACTCCAAAGGATTTAGTATCTTCATATTTGACAACATGAAAATAAACTCAAATTTCGAGCTGTTTTCTTTGCATCCTGCAGGGTGCAAAGATAATAATATTTTGTGCAGCATGTTAAAGATAAACGTCAAATATGAAGATTTGTGTCTCTGACTCTCTACCTTCCTTCAAGAATGCTCTTTCACATGCGACATCGTTCAAAACACATATGTTAAGCTTAGAAGTGTTGCCTTCTCTACACTATCGACGTCACAGAATTGCGGAAGGTGGCTAATTTATATGACCCTAACTATACACTTATCCCTGTAACCACCCCTGTATGTCTGCCTGTAAGCGCATCTGCACTTCTCTCTGTAACTGCCCCTGCATGTATGTCTATGTAACCTCTCCTGTACGTCTCTCTGTAACCTCTCCTGTATGTCTCTGTAACGCCCATGTACGTCTCTCTGTAACCTCTCCTGTATGTCTCTCTGTAACCTCTGTTGTACGTCTCTCTGTAACCTCTCCTGTACGTCTCTCTGTAACCTCTCTTGTATGTCTATCTGTAACCTCTCTTGTACGTCCCTCTGTAACCTCTCCTGTACGTCTCTCTGTGACCTCTCCTGTACGTCTATCTATAACCTCTCCTGTATGTATCTATGTAACCTCTCCAGTACGTCTCTCTGTAACCTCTTCTGTATGTATCTCTGTAACCTCTCCTGTACGTCTCTCTGTACCTCTCCTGTACGCCTCTCTGTAACCTCTCCTGTACGTCTCTCTGTAACCTCTCCTGTATGTCTCTATGTAACCTCTGTTGTACGTCTCTCTGTAACCTCTCCTGTGCGTCTCTCTGTGACCTCTCCTGTACGTATCTCTGTAAGCTCTCCTGTACGTCTCTGTAACCTCTCCTATACGTATCTCTGTAACGCCCCTGTACGTCTATCTGTAACCTCTCCTGTACGTCTATCTGTAACCTCTCCTGTACGTCTCTCTGTAACCTCTCCTGTACGTCTCTCTGTAACCTCTCCTGTACGTATCTCTGTAACCTCTCCTGTGCGTCTCTCTGTAACCTCTCATGTACGTCTCTCTGTAACCTCTCATATACGTCTCTCTGTAACCTCTCCTGTACGTCTCTATGTAAGCTCTCCTGTACGTCTCTGTAACCTCTCCTGCACGTCTCTCTGTAACCTCTACTGTGCGTCTCTCTGTAACCTCTCTTGTACGTCTCTCTGTAAGCTCTCCTGTACGTCTATGTAACCTCTCATGTACGTCTCTCTGTAACCTCTCCTGTACGTCTCTCTGTAACCTCTCTTGTACGTCTCTCTGTAACCTCTCCTGTACGTATCTCTGTAACCTCTCCTGTACGTCTCTCTGTAACCTCTCCTGTACGTCTCTCTGTAACCTCTCCTGTACGTCTCTCTGTAACCTCTCCTGTACGTATCTCTGTAACCTCTCCTGTACGTCTCTCTGTAACCTCTCCTGTACGTCTCTCTGTAACCTCTCCTGTACGTCTCTCTGTAACCTCTGTTGTACGTCTCTATGTAACCTCTCCTGTACGTCTCTCTGTAACCTCTCGTGTACGTCTCTCTGTAACTTCTCCTGTACGTCTCTTTGTAACCTCTCATGTACGTATCTCTGTAACCTCTCCTGTACGTCTCTATGTAACCTCTCATGTACGCCTCTGTGTAACCTCTCTTGTACGTCTCTCTGTAACCTCTCCTGTACGTCTCTCTGTAACCTCTCCTGTACGTCTCGCTGTAACCTCTCCTGTATGTCTATCTGTGTAACCTCTCCTGTACGTCTCTCTGTAACCCCTCTTGTACGTATCTCTGTAACCTCCCCTGTACGTCTCTGTAACCTCTCCTGTAAGTCTCTCTGTAACCTCTCCTGTACGTCTCTCTGTAACCTCTCCTGTACGTATCTCTGTAACCTCTCCTGTACGTCTCTGTAACGCCCCTGTACGTTTCTCTGTAACCTCTCCTGTACGTCTCTGTAACGCCCCTGTACGTCTCTCTGTAACCTCTCCTGTACGTCTCTTTGTAACCTCTCCTGTATGTCTCTCAGTAACCTCTCATGTACGTCTCTCTGTAACCTCTCCTGTATGTCTCTCTGTAACCTCTCCTGTACGTCTCTCTGTAACCTCTCCTGTACGTCTCTCTGTAACCTCTTCTGTACGTCTCTCTGTAACCTCTCTTGTGCGTCTCTCTGTAACATCTCCTGTACGTCTCTCTGTAACCTCTCCTGTACGTCTCTCTGTAACCTCTGTTGTACGTCTCTCTGTAACCTCTTCTGTACGTCTCTCTGTAACCTCTCCTGTACGTCTCTCTGTAACCTCCCCTGTACGTCTCTCTGTAACCTCTCCTGTACGGCTCTCTGTAACCTCTGTTGTCGTCACCTCCCCGTAACCAATCACCGTGCTGTGTGACAGTGTGACTACGATGCCGGCAGTATCTCCTCTGCTCTAACGGCACGCTGACGGAGGAGACGTGTGAGAATGGCCTGTTGTTCTCCGGCAAGGCAGCCGTCCACGAGCACTGCGACTACCACTGGAACGTCGACTGTGGCGAGAGGGCCTTCGAACGTCAGTATACCTCTGTTCAATGTCTCCCTGTTTTCCTTGAGAGCCCGGGGAGTCGCGACTTAGACAACGTTTGCTACCACCAGCAAAGCTTAATTATCGTATGCAGAGCGCACGGCATATACGAGTGCTTTCTGGCTGTCTCGTCAGCCTCCGGATGGCAAACAGAGTATTTAAAGCGGCTGGAATGTGGTTTTATTAGAGGGGAAAATATTGCATAATGCATACCAGCACAGAGTCCCGCCGGTCCCGCCAGAGTCCCGCCGGCAGAGGCTGACGGAGCCGAGCAAACAAGCCGAGCGCCGTCTTATTGTCCCACCTGTGCCACCAAACTGTCGTGGCGTCCCTGACCTTTCTCGTAGCTGTGTGTCACTAAGTCAATATAGACTTGTGACTGGAAAACACACGATCGGCTACTACGACGTAATTTACCGAACGTGCAGAGGAAATTTTACCCCACCGTTGAGATGCATGGCATTCATGGCAACTTTGGCATCAACTTTGGCAATTTTGGCATACTATATTGTATAGGTATACTGATAATATGTGAATAGCAGAACATACATAATTCACCAACAATACGCCTTAAGCCTCAGGCTGGTATACAGATTGCCGATAACAGCGCCATGTTTCGCAGTAACGCCGGCCAGGGACGGCGCGTGCCCGTACAGTTTCGGCGTCTTCCCGTCCGGCGAGGGCTGCGCTGACTACTTCATCAAGTGCGCGTTCGGCGAGGCGGACCCGGCGCTCTGTGAGGAGGGTCTGGCCTATGACGACCGGAACCACGCCTGCAACTGGCCCGACCTGATCCCGGAGTGCTCCATCGGAGACGCTGAGCGTGAGTGTGGCGCCGACACGACCCACTGATCGGACTGAGCGCACTGCAGCCCTGCCTGCAGACACGCTGGCACTCCCTGTCCGTCTGCTCAAATGGAGGCACTAGCTGCCGCTGGACTAACCAAGTAACGTGAGACGCTTACTGTGCTCAAAGTACACACCGCACAGCCACCCGGTTGTTTTGTTTTGGGGGCTGGTTGACCCAGCGAGCTGCGAGGCGACGCTCAAGCCGGCTTAGCAGCAACGACAGAGGGGCTTTGTCGTGAACCGTTCATTTGCATATCGTAAAGATGGTTAAGATTCTATTGATGTGTCGAAGCCACTTTCGCTGTCTGTGATGTTCCTTTCGCTGGCTTTTACCATTTGATGTTGAATAGGCTATGCCATAAAAATTGTCGTGCAGCATTGTCTAGATGTCGTTAAGCCACCAAACCGGTGTTTGGTGTTCACCGGTACGAAGTACCGATTCAAAGCTGAACAACGCACCCATCCAGTGAGCGTTCAGATGCCGCCGACGTAAGCCTTCAAATTGATCGCACAGAAAGATTCCCGATCAGTAATAAACACTCAAATTGCAGACATTATGTTACATACACAATGTCAGACAAGACAATCACACACTGCCGTATATAAAAGAAGAAAAAACGGCGAGCAAATTTAGACTTGACTTGACTGACGTGCTCCTAATGACTTAAAATATTCAAAAGTAATGGCTCCTAAAGGCTCCTAATGACTCCTAATGACTCTTGCCCCGTGCCACATACCTGGAGTACCCCTCATGACTACCTATCCCGTGCCGTCACATACCTCCTGGGCTTCTTCTGACCGTAACTGCCCTGTGCCACAGACCTGGTGGGCTTCTCTTGTCCGGAGCAGATCCCGGTGGGCTCGGCGTCGATTCGGTTCGGTCAGTTCCCCCGGTTCGCCACCGGAGAGTGTGACCGTCTGGTGGCCTGCGTCAACTACTACCCGCGCCTCATCAAGTGCGGCCCCAGCCAGTCGGTGGACGACAACTCCCTGACCTGTGTCGACAGCCAGCTGGTGCCCGGCTGCGGGTCAGTCGGGCGGGCAGAGAGAGGGGAGAGAGAGAGAAAGGACCGACACTGAGGGATGGGGGCGATATGACGCGCGAAAGAAAAATAAGTGGAAACTTAACGAGTTTGGGGTGACACGGAAGATGACAGGAAAAACACAGGAGAAAGCGGGGAACATTATTGATTAGGTCACAGTTTGTTAAACGAGATGATGTTTTATTGATAGTAGCGAAACGCAGCTGCACCCTACGGTCACGTGAGTGTGTACGACTGTACGTACATGTTCGTGCATTAGAACGTCTTATATGCCATCTGTGTCTGTGGCCATTCATGCGATTTCGAGTTGTCGCTGATAACATATCCCTTTTTCAGATAAAGAAAATGAAATGGCAGCATTCAACGACTTCAGCATTTTGCATCGACAAGGAGAGGCAACTTAACAAAGAACTGCATGAGTGCACAGGGGCACGACACTGAGTGACACTTGATAATGGCACCACGTGCAAGCTTTTTGTACTATGTACTGTGCGAAAATTGAATTATCAGATATAACACATCAAAGAGTGAATACGTTCAGCGTTTGCCATGGTGATGGTGACGCTGACGTTACATAAGACGTCAAATAGATGCATCCGATGAATTGTGCAGCTTCCAGCAGTCCTGTGTGTCTTGCAACCGTCACATTATAGGTTGATTACTGCTGCATATAAATACACATTTGTTTCGATGATGAGTGTATTATAACCAGGGGCGTAGTTTCTCCAGAAAAGTGTGGGGGGCTGAATGGGAAAAATCGCATTAAGTACCATACAAATCCACAAAATACAGATTTCTCCCTGGAATTAACCCACTTCCTCGTCCAAGTTGGGGAGGGGGTGAACCCCCCCCCCCCCCCCCCCTCCAACTGGTGATGGGTTTGTATTGTATATATGCTTGCTTGCTTGTACATTGACGCGGGGGCATAAGAGCCCTTTGGGGAGTCTCCTGAGTTCCGCAATACAATACAATACAATACAATACAATACAATACAATACAATACAATACAATACAATACAATACAATGCAATACAATACAATACAATACAATACAATACAATACAATACAATACAATACAATACAATACAATACAATACACTAGGAGCCTACACCCCTGATTATAACATTATACACCTGTGTGACTAAGATGCATGAATTGATATAGCGGTGAATAACCCTGTCAGCAAAATACGTAATCACATTTCATAAAGCAATTGAATGTACGTAAGGGACCCGCAGTTGCTATGGTACACACTCAGGTCTGGCTTATTACCGAGCGGGAGCGAAGCACCCGTGTGGTTTCTCGTCATCTTACTAGACAAATTTACATTTGACCCGGCCGGAACCGGCCCGACACGGCCGTACAGACGTTTTTCGGAAGCTAATAACTTGCAACCACTGCTGAAGATTGAGATCGGGAAGATAATTGTTTTATTTCTGTCCCTGAGATTCCGAAAAATGACATAAGGTCAATTGTTAGGTTTAGATAGGCCATTTAATTTGAAATATTAAAAAAAATCGCTCAAAATGTTTTAAAGGGAGATAATTATCTTTTGATTTTGTTAGCAACAATTTATTTGGCTACCGTTATGGTATTAAAATGATGTGATCTAAATTTAAAAATAAAATAAAATTATTCTTCATTCCAAGTTGGAAGTTTGGGAAAATTAATGATCGGTATTTTCCCTCCACTATTGGAAAGCGCAACATACTGGCGCTTTTGCATCAATCTGTTAAACGTTGTTGAATGGGCACTTATAAACAAATCGCTGACACTAAATAAGTAAGGTTATAGGCCACTGTTAAACTGACGATTTCAATGCACTTTTTTCAAATGATTGTTGATTGTTCATAAAAGTTTGGCACATATTCTCAAAAGATAGAGTGCAGGAAACATATTGCATACCTTCATGATAAATAGCAATGCGTAGGGAGGCTAATTTACTGAATTCGTTACCGAGTACTTGTTGATTATAAGCGTGAGTCATTGTCATTGCCATCTTGTCATTGATCCTTTGCGCATTTTTTTAATCAAGTTGATCTCAGGTTAAGTAAGGTTCCAGGTCAGGTCAAATGAATCACCTAAAAAAGATCGAAATGATTCCACTCACATAATAAGGAACGCTTGTTCATACCTACCGTTTATATAATAATAAAGCCCATCCCCTCCAGATGTTGCATGCTATAATGTGTATAATTTGAAACATGACACCTTCATGAGAACGATAGCAAAGACATGGTTCGTTGGTGAGTGCTGTTTACCCTGTAGTGTTAACGTTTCTGAACATTGAAGCATTATAGTAAAGGTCACATTTATCATATTATGAATCTACTGTTGTATTGTAAGTTTCGGAAAGCACCACCCAATGGCTTATAATCAACTTAGCATGAATCATCGATAACGATCTTTGGATTTCATGGAAAATAAATATAATGTAAACGTTTTGGAAGCACTATAAGGGTTTCGGTGAAAATTGTTTCTGTATCTTTTTATGAAGTGTGCTAAATGGGTCTTTTTCATTTCCATCTTTGTATCAAGGCTCTTCATCCCAAAGCACCATAATACTCAGTCTGTTATACTGCATAAGAGTGTCCGAGTGATAACTTACATATAATATCTATTAATCAAAACGCTTCGATCAAAACTGCCCGTCACTTGAGAACTACCGAGCAAACACAAATACGCTGTACTTTTGCGTCATAACAAGGGCGCTCGCCTGCTTTCCCAGAGCCTTGTTCACGACGCCTGCTGACGGGCTGACTGCTGCTGCCTACTGCTGTCAAAACGTATCGACCAATCAGCGTGGACCAGTAAGGGGAATGGGATATGGGGAGGGGTGCGGTGTATGACGTCATACCTCTGCTGCCTCCTGCTGTCGTTGCTGCCGGAAAATAGCGTCAGCCGGGCAGCAGATAACACAAATTGGCGCGCGCGGCAATTTCAAAACGTGAAGCGTCGATAAACAACCAACGATCTTCAAGCGAAAAGCTTGAAGAAGCGAATATGGATGTGGAGTAAGCCTGCGATAATTTTAGTTTACTGTTTATGTTGGTATTAGGCACCATAAGCTCTGCTACATACCTAGCTGTATGAGCAAATTTTAAATAGCAAATACGCCAGATATGTATCGTGAATCGACAACATTTATGTTCAAGTAGTAATCGCCGGCGATGACGTAGGTTGGTGTGTGCTGCCGTTTTGGGCAGCCGTGGGCCGCCCGTCAGCAGGAGGTCGTGAACAAGGCTCCGCTCACAACAGCGGCGGAGGTCAGATCCGGCCCCATCCCCACTCACGAGCTGTGGCGGTTTTGTACCGTGTGCAGACGTAGTAATCACGTGACTTAAACGCCAGAACGTGTGTCGTAGGTGCCAGGGGCGATACCAAGACTACGACAGGCTGCCCCGCCGACAATATACAAAAACAGTTTTTGCCTGCATAAAATCCCCTAATCCCAGAAACCATGAAACTTATATTTCAGTTTTAAGCGCTCAGTGATGGGCTGCAAATGCATATTGATTTTGTTTAGTAACACCAACTGACTGGAGACTGCAGTAGCTCACGCGTCAGTAACACCAACTGACTGAAGACTGCAGTAGCTCACACGACAATAACACCAACTGACTAGAGACTTCAGTAGCTCACGCAACAGTAACACCAACTAACCGGAGACTGCAGTAGCTCACGCAACAGTAACACCAACTGACTGGAGACTGCAGTAGCTCACGCAACAGTAACACCAACTAACCGGAGACTGAAGTAGCTCACGCAACAGTAACACCAACTGACTGGAGACTGCAGTAGCTCACGCAACAGTAACACCAACTGACTGGAGACTGCAGTAGCTCACGCAACAGCAACACCAACTAACCGGAGACTGCAGTAGCTCACGCAACAGTAACACCAACTGACTGGAGACTGCAGTAGCTCACGCAACAGTAACACCAACTGACTGGAGACTGCTGTAGCTCACGCAACAGTAACACCAACTAACCGGAGACTGCAGTAGCTCACGCAACAGTAACACCAACTAACCGGAGACTGCAGCAGCTCACACGACAGTAACACCAACTGACTAGAGACTTCAGTAGCTCACGCAACAGTAACACCAATACCTGGAGGCTTCAGTACCTCATGCGACAGTAACACCAACTGACTGGAGACTGCAGTAGCTCACGCAACAGTAACACCAATACCTGGAGACTTCAGTAGCTCACGCGACAGTAATACCAACTGACCGGAGACTGCAGTAGCTCACGCAACAGTAACACCAACTGACTGGAGACTGCAGTAGCTCACGCAACAGTAACACCAACTGACTGGAGACTGCTGTAGCTCACGCAACAGTAACACCAACTAACCGGAGACTGCAGTAGCTCACGCAACAGTAACACCAACTAACCGGAGACTGCAGCAGCTCACACGACAGTAACACCAACTGACTAGAGACTTCAGTAGCTCACGCAACAGTAACACCAATACCTTGAGACTTCAGTACCTCACGCGACAGTAACACCAACTGACTGGAGACTGCAGTAGCTCACGCAACAGTAACACCAATACCTGGAGACTTCAGTAGCTCACGCGACAGTAACACCAACTGACCTGAGACTGCAGTAGCTCACACGACAGTAACACCAACTGACCGGAGACTGCAGTAGCTCACGCAACAGTAACACCAACTGACCGGAGACTGCAGTAGCTCACGCGACAGTAACACCAACTGACCGGAGACGGCAGCAGCTCACACGACAGTAACACCAACTGACCGGAGACTGCAGTATCTCACACGACAGTAACACCAACTAACCGGAGACTGCAGTAGCTCACGCGTCAGTAATACCAACTGACCGGAGACTGTTGTAGCTCACACGACAGTAACACCAACTGACTGGAGACTGCAGCAGCTCACGCAACAGTAACACCAACTGACTGGAGACTGCAGTAGCTCACACAACAGTAACACCAATACCTGGAGCATGCAGGAGCTCACACGACAGTAACACCAACTAACTGGATACTGCAGTAGCTCACGCAACAGTAACACCAATACCTGGAGACTTCAGTAGCTCACGCGACAGTAACACCAACTGACCGGAGACTGCGACAACTCACGCAACAGTAACACCAACTGACCGGAGACTGCAGTAGCTCACACGACAGTAACACCAACTGACTGGAGACTGCCAGTAGCTCACGCAACAGTAACACCAACTGACTGGAACATGCCGGAGCTCACACGACAGTAACACCAACTAACTGGATACTGCAGTAGCTCACGCAACAGTAACACCAATACCTGGAGACTGCAGTAGCTCACGCGACAGTAACACCAACTGACCGGAGACTGTAGTAGCTCACGCAACAGTAACACCAACTGACCGGAGACTGCAGTAGCTCACACGACAGTAACACCAACTGACTGGAGACTGCAGTAGCTCACGCAACAGTAACACCAACTGACTAGAAACTGCAGTAGCTCACACGACAGTAACACCAACTGACCGGAGACTGCAGTAGCTCACACAACAGTAACACCAACTAACCGGATACTGCAGTAGCTCACACGACAGTAACACCAACTAACCGGAGACTGCAGCAGCTCACACGACAGTAACACCAACTGACCGGAGACTGCAGCAGCTCACACAACAGTAACACCAACTAACCGGATACTGCAGTAGCTCACACGACAGTAACACCAACTGACCGGAGACTGCAGCAGCTCACACGACAGTAACACCAACTAGCCGGAGACTGCAGTAGCTTACACGACAGTAACACCAACTGACTGGAGACTGTAGTAGCTCACGCAACAGTAACACCAACTGACTAGAGACTGCAGTAGCTCACACGACAGTAACACCAACTAACCGGAGACTGCAGCAGCTCATGGGACAGTAACACAAACTAACCGAAGACTGCAGCAGCTCATTGGACAGTAACACAATACCTGGAGCATGCAGCAGCTCACGCAACAGTAACACCAACTGACTAGAGACTGCAGTATCTCACACGACAGTAACACCAACTAACCGGAGACTGCAGCAGCTCATGGGACAGTAACACCAACTGACCGGAGACTGCAGTAGCTCACACGACAGTAACACCAACTAACCGGAGACTGCAGCAGCTCATGGGACAGTAACACCAACTGACCGGAGACTGCAGTAGCTCACACGACAGTAACACCAACTGACCGGAGACTTCAGTAGCTCACGCGACAGTAACACTAACTAACCGGAGACTGCAGTAGCTCACGCAACAGTAACACCAATACCTAGAGACTGCAGTAGCTCACACGACAGTAACACCAACTGACTGGAGACTGCAGTATCTCACACGACCGTAACACCAACTAACCGGAAACTGCAGTAGCTCACGCAACAGTAATACCAACTAACCGGAGACTGCAGCAGCTCACACGACAGTAACACCAACTGACCGGAGACTGCAGTAGCTCACGCAACAGTAACACCAACTGACCGGAGACTGCAGTAGCTCACGCAACAGTAACACCAACTAACCGGAGACTGCAGCAGCTCACACGACAGTAACACCAACTGACCGGAGACTGCAGTAGCTCACGCAACAGTAACACCAACTGATCGGAGACTGAAGTAGCTTACACGACAGTAACACCAACTGACCGGAGACTGCAGCAGCTCACACGACAGTAACACCAACTGACCGGAGACTGCAGTAGCTCACGCAACAGTAACACCAACTGACCGGAGACTGCAGTAGCTCACACGACAGTAACACCAACTAACCGGAGACTGCAGTAGCTCACGCAACAGTAACACCAACTAACCGGAGACTGCAGCAGCTCACGCAACAGTAACACCAACTGGCCGGAGACTGCAGTAGCTTACACGACAGTAACACCAACTGACCGGAGACTGCTGTAGCTCACGCGACAGTAACACCAACTGACCGGAGACTGCAGCAGCTCACGCAACAGTAACACCAACTGACTAGAGACTGCAGTAGCTCACACAACCGTAACACCAACTAACCGGAGACTGCAGCAGCTCATGGGACAGTAACACCAACTGACTAGAGACTGCAGTAGCTCACACGACAGTAATACTAACAAGGGTTCAGGCCATGAGGGAATTAGTCGAGGACTCGAGTGTGTGGGCTTTGCCAGTGGGCTTCAAAGAGAGACATGTTGTAAGTCAGCGTACGCTGCTCCAAACCCCAGAACTCAGAACTACAAACTGTATTGCGATACTTTTACATTAACGCTTTTGTGTGACAATTTTTAGGCACATCGACCGAGTAGTTGCAAATAAATAGGTCTCTGAAAACCATGGTTACGGTCGGGTCGGGTCGCTCATGCGTAGACCATCGCGTGCGTTTCGTGCCCGCTCGGTAATTAAGCATCTGCAGACTGCATCGTGGTGTTAGGCACAATAAATCAGTCGTAGACTGCGCCGCACACCACCAAATATTGCGGTACAGCAGCCTATTTACTTTCTAAAGGGCGGTCGATTGAAAAACTGACCCACGGCAGTTAGGAGTGACTAGACATCGTTTGCTAGACCTGTTTATAATCGCCAATGCCACTGATCCACAAAGTCCAAGGCCCAACGAACCACACAATGCACAGCATTTGCGGTGGCTTAATTATTGTCAACTTAAGTCAAGAACCTGTTGATGTTGATAGCAGCCGCAGGGCCCATTGAATGTCGGCGAAGAACCAGTAAAAGGCATCGACAGGACGGGATAAAATCAGGACCCTAACATACTCTACAAACGCCGGCGGAAGAACAGTTACAGAACATGGGAACTACAGAACAGAAAGGACCTGGAGACCAAATCCTGGAAAACGGTCATCTTGAGCCTCGAAGGAGCCCATATTGCCGATCGAAGTGACTTGAAAGCAACTGAACTAATTCACTTCTTCGCACAAAGCGTAGACATTTTGAAAGCGACGGAAACTCTCGGCGGTAACGATGGCGTACACCAGGCCGACGTTTACACTCGGCGTGTCTAAAAGGTCCCGTGCTGGCGTGTGGAGACCCACTCTGGTCCTCAGGGGCTCGTTTCAGCCTTACGGCCCATTCAAGGCCCGTTCAAACAGTCAGATAGAGGGTCCATTCTGACCTACAGAGGGCCCAAAATCGCATCACGGATGACCTATTCTGACCTACCAAGGTTCTATTCTGGTCAACAGAGGGCCCACCCTGACCTTCAGAGGGACCTCTCTGATAATAAATTGATGATATACCGAGTGTATGATATAGATTTCCACACCACAGGAAGGAGCGGGGCGGGAGTTCCTTCCTTCCTTCCTTCCTTCCTTCCTTCCTTCCTTATGCAGTGCACAATTCCTGTTATCAAGTACGTGCAGACAAACAGGGTCGATATTTCGCAGACACAGTGACGCGATATGTTAATCACAGATGTACTGAGTCTAACACGTTACAAAACAATCATCCCGCGCTCTGCAGGATCAGCTCTGCAGGCAGTCGACGCCAATCACAACAACCCAGCTACGACTCAGCAAAGGTTGCAGCTAAAAGTTGGAAATCGTTGTAAAGATGGCATAGTCTTTCGCTTGATTTTTTACTTCCGCCTGTTGTTACATAATTAACGCTTTTGTGAGTTGGTCAACTGTTCAGTTGGTCATCGCGCGGCGCCGCGATCGGACGTGCGACGCGCGCTGGCCGCTCGCTACCTTACCTGCGAGCGTGGCTACCAGCCTATCGTCCTTTCTCCGTTTGAGAGTGGAGTGAGTGAAGTGTGCGTGTGCTCTGTGCAGTCGATACTTACGAAACTGGTCCCGAACTGCCGCGGACGGCCGTGAGTTGGTTGACACCGTGTTGACTGAAACGTGAGAGTCCGGTCGGCTTCGGCCGTTCTCGCCCACCGCTTTGTTTGGGTCAGCCAGCTATGTCAGCTGACGGGCTGACGTTGAGCGGGACCCGGCCCTGTCCCTGACCTCTGAGCGGGGTCTGTGCTCAGCTGGCCAGACAAGAGTGGCCGTTTCTTGCTCGGCTGCCCGTCGGACCCTGCTGAACCTGGCAGACCTTCCAGTGGAGCTACACGACTCAGTGTTCCCTGGACGTCTGCGTGATGGATCGGGATCTTCTCCGCCTGCTGTTACTCCTGATCTTCGTGCGGCTCATCGCTTCGGCGACAGTTCCGGCTGCCGTCCGGCCCCGACATGATACCAAGGGACGGACATCCCGCAGCTCTGGCCGTGATGTCATCTTTTTTTTTTTTTTTTTTTTTTTTTTTTTTTTTCTTCCCGGGACGGCCTATAGCCATTTTCCGGGGGGGGCAATGACCTCTGGCAATTTGCCAGGCAAAAAACTACGTTAACCGGTTTATGTGACCCGGAGCAAACTAGGGACTAGGGCAGCTATTTTACGTTACTAATTGCGTTAACCGGTTTATTTGTACCCGGAAAAATTATTTGTTCAAAGTAAATATAATATCTAGCATTACGTTAAGTATTTCGTTCAAGGTCAAATATAATATCTAACATTACGTTAAGTATTTCGTTCAAGGTCAAAATTAATATCTAGCTTTACGTTAAGTATTTCGTTCAAAGTCAAAAATAAGTCAAACACGAGACACACATGCATACATATTTTTATTACAATACACTTGTACAGTGTCAGTGTTGATGGAGCCGTGGCGGTGCCGTCATTGCCACAACGGGAGACTGTTGCCAGTCTCCCTGGCTCCGGCGCCTCGGCGAGACCTGGTTGTGGGGTGTATTTAGCTGGGCGAAAAGTCCTGAATAATAAAAAACCCAGCGTCTAAGGCAAAGGGGAAAAAACCTGCGCGGTGGGCCAAAAATGCGCAAGGCCAAAAACCCCTGTTATATTTGATTAGCTAAACGTGTTTGGTAGAGATAATCTAAGAGGAGACCTATCAATTCAGGATAACTATCCCCTAACAGTGTTTGAAGATTTAATGTGATGCCATTTTGTTGTGTGTAATTAATAATGTTCTGTCGTTTATCGTTGTGTACTGGGCAAGTAATAAGTAAGTGCTTGATTGTGTAGCGCGGATAACCTGGGCAATGTTGGCAATTTGGTGGCGGGAGATTCTCCATAATATAATAATGAGTAATTTTTGTATGACCGAGACGGAGGCGCGCCAAAATTACCTCCTTCTCTCTACAATTCTGATGACTAGATATAAAATGTTGGACTTTTGGCTTAATTGGATAAAGATGAAAATGCGGAGCGGCGTCCCACTCGCTCTGGCGCAGTATGATAAGTTGAGAATTAATATAATTTAACACGTCTGATACTGGACTTGGAAGTTGGTTTACTGAAGGTAATTCTAGGCTCAATTTCGCAAGTCTGTCGGCTTCCTCGTTTCCCGGGATACCGGTGTGTCCTGGGATCCAGAGGAATTTAATACTATTGTTTTTACTGTTTAAATACTTGATTAGTTGTCTGATTTTAAATACTATCGGGTTTCTACATTCACTAATCGAGGAAATAGCCGTGAGCGAGGCGGACGAGTCTGTGCAAATGACTACTTCCTTAAGTTTTTCTTTTCTGACATATATTAATGCTAATAAAATGGCTGACAATTCCGCTGTGTATACGCTATTTATGTCGGGAAGTCTAAAGTTATTGCTAACTGTGTTTGTGTAGAATGCACCACCGGTTCGGCCTTCGCCCCGTGAACCGTCTGTGTATATGTATGTGTATGTGTTGTGTTGTGCTTTGTGTTCGTGGAAGAGTGAGAGTGTTTCTGACGCGGTGACTGTGTTTTTGTTGTGTGTGAAGAGGCGGTGTGTGTCTGGTGTTGTGTCGAGCCAGTGAGGTGTGAGTGGTGGCGTTGGCATTGTGGTGAGGTGAGCGATGTTGAATAGTGTGAGTGTTTGTCTGATTCTGTGACTGATAAGCGGGTGTCGTTTTTGTAGTAGTGTTTGTCGTCTAGTGGGTGCGGGGTGATTTAAGATGTGGAATGTTGGGCGTGTGGGGTGTGAACTTGCTCTGGCGTAGAATCTAAGTAGTGTGTATTTGCGTCGGCGGCAGAGTGTGGGAATGTTAGTGTCGATGTGTAAGTTTGTGGTGTTGGTGGTGCGGCAGGCTCCAGTCACGATGCGCAAGGCAGCGTTTTGGACAGTTTGCAATTTTTTAATTTGTTTGGAACATATGTCATCAAATAAGAATGCGTTATAATCCAGTACTGGGCGTATCAGGGAAGTATATAGTTGGAGGAGAGTGGCGCGATCTGCGCCCCACTCTCGACCAGCCAATGACTTCATAATATTAATTCGTCGCGTGCATCTCTGCACTAAATCATTGAAGTGTGGGACGAACGAGAGACGTGTGTCTAGCGTTATTCCCAGATACTTGAATGATTTGACGAAAGGGATAATTTGATTGTTATATTTTAATGGAATGTAGGGTTCCACATATGCAGGTCTCTTTGAAAAAATTAGAGATGCAGATTTACTTGGAGAAATTTCCAGACCCCATTTGTCGCACCATACCTTTATATCAATGAGTACTAGTTGTAACATTTTGCTGGCTTGATCGACACTCGGGTGCGAGAACCACACCGCCAGGTCATCAGCGTACATTGAAAATTTAAGGCCTTTGTCGATCTTGTTAATATTACTGAAAATGTCGTTAATCATAATTAAAAATAGGGTCGGGGAGAGGACCGATCCCTGTGGGACACCGTGGTCCTGATTTTGATTTGGAGAATATGTGTTGCCGCACCTTACATTAAAAGTTCTATTTTCTAAAAAGTTTTGGATGAATTTGGCGAGTCGACCTCGAATTCCGGCCTTATGGACCTTTATTAGAAGTGCGGTTTTGTTGACTCTGTCAAACGCAGCTCTCAAATCAAGAAAGAGGGCAATTGTGACCTCTCTCCCTCGAAAGCCGCGCTGGACAGAGTCGATAAGACCAACTAAATTGTCCGCAGTGGAACGACCAGGTCGAAAACCACTTTGGTGTGGGGTAAGTAAATTATTGGATTCAATGTATGTCCTGATGCGTCCATTAACCATGCGTTCGAATAGTTTACATGCACAACTAGTTAGAGAAATAGGGCGATAGCTAGCGGGAGAAGATTTAGGTTTGCGAGGTTTAATTATAGGAATTAGCGTACTATTATGCCAAGATTCAGGGAAAGTGCCGTCAAACCACATGGTATTGAAGGCTGTTAGTAAGTTGGTGAGACCAGTCTCTGTCAAGTTTTTAAAGAAGGAGTAGTCAATTTGATCTGGCCCTACAGAAGTTTTACCACATTTACCTATAGCGTACGTTAACTCTGGGTTGGTAAAAAGAGAGTTGTATATTTCTACGTTATTAGAGTCAAAGCTGATAGATTGAAATTGATCGTTAAGTTGGTTAGCAAAAGTTGGTGTACATTGTTGTGCTGATGATATGTTAGCGTAGTGTTGTGCAAATTGTGTTGCCACCTCTAGGGGGAGCGTGTAAGATGTGTTGTGTATTTGTAAGTGTGGGATTTTGTATGCCGGTGGTCTTTTATTTGAAAACGATTTGATTAATGTCCAAATTTTTGAGAGGGAGGTAAATCGATTAAAGGTAGATGAGAATTCCTGCCAAGATTCTTTTTTTGCTTTGTCAATGATTGTTTTAGCCAAAGAGCGGGTTTTCCGTACTTCGTGTTCGTTTTCTGCAGTTATACAAGATTGAAATTTTCGAAATGCTCTTTTCCGGAGGGCGACAGCTCTTTGGCATTCTGTGTTCCACCACGGGGCAGTACGCTGCCTCGGGTGGTGTTGTGTGTGTGTGCGTGTGTGTGGAATGTGCTGGTGTGCTGATGCGAGAATAGTGTTTAAAAATGTGTTAATGTCGGTCTGGGAGTCTGCGGGGTGACTAGTGTCAATGTGTTTTTGAAAGGAGGACCAGTCGGCTTTGCGAAGGTTCCATCTAGGCAGAGAGTAAAAATTTGTCTGTCCGGAAGGGACTTGGAGTTCTAAGTGAATTGGGAAATGATCGCTAAAAAGAGGGTCTGTTTGTGCGTTAAATGTAAAAAGAGTCGCGATGCGTGGTGTGGCGAAGGCGAGATCGATGGCGCTGTAAGTCACCTCGCCTCCTGAGTGGTGTACGTGTGTGGGTGATTGGTCGTTAAGGAAGACCAAATTATGCCGGTCCAGTAGGTCCAGCATAATTTGGCCTCGGAAAGAGTTCCTAAGGCAGCCCCACGCCCGACTATGCGCGTTGAAATCGCCCATAATCAGACATGGGGTGTTAATGTTTGTAATAAGCTGGGAAAAAGAATCAATGTCTATGTCCTCCGTAGGACGGAGATAAATTGAGATGAGAGTTATTTCTAGCTGAGCGATTTTAATATTAACGCCGACTGCGTCTAAGGTTGTTTGAAGGTCGATTTGATGATGCAAAAGTTGGTTTGAAATAAGCAAAGCCGAGCCGCCTCGGCGAGGTGATGCATTTACGTTATTTGTGTAAAGGCTATAGCCGGCGATTTTCAAGGTATAATTATTAAAGTCGGCGTCAATAAAATGGGTTTCCTGAACAGCGGCTACTAACGGATTATTATTTAAGACGTAATGTTTGAATTGCCCCCAATGGGATATTAAAGATCTAACATTCCATTGGAGGACAAATTCTGACTGTTGATTATTCATTTAGATTTACTTTTACTGTCCAAGCCTTGCCTGGAGGTCGCTCGAGTATGCCTGCGGGGGCGGGCGGCCGGGCGGGAGGGCGAGGAGTGGGAGCGCGAGGAATCTGACGACTGGGTGTCACTCTCCGAGAGTCGGGGAGGGGAGTGGGCGGGCGGGGAGTTGGAGCGGGAGGGCGGGGGAGGGGAGTGGGCGGGGCGGGCGGGCGGAGAGTTGGAGCGAGAGGGCGGGGCGTGGTTGCGGGCGATAGACTGGGAGACGGCTCTCATGAGAGAGTCGTCCGAGGAGTCCTCCGAGAGTCGGCACTCCGCTGGTGCTGCGGAGGCCGGGGAGGCGGGGCCTGAGTCGATGTTCGACTCGGCTGGGGCGGGGGAGCGCGGTGCCGGTGGATCGGCGGCAGCCTCGCTCTCGAGGGGAGCCAGAGGTGCCATTGGGAACTGACATGGCGGTCGGGGGGTCTGGCGGTTGGTGGGTCTGGCGGGAGGCCGGTTGGGTGGGGGGGAGGTTCCGGGAGGGGGGAGGGGCGGCCAAGCGCCGGGGGCGAGACCTGGGGAGAGCGGGGCGTCCGGTGGGCGCCGACTTTCGCTCCTTTCCATGCGCTTCAGGCGCTCAGCCTCGCGAGCGAGGCCCCAGGCTCTGCACCGGCGGTCCCAGGCCGGGTGGGCCTGGTCGCACGTGGCGCATCGTGCTGCACGCGTGCACCCTTCGGTGCCGTGCTCGCCTGCGCACCGTCCACAGGTGGCGGTGCGCACCCGGCAGGTCCACTTTAGGTGGCCGTAGTGCCAGCACTGCTGACACTGCCGGGGGGGCGGGATCCACTCTCTGACTGGGGCGGCCACGTACCCACAGTGGATGTGGGTAGGCAGCTCCCTGCCTCTAAAGCGAAGCCGAATCAGCGGGTTGGGCTGGTCGGGTCGCTTTTTGGTGGGCGAGAGGCGCGTGACCTCGCACACCCCTTGGTGTGCGAGCTCTCGGAGGATGAGGTCCTCCGAGAGGGCGGACACGTCTGGGCACCACACCAGACCCTCCACCGAGTTTAGGTGCGCCGGGGCTTCCACGGCGACCTTCGCTCCATTGAATTTGGTCACGCCCATCAGACGGACGTTCTGTGCGGACGTCATCGTCTCGATCAGGAGGGCTCCTGATCGGATGGGCTTGGCGCTGGCGACGTCGCCACTACACATGGCGACCAGCCAGCGCCGGACATTGAAGGGGTTGATGGTCTGGAACGGGAGTCCGTCCGTTCGCCACATAAGGAGGCGAGCGGGCCCGTTCGGGGGGGTGGGGTCGGGGGGGAGCTGTGCTCCGGGTCGGCTCCTGGGAAGCCCCTGAGGGGGGCGGGGAGTGGAGCCGGCCTGGGGAGTGCGCGGTCGCGCACCGGGGGACCCCAGAGGGGGGTCGGGTGGGTCGGGGGGACGAGAGTCCGGCGACTGCCAGGCCCCTGAACGGGGCGGGCGGGGCCCCTGAGGGGGGCTGGGAGGGGGACCGTCCAGGGGGGCGCGCGGTCGCGCGCCGGGGAACCCCGGAGGGGGGTCGGGCGGGTCGGGGTGGCGGGGCGGGCGGGGCCCCTGAGGGGGGCTGGGAGGGGGACCGTCCAGGGGGGAGGGCGGTCGCGAGACGGGGAACCCCGGAGGGGGGTCGGGCGGGTCGGGGGGGCGGGGTTCCGGGGGGGTAGCCATCGTCGTGGCTCAGGAGGGGAAGGATGGGGGCTAACTGATTACGTTAATTGCCACACACGACAGAACGTGTTGGCAACTGCAAATTAACTTCTCAAGACTGGAGGGGACCTAAACCGTGGAGGAGGCCTATTGCCAATAAAAAATTTGTATCTAATGAGTCTACCTACTTAAAAATATCTAGAGTCTACCTATCTAGGGGTCTACAACCCTGCCACACGCACGTGGTCAGGGTTCCGCACCCGGAAGCGGTGGAGAGCTGGAGCAGGCTGGCTGGAGGCGTCTTCAGGTCCGATGTCGATGAAAGGATGTGATGTCATCGGCCCGCCTTCACTGCTGCCGCAGCTGGGCGACCCGCCTGCGTCCGCGCAGGCGCAGGACGCTGAACTGCTGCTGCCATCTGGCGGCGGCCCGGCGCGCGGCAGGACTCGGCGCGGCGGACGCGGCCGAGCGCGCGGACGGAGAGCGGGACGGCGACACCGGCGTGGGGAGCGTCAACAGGGGGCACCGGGAGGACGTGGGAGTATGTGTTTTGCCGCTTTAAACATCAGATCGCTGAAACCCAAAATACTGTCGCTGCGGCACGACCTTAACTTGTATAGCTGTGATGTCTGTGTTCTTTCTGAAACTTGGCTAAAACCTGAAACCCCCTCACGGTACATTAACTTCCCTGGTTATACTTTGACCCGCGCGCGGACCGACCTGATAGTAGAGGCTATGGGGGAGTTTCTGTTCTTAGTAGGTCGGATTTTAAAGTTAGGAGGCTCCAGTCAGTATGTGCTTCTGATCAATGTAAATTAGAAACTTATGGCTTTCAAGTGACCAGTTTGCGTGGGCGCCGTTTCAACGTGTGTGCTGTGTATAAGCCCCACATCACAGCTCTGCTCAGATTTCTATCGATTTAGAATGTCCGAGACCCAAGTGCAGCGTGTCTTACTTAGTTCTACCGATCCTCTTATCATCACTGGCGACATGAATTGTAATCTTCTAGGAACGGACGCAGACCCTTGTAGTCAGACTTTTAGAGTTTGTAGACAACTTATCCCTGTTCCAACATGTACGCGCCCCCACTTTTAGGTCTGGGTCTCTGTTAGATGTTTTTATCACGAACGTGGCTAATTTTACAACTGATGCTCAAGTACATCAATGCGCCTATAGTGATCATTATTTTATTGTTGACCACCTTGACATCCCTAAAGCACGTGCGAAGCCGAAATTCATGGGAGAGATTCGATGGCATGTTGGAGGAGCGTGATGTGGCCATGATTCGCAAACTGATCTCGCCTGACGCGCCGCCGGCGCTGGCTCATCTCGTCCAGCGTCGCTCGGATGTGACTATAAGGCGTACTCGTGGCAACTGTGGAGATCAGTTAGAGATGCCAAAAATTAGAACGGAACGCGCCAGACGCAGTTTTCCGTTTAGGGCTGTCTCCTCATGGAACAGCAGAGACCGCGCAAAGGATGACAGGAGAAGTTGAAAGTGACCATCTGCGATGTTTTTGTACTGCAAGTGTCTATTCTAGTATTTTAATCGCTTTTATTGTATACCTTTAATGATAGGACTTCACATGCTGTATTTAGTTAGGTATTTTACTGCCTGTATATGACGAGAGGGCTGAAAAGCCATCATTTATGGAGACCTCAATACACTTGACTTGACTTCATATACTCTAGACGTCTTCATAGGATGAATGTGTTAGATTTGCGTTTTTCGCTGTGCCGTACTGACTGGAGCCCAGTGTTCTCGCGCGCGGGAGTTGCCGATCAGTGGACTGCCTTCACCGAACGGTTTCTGTCTATTCTTGACTTTCATGCCCCTTCACAGCGCATCAAGCTGTACAACCCTTCGGCACCCCCTGTCTCGGACGCCACCTTGCGGATGATGGCTCAGCGCCGCGGACGTCTTGCCCGCAGTGGTAGGACCCCGACCTTCCTCGCTCTAGATAAGAAAGTAAAATCAGACATCCGGTATGATGTAAGACGAGATATTTCCAGGCGGGTGAGCGAGCAGGGTCCTACCACAATTTTTCGGAACATTCGCCAAATTATAGAGGGCAGAAAGTCCGCACAGAGAGCTGCGCCTGAGGCCACACCCGACGAGCTAAACGAGTATACTTCGTCGAGGTGGGGCCTCGTGTCGCGGGTGAGGTTCGGGACAAGGGGGAGCCCCTTCAGCTTCCCTGTAGACTCCCGAGGGTTGGCGCTTGCGCTTTCTTTCTGGAGCCTGTTTCTCTCGACTTGCTTCGTTCTACCCTCTTTTCTATGAAAAATGCAGGGGCCTGTGGTTCTGACGGCATCTGCACCCGGGTTTGGAAACTTTGTTTTGACGTCATCGGCCATGTCTTCCTTCATATCATCAACACCTGTCTCACAACCTGTGAATTTCCCGCGTCCTGGAAACACTCTATCGTACATCCTATTCACAAATCCGGGAGCCCTTCCGAAACATCAAACTTCCGTCCCATCTCTATCGTCCCCGCCTTCCCAAAGCTAGTAGAGAAAGTTGTGCAGCGGCAACTGTACACTTATATGTCTAACAATCATCTTTTTTCCGCTTCCCAGCACGGTTTTCGCTCAAATCACTCCACCGAAACCGCGCTTCTTACCGTATCCGATAATATCCTTTCCGCCACCGGCCGCCAGGACATCACCCTCCTCTGTCTCATTGATCTGTCAAAATGCTTTGACGTGATCGACCACGCAGAGCTCCTTTCCAAACTGCAAACCTATTGTATCGATCCTACCTGGTTTTCCTCTTACCTCACTGACCACACTCAATCTGTTTGTACAGCTGACGGGCGTGGAAACAAACCGTCACCTTTACCCGATCCCTATAACCCAATCCTATCGGTGTCTTCCAAGGATCCTCACTTGGCCCGCTCCTATTCCAGATTTTCGCCAACGATCTTTCCCTGTTCGCACCACAGGCACACGTGGGGCAGTACGCTGACGATACCCAAATTCTGGTCTCAGGCGAAAAAGGATCCCTCCCTCAGCTCATTGCTACCATGGAACAGGCTTTATCATCTCTCGATGCTTGGTTCCATTCCCATGGTTTGAAAGTAAATACTGGGAAAACAGAACTCATGGCCTGTGGTTCCCGTCAAAATTGTCGCGGCATGGCCCCGACCACTATTCGGTTCCGCGAAGATATAGTGCGTGATAGCCCCACGGTGAGGAACCTTGGCGTACTGTTCGACAAGAACCTCTCGTGGGACTCCACGTATCTGCCCTCGTCAAAACATGTAACGGTATCCTCATCGGCCTGACCTACGTGCGTCATCAGATCCCTTCGTCACTTCTTCCTGTCATTGTCGACGCCCTTGTCATCTCGCACGTCCGATACTGTTTGACAGTGTTCCGCAACGGCTCAGAGAAAAACATGCAGCGCCTCCAAAAGATCCTAAATTTTAGCTTGCGCGCTGTCTCTGGCCGGCGTAAATTTGATCACATATCGGACGTGCGAGATGAACTGGGCTGGCTCACCGCCCAGCAGCTGTACGAACTTCAATCCATCTCACAAAAATCACGAACTCCAATCTTCTTCACAAAATTCGCACCACCGGGGAATCACAGGCTCTCGCTTCCCGGCTTTCCACAAACTCTGAGTTTCGATCTAGAAGCACACGCCAGGACGCTGATTTGGCCCTCCCGCGCGTGAGAACCGAAGCCGGCAAGAGACGCTTTTCATACAGTGTAGCGCAGCGCTACAACGCGTTGCCGCCGGACCTGCGCCAGGCGTCTTTAGCATCTTTTAAACGTCAGCTCGGTGATCTTTTACCTGGTGTATGGTGGGTGTCGTGTATGTTTATGTCGGTAGCTGTGTGAGTGTGTGTATGTATGATCATGGAGTGTATTTTAGTTTCTTATATGCATGTTGCTGAATGTCGTTTTTAACATGTCTCTACCTTTTAACCATGCCGCCACACTCAGAATAGCCGTTTTATGCATCGGAGTGTTTTTACTGTCAATACATACATACATACATACATACATACATAAGCGTTGTCAAGTCAAAGCGTCCGAGCCGGTCATTCCTCCATTCCAAAGTCAACACAAGTGCGTACCTAGCACTCCTGTATTAAAATAATTATCTATGCACAATACATGGCCAATGTTAGTTAAATGTTGGCCCGGCTGGCGGGCCGAGCATTGACAAGCGATGCCGAACAAGACCACAGCCGGGCCGAGCATTGACAAGCGATGCCGAACAAGACCACAGCCGGGCCGAGCATTGACAAGCGATGCCGAACAAGACCACAGCCGGGCCGAGCATTGACAAGTGATGCCGAACAAGACCACAGCCGGGCCGAGCATTGACAAGCGATGCCGAACAAGACCACAGCCGGGCCGAGCATTGACAAGCGATGCCGAACAAGACCACAAATGACTAGCGGAGCCTTGAACGGAGCAAATAAGACTCAACAGATGTATAAAACAACACTGATATGATCCTTACATGATAGCAGTAAAACCACACGCACGGGTGGCGCCGCCCGCCTCGCTGGCGGCGTGGAGCTCCCTCTGACTGAGGGTCGCCGCCCGCAGTAACCTGCCACACGGGCCGGGGGCGCCGTCGGCGGCCAGCACCGGACGGCCCCGGCTCACTCTGTTCACCCTTACACACTGCCACAGGGCGCGACGCGACGCGGCGGATCGGGGTGGAGACCTGACCCGCCGGGCCGCCGACTGCAGGCCTCCACCGTCCGGCTCATCCGACTTCAGCTCTCAGTGCCACACGCTGCACGCCGCAAACCCGCTCACACTCACATGCACACACGAGCACACACTGACACACGTCACGTACAGACGTACATTCCAGTACAGACGCACGCTGAGCGCGGCAGCGAAGCTCAGAGGATCACCACGCCAGCGCGCTCCGCCCATCATCTTGTAAAACACGCCCGCCGCGCAGCGGCCGGCCGTTCAGCGCAACACGGCTACGTTTTAAATAAACTTGTATATAAAATAACAAAATACCTCGGCAAAATACGAGCGCGCGCAGCGCGTCGTGTTGCGGCAGCGACCAGCGCGCAGTCGTGCCGGGCGGGCAGGCCGGCCGGACGGCGGCACAGTCTCTACCCGCGTGGCCGGCCGAGGGCAGTACACGCGTCAGCGTTGCTCGACCGAGCAGCGCCGCCGCCACCGCCGAGACCGGCCTTAGCTGTCACGCTGCTTCAGCATGCCTGTCTCGCACTTCTTGAAGTCGATCTTGGCGTATGTGAGCTTGTTGGCGGCGGCGGCGAGCGCCTGGCAGGCGGCCGGGTTACCGTCGACCAGGTCGAGCGAGGCGTACACCACCTCCGGCTCATCGGTGGGCAGCGCCGTCAGCGACTGCGAGCCGCAGCCGGTCTGCGGCCGCTGCGGCCGGCTCTGGCTGCACGGCGGCGGGTTCGACTCGTGCCGCTGCCGCACCACCGGTGCCGCCGCTGTGGGGTCGAAGTTGGTCAGCGAGCTGCTGGTGGTGAGCGGGGTGGGCGTGGGCGTCGGCGCCGGAGTCTGGCGCGGCGTGGTCGCCTGCGAGCTGGCCAGCGAGGCGCGAGGCGTCACGCTGCTCGCCGAGCCGCACGGGCTGGCCGAGCCGAGTCGCGGCTCCGGAGGCTCGGCGGCGCGGAACACGGGCGCGGCCAGCAGCGGCTCGCCGCCGACGCCCTCCACCTCCTCCTGTATGCTGTTGGAGGAGGACAGAGACTGGGAGGAGGGAGAGCGGTCCATGTCGGCCGGCACACCACCGCCCTCGGACGCGCCCGGCGACAGACGCTTAGAGTCCTTCTTGCCGCGCTGACTGAGCGTGCGGAACATGGCCCGCGGGTTCATGGCGTCCAGTTTGCGCAGCAGACCGGCGCCGGTGCCGACAGAGTTCTTCCTCTGCACCTTGGCACCGTTGCCGGCGCCGCGGCGGCGTTCGTCGAGCGGCGCCGTGTCCGACTTGCGCCGGGACGGGTCGCCGGCAGAGCTGGCGATCTGTACCGAGAGCAGAGCCGAGACGGGCCGCGACGGCACCTCCATCGCGCAGTAGGTGTCCGGGTCACGGCGGCTGCCGGCCGGCCACCGCTCCGTCTCGCGCTCGGCCGACGAGCGCGCAGAGTGCGAGCGCTGCACGACCGTTACAGACGCCGGCCGGCCGCCCACCGCCATTTCCAGGTAGTCGCCGGTGGCGGCGGCCGGCGCCGACGATGCGGGCGGCGCGGCCAGACAGCGCGGCGTCATGGCCAGGTAGTCTGAGGTGTCGGCGGCGGGTGGGGCAGCCGGGTCCGGCGCTGCACCGCTAATCTCCATGTTGACATAGTCTCCGCCGGGCGCGGCGGAGGCAGCGGCGGAGGCAGCGGCGGAGGCAGCGGCGGCGGCCGGCGCGCGGCGCGGCGCCGACATGTCCATGTTGAGGTAGTCAGCGCCGGCCGGGCTGGCCAGCGGACTGCCGAGCGACCGAGTCGGCTCCATCGGCATGTAGCTCTCATCGCCACCAGCGAGCACACGTCGGCCGCCCGGCGTGCGGCGCTTCAGGGAGCCCGTCTGCGAGCCAGAGGAGGTGTCCTCGTCCAGGTGCATCGGGCCCATCATCAGGTAGTCGTCGTCGGGGTAGTGCGGCGGCGGCTCGCGGCGCTTGGGCCGGTGCCGGCGCCGGGTGCCGCCGCCGGCGCGCGCCGCCGGGCCGATGGCCACGCCGACGTAGGCGTCGTCTGCGCGCGGCGCCGGCGGGTGGTGGGCGGCGCCGGCGTGGCCCGGAGAGCGGGAGACGACCGAGCCGGAGCCGCGCCACACCGGCACGTCGACCGGCAGGGAGCCGGCCTTCTTGTCCCTCCGTTTGAACAGCAGCCGCCAACTGCTGTGAGTCTACACCACCGCAGACATAGAGCGTTAGTACCTATAATTATCATCTAATCACGCACCAAATGACCGGTATTTACCCGGTCAAGCAACAACTAGGTACTTCTGATGTAGAGCAGAGCTAGCTTTATACATGAAGCCCGTTACTTTATTCTTTTCAAGAAACAGCCAAGGTTGTAAAGAAAGCTCCTGAGACTTCAAATTCACAATATTTCGACGCTTTGGAAATAAAACCACTCATTTCCCACTTCAACAAACCGATCTGTTGTATAACTACTGTACTACCGGGTGGAAATAAAAAATGTACCACATTTTATACTTGAGTAAGTAAAAAATATGCATCATATACATTGTTGCATTACACCATTTTCAAGAACAATTCATGTCAATTTGTATCCAACATGGTTTACATTTGTACGCTATATACACTCTTCAAAGTAACACGTTCTCAGGAAATACTCATTTTCTTGCGAGGCACAGATCGGCTCGTTTTTTTTCAACCTCACAGATGAGTCGGAATTTCGCTGTTATTTCGAGTATCTCTTCTTATGACTTGTTTCGTTTCTTCTAAGTCATCTTGAATAACTCGACATACCGTTAACTTGAGGTCTTTCCCTCCAAAAACAAATCAAAGGGGGCAAGTCGAGAGAGTCGGCGAACCAGGCATGCCTTGTCTTCCGGCTGATGATGTTGTCACGAAATGAGGTTAATGAAACGAGGATGACGAAGTCGATTGACATGTCGATTTCCGTTGACGGTGGTGATGATTCGGGCAGCTGGTGGCTCCAGCAGGATGGGGGAAGCCCCTCACGTGCAACCGCACAATGGCACGACTGCACCAATACTCTGATGATGATGCCATCAGCCGGAAGACGAGGCATGCTTGGTCCGCCCACTCTTTCGATCTGACCCACCGCATTTATTTTTGCGGGGATACGTCCTCAGGTCAAAGGGATATCAGAATGATCTCCAGAAACTGGCAAGATCGAAACAAGGCAGCATACGAGATACTCGAAACATTAGCAAGAAACGTGCTACAACTCATCTATGATGTTGACAAAAACGAGCCGATCTGTGCTTCGCAAGAAAATGAGCACTTCTTGAGCACGTGCTACGGTGAAGAGTGCATATAGCGCACAAATGTATACCATGTTGGATACAAATTTCCACGACTTGTACTTCAAAATGGTGAATTGCAACAACCGCGTATGAGATACATATTTTTGGATTTATTGAAGTTAAAAATATGATACATTATTTCCACCCTGTACCAACTACAACACTATGACTTCTATACTATAACTGACTTATTAGTTGCTACGGAGCTGCAGCCGACCTGCCGACGCCTCACCTTATCGCTGCCCTGACTGCTCTGCGAGTTGGACCTCGGCCGGTGTCGCAGGCTGTCCTGGCTGCAGTGCGACTCGGCGGCCGGACTGCCGGCCTGCTCGCGCAGCTCGGCGCCCTTCTGTCGACGCCGGTAGTACTCCTTCAGCGAGGGCACTGGCGAGTCGAGCGACGAGCTGAGGTGGGGCGAGCCGCACGCCGCGCCAGCACTGACGGACAGAAGACCGGCGCCCGTCAGCTGGTCAGCACAGTGAATCGTGCGTCAAATCGCGCCTGCCTGTATGTCGGCAGACGCCGCAGCCAGCCAGGTTGTGCCAGTGGACAGCACGCGGCCATGTCGCGCTGTCTATGTAGCAGTGAACACCCGCCCCGCTTGAACGGTCGACTGGCGCCCGGCGGACTGACTGGACAGTGGACAGGCTGGGGGTCAGTAGGCCCAGCCCTGGCGCCCTGACTGACTGACTGGACAGTGGACAGGCTGGGGGTCAGTAGGCCCAGCCCTGGCGTCCTGGCTGACTGACTGGACAGTGGACAGGCTGGGGGTCAGTAGACCCAGCCCTGGCTGACTGACTGGATAGTGGACAGGCTGGGGGTCAGTAGGCCCAGCCCTGGCGCCCTGACTGACTGACTGGACAGTGGACAGGCTGGGGGTCAGTAGGCCCAGCCCTGGCGCCCTGACTGACTGACTGGACAGTGGACAGGCTGGGGGTCAGTAGACCCAGCCCTGGCTGACTGACTGGACAGTGGACAGGCTGGGGGTCAGTAGGCCCAGCCCTGGCTGACTGACTGGACAGTGGACAGGCTGGGGGTCAGTAGACCCAGCCCTGGCGCCCGGCGGACTGACTGGACAGTGGACAGACTGGGGGTCAGTAGGCCCAGCCCTGGCGCCCTGACTGACTGACTGGACAGTGGACAGGCTGGGGGTCAGTAGACCCAGCCCTGGCTGACTGACTGGACAGTGGACATGCTGGGGGTCAGTAGGCCCAGCCCTGGCGCCCTGGCTGACTGACTGGACAGTGGACAGGCTGGGGGTCAGTAGGCCCAGCCCTGACTGACTGACTGGACAGTGGACAGGTTGGGGGTCAGTAGCCCAGCCCTGGCGCCCTGGCTGACTGACTGAACAGTGGACAGGCTGGGGGTCAGTAGGCCCAGCCCGGCGGACTGACTGGACAGTGGACAGGCTGGGGGTCAGAGGCCCAGCCCTGGCTGACTGACTGGACAGTGGACAGGCTGGGGGTCAGAAGACCCAGTCCTGGCTGACTGACTAGACAGTGGACACGCTGGGGGTCAGTAGGCCCAGCCCTGGCGGACTGACTGGACAGTGGACAGGCTGGGGGTCAGTAGACCCAGCCCTGGCGCCCTGGCTGACTGACTGGACAGTGGACAGGCTGGGGGTCAGTAGGCCCAGCCCTCGCTGACTGACTGGACAGTGGACAGGCTGGGGGTCAGTAGACCCAGCCCTGACTGACTGACTAGACAGTGTACACGCTGGGGGTCAGTAGGCCCAGCCCTGGGGACTGACTGGACAGTGGACAGGCTGGGGGTCAGTAGACCCAGCCCTGGCGCCCTGGCTGACTGACTGGACAGTGGACAGGCTGGGGGTCAGTAGGCCCAGCCCTGGCTGACTGACTGGACAGTGGACAGGCTGGGGGTCAGTAGGCCCATCCCTGGCGGACTGACTGGACAGTGGACAGGATGGGGGGTCAGTATGCCCAGCCCTGGCGCCCTGACTGACTGACTGGACAGTGGACAGGTTGGGGGTCAGTAGACCCAGCCCTGGCTGACTGACTGGACAGTGGACAGGCTGGGGGTCAGTAGACCCAGCCCTGGCGCCCTGGCTGACTGACTGGACAGTGGACAGGTTGGGGGTCAGTAGGCCCAGCCCTGGCGCCCGGCGGACTGACTGGACAGTGGACAGGCTGGGGGTCAGTAGGCCCAGCCCTGACTGACTGACTGGACAGTGGACAGGCTGGGGGTCAGTAGACCCAGCCCTGGCGCCCGGCGGACTGACTGGACAGTGGACAGACTGGGGGTCAGTAGGCCCAGCCCTGGCTGACTGACTGGACAGTGGACAGGCTGGGGGTCAGTAGACCCAGCCCTGGCGCCCGGCGGACTGACTGGACAGTGGACAGACTGGGGGTCAGTAGGCCCAGCCCTGGCTGACTGACTGGACAGTGGACAGGTTGGGGGTCAGTCGGCCCAGCCCTGGCGCCCGGCGGACTGACTGGACAGTGGACAGGCTGAGGGTCAGTAGGCCCAGCCCTGACTGACTGACTGGACAGTGGACAGGCTGGGGGTCAGTAGGCCCAGCCCTGGCGCCCGGCGGACTGACTGGACAGTGGACAAGCTGAGGGTCAGTAGGCCCAGCCCTGACTGACTGACTGGACAGTGGACAGGCTGGGGGTCAGTAGGCCCAGCCCTGGCGCCCGGCGGACTGACTGGACAGTGGACAGGCTGGGGGTCAGTAGGCCCAGCCCTGACTGACTGACTAGACAGTGGACAGGCTGGGGGTCAGTAGGCCCAGCCCGTCTGCTGCCCGGCGGCTGGACTGCCGGACAGGCGGGGTCCGAGTGGGCTCAGTCCTGTCTGCCGTGTCGGCGGCCCGGAGTCTCACCTGGCGGTGGCACCCGGCTCCCCGGTGTACGGCCGCTCGGTCGAGTTTGAGTCGCTCTCGGAGCGGTCACGGCGGGATCGAGGCTTCAGTGCCTGACTCAGCCGGCTGCCGAGGGAGAAGGCACGCGTGCGAGACGCGCTCTCACCGTCACCCCTGCTGAGGACAGAACAGAGGGAGGCCGCGTCAGTCACTCCTGCTGAGGACAGAGCAGAGGGAGGCCGCGTCAGTCACTCCTGCTGAGGACAGAACAGAGGGAGGCCGCGTCAGTCACTCCTGCTGAGGACAGAACAGAGGGAGGCCGCGTCAGTCACCCCTGCTGAGGACAGAGCAGAGGGAGGACGCGTCAGTCACTCCTGCTGAGGACAGAACAGAGGGAGGCCGCGTCAGTCACCCCTGCTGAGGACAGAGCAGAGGGAGGACGCGTCAGTCACCCCTGCTGAGGACAGAGCAGAGGGAGGACGCGTCAGTCACTCCTGCTGAGGACAGAACAGAGGGAGGCCGCGTCAGTCACCCCTGCTGAGGACAGAGCAGAGGGAGGACGCGTCAGTCACCCCTGCTGAGGACAGAGCAGAGGGAGGGCGCGTCAGTCACCTCTGCTGAGGACAGAGCAGAGGGAGGCCGCATCAGTCACCCCTGCTGAGGACAGAGCAGAGGGAGGCCGCTTCAGTAACACTACACCGTCACCCCTGCTGAGGACAGAGCAGAGGGAGGCCGCCGCGTCAGTAACACTATACCGTCACCCCTGCTGAGGACAGAACAGAGGGAGGCCGCGTCAGTCACCCCTGCTGAGGACGGAGCAGAGGGAGGCCGCGTCAGTCACCCCTGCTGAGGACAGAGCAGAGGGAGGCCGCGTCAGTCACCCCTGCTGAGGACAGAGCAGAGGGAGGCCGCTTCAGTAACAATACACCGTCACCCCTGCTGAGGACAGAGCAGAGGGAGGCCGCCGCGTCAGTAACACTATACCGTCTCCCCTGCTGAGGACAGAAGAGAGGGAGGCCGCGTCAGTCACCCCTGCTGAGGACAGAACAGAGGGAGGGCGCGTCAGTCACCCCTGCTGAGGACGGAGCAGAGGGAGGCCGCGTCAGTCACCCCTGCTGAGGACAGAGCAGAGGAGGCCGCCGCGTCAGTCGCCCCTGCTGAGAACAGAACAGAGGGAGAGCGCCGCGTCAGTCACCTCTGCTGAGGACAGAGCAGAGGAGGGCGCCGCGTCAGTCACCCCTGCTGAGGACAGAGCAGAGGGAGGCCGCGTCAGTCACCTCTGCTGAGGACAGAGCAGAGGAGGCCGCCGCGTCAGTAACACTACACCACATCGGCGACACACGCTGATTCTCAGCCACCATCGCAAGGCAGGGAGCAAGTCAGTCTATCGTACGACGCGTATCAAGTTCGATGTTAGTACGAAACCACTTTGAGCACAATGCTCTTAAACCAGTGACAGAAGCCAGGTTTGCAGTCGGTGTAAGACAGTTTTACTGCTTGTTCGTCTGTTTTCCCATGATTAGCCGATGGTCTAGTGATAAAGCAGGAACACATTGAATTCGATAACGCCCCAGCTCCAAAAGTCCGAACGGTGTGCAAGTCCAAAATGCGTCTCTTCCATACACAACGGGCTGTCTCACCACCACTACCACCACCTCTGGGTCTGGCGTCGGACCCACGCAAACGTGCAGTAGCCGAGCTCGCGGCTACGCCTAGTCAAACGACCAATCATAAATCAAGAGCACCTTAGGCGGCTATGACGTCACCGGAGACAGGGCGGCACGGCTACAGTCGGTGCCAAATGTCACCGTTACTTCTCTCCTATATGCAGCCGTGTTACCTGGTATGCTGCCGGTCAGCTGCAGCTGCTGTACCGTGTGTTACCTGGTGTGACGTGTGTTACCTGGTGTACCGTGTGTTACCTGGTGTGCTATGTTAACTGGTGTACCGTGTGTTACCTGGTGTGCCGTATGTTACCTGGTGTGCCGTGTGTTACCTGGTGGGCTGTGTGTTACCTGGTGTGATGTGTGTTACCTGGTGTGCTGTGTTACCTGGTGTAACGTGTGTTACCTGGTGTACCGTGTGTTACCTGGTGTGCTATGTTACCTGGTGTGGTGTGTGTTACCTGGTATACTGTGTGTTACCTGGTGTGTTATGTGTTACCTGGTGTGATGTGGTACCTGGTATACTGTGCGTTACCTGGTATACTGTGTGTTACCTGGTATACTGTGTGTTACCTGGTGTGCCGTGTGTTACCTGGTGTGATGTGTGGTACCTGGTGCGGTGTGTGCTACCTGGTGTGCTGTGTTACCTGGAGTGGCATGTGTTACCTGGTGTGCTATGTTACCTGGTGTACCGTATGTTACCTGGTGTACCGTATGTTACCTGGTGTGCTGTGTGTTACCTGGTGTACTGTGTGCTACCTGGTGTACTGTGTGCTACCTGGTGTGCTGTATGTTACCTGGTGTGATGTGTGTTACCTGGTGTGATGTGTGTTACCTGGTGTGTCGTGTGTTACCTGGTGTGCCGTGTCTTACCTGGTGTACTATGTTACATGGTGTACCGTGTGTTACCTGGTGTGCTGTGTTACCTGGTGTGCTATGTTACCTGGTGTACTGTGTGCTACCTGGTGTGCTTTGTGTTACCTGGTATTATGTATGTTACCTGGTGTGATGTGTGTTACCTGGTGTGATGTGTGTTACCTGGTGTGCTGTGTTAACTGGTGGGATGTGTGTTACCTGGTGTGATGTGTTACCTGGTGGGATGTGTGTTACCTGGTGTGCTGTGTTACCTGGTGTGATGTGTATTACCTGGTGTGATGTGTGTTACCTGGTGTACTGTGTGCTACCTGGTGTACTGTGTTACCTGGTATGATGTGTGTTACCTGGTGTGATGTGTGTTACCTGGTGGGCTGTATGTTACCTGGTGTGTTGTGTGTTACCTGGTGTGCTGTGTGTTACCTGGTGTGTTATGTGTTACCTGGTGTGTTCTGTTACCTGGTGTTATGTGTTACCTGGTGTGTTGTGTATTGCCTGGTGTGTTGTGTGTTGCCTGGTGTGGTGTGTTACCTGGTGTGTTGTGTGTCACCTGGTGTGATGTGTTACCTGGTGTGCTGTGTGTTACCTGGTGGGCTGTGTGTTACCTGGTGGGCTGTGTGTTACCTGGTGGGCTGTGTGTTACCTGGTGTGCTGTGTGTTACCTGGTGTGCTGTGTTACCTGGTGGGATGTATGTTACCTGGTGTGATGTGTGTTACCTGGTGTGATGTGTGTTACCTGGTATGATGTGTGTTACCTGGTGTGTCGTGTGTTACCTGGTGTGCTGTTACCTGGTGTATTGTGTTACCTGGTGTGATGTGTTACCTGGTGTGCTGTGTGCTACCTGGTGTGATGTGTGTTACCTGGTGGGCTGTGTGTTACCTGGTGGGCTGTGTGTTACCTGGTGGGATGTGTGTTACATGGTATGTTGCGTGTTACATGGTGTGCTGTGTTACCTGGTGTGATGTGTGGTACCTGGTATGATGTGTTACCTGGTGTGATGTGTGTTACCTGGTGTGCTGTGTGTTACCTGGTGTGATGTGTGTTACCTGACGTGCTGTGTGTTACCTGGCGTGCTGTGTGTTACCTGGTGGGCTGTGTGTTACCTGGTGGGTTGTGTGGTACCTGGTGTGATGTGTTACCTGGTGTGCTGTGCTACCTGGTGTTATGTGTGTTACCTGGTGTGATGTGTTACCTGGTATACTGTGTGTTGCCTGGTGTGCTGTGTTACCTGGTATACTGTGTGTTACCTGGTGTGCTGTGTGTTACCTGGTGTGATGTGTGTTACCTGGTGTGCTGTGTGTTACCTGGTGTGATATGTTACCTGGTGTGATGTGTGTTACCTGGTGTGATGTGTGTTACCTGGTGTGCTGTGTTACCTGGTGTAATGTGTGTTACCTGGTGTGATGTGTTACCTGATGTGCTGTGTTACCTGGTGTGTTGTGTGTTACCTGGTGTGTTGTGTGTTACCTGGTGTGCTGTGTGTTACCTGATGTGATGTGTGTTACCTGGTGGGATGTGTGTTACTGTGTGTGCTGTGTTACCTGGTGTGCTGTGTGTTACCTGGTGTGATGTGTTACCTGGTGTGTTGTGTTACCTGGTGTGATGCGTGTTACCTGGTGTGATGTGTGTTACCTGGTGTGTTGTGTGTTACCTGGTGTGCTGTGTGTTACCTGGTGTGCTGTGTTACCTGGAATGTTGTGTGGTACCTGGTGTGCTGTGTTACATGGTGTGCTGTGTTACCTGGTGTGCTGTGTTACCTGGTGCGATGTGTGTTACCTGGTGTGCTGTACGTTACCTGGTGTGCTGTGTGTTACCTGGAGTGTTGTATGTTACCTGGTGTGATGTTACCTGGTGTGATGTGTGTTACCTGGTGTGATGTATGCTACCTGGTGTGATGTATGTTACCTGGTGTGATGTATGTTACCTGGTGTGATGTATGTTACCTGGTGTGATGTATGTTACCTGGTGTGATGTATGTTACCTGGTGTGCTGTTACCTGGTGTGATGTGTATGTTACCTGGTGTGCTGTGTTACCTGATGTACTGTGTGTTACCTGGCGTGCTGTGTTACCTGGTGTGCTGTTACCTGGTGTGCTGTGTTACCTGGTGTGATGTGTGTTACCTGGTGTGCTGGGTGTTACCTGGTGTAATGTGTGTTACCTGGTGTGATGTGTGTTACCTGGTGTGATGCGTTACCTGGTGTGCTGTGTGTTATCTGGTGTGATGTGTGTTACCTGGCGTGCTGTGTGTTACCTGGCGTGCTGTGTGTTACCTGGCGTGTTGTGTGTTACCTGGCGTGCTGTGTGTTACCTGGCGTGATGTGTTACCTGGTGTGCTGTGTGTTACCTGGTGTGATGTGTGTTACCTGGTGTGCTGTGTGTTACCTGGTGTGATGTGTGTTACCTGATGTGCTGTGTTACCTGGCGTGATGTGTGTTACCTGGCGTGCTGTGTTACCTGGTGTGATGTGTGTTACCTGGTGTGATGTGTGTTACCTGGTGGGCTGTGGGTTACCTGGTGTGATGTGTGTTACCTGGTGTGATGTGTGTTACCTGGTATACTGTGTGTTACCTGGTGTGCTGTGTGTTACCTGGTGTGATGTGTTACCTGGTGTGATGTGTGTTACCTGGTGTGCTGTGTTACCTGGTGGGCTGTGTGTTACCTGGTGTACTGTGTGTTACCTGGTGTGATGTGTGTTACCTGTTGTGCTGTGTGTTACCTGGTGTGATGTGTTACCTGGTGTGCTGTTACCTGATGTGCTGTGTGTTACCTGGTGTGATGTGTTACCTGCTGTGATGTGTTACCTGGTGTGATGTGTGTTACCTGGTGTAATGTGTGTTACCTGGTGTGCTGTGTTACCTGGTGTGCTGTGTGTTACCTGGCGTGCTGTGTGTTACCTGGTGTGATGTGTTACCTGGTGTGTTGTTACCTGGTGTGCTGTGTTACCTGGTGTGATGTGTTACCTGGTGTGATGGGTTACCTGGTGTGCTGTGTTACCTGGTGTGATGTGTGTTACCTGGTGTACTGTGTGTTACCTGGTGTGCTGTGTTACCTGGTGTGCTGTATGTTACCTGGCGTGCTGTGTGTTACCTGGTGTGATGTGTGGTACCTGGTGTGATGTGTGTTACCTGGTGTGATGTGTTACCTGGTGTGATGTTACCTGGTGTCATGTGTTACCTGGTGTGATGTGTGTTGCCTGGTGTGATGTGTTACCTGGTGTGATGTGTTACCTGGTGTGCTGTGTGTTACCTGGTGTGCTGTGTGCTACCTGGTGTGATGTGTTACCTGGTGTGCTGTTACCTGGCGTGATGTGTGTTACCTGGCGTGCTGTGTTACCTGGTGTGATGTGTGTTACCTGGTGTGCTGTGTTACCTGATGGGATGTGTGTTACCTGGTGTACTGTGTGTTACCTGGTGTGATGTGTGTTACCTGGTATACTGTGTGTTACCTGGTGTGCTGTGTGCTACCTGGTGTGATGTGTTACCTGGTGTGATGTGTGTTACCTGGTGTGATGTGTGTTACCTGGTGGGATGTGTGTTACCTGGTGTGATGTGTGTTACCTGGTGTACTATGTGTTACCTGGTGTGATGTGTGTTACCTTGTATACTGTGTGTTACCTGGTGTGATGTGTGTTACCTGGTGTGATGTGTGTTACCTGGTGTGCTGTGTGTTACCTGGTGTGCTGTGTGTTACCTGGCGTGCTGTGTGTTACCTGGCGTGCTGTGTTACCTGGTGTGATGTGTTACCTGTTGTGCTGTGTGTTACCTGGTGTGCTGTTACCTGGTGTGCTGTGTTACCTGGTGTGATGTGTGTTACCTGGTGTGCTGTGTGTTACCTGGTGTGCTGTGCGTTACCTGGTGTGGTGCGTTACCTGGTGTGGTGTGTTACCTGGTGTGTTGTTACCTGGTGTGTTGTTACCTGGTGTGCTGTGTGTTATCTGGTGTGATGTGTGTTACCTGGTGTGCTGTGTTACCTGGCGTGCTGTGTGTTACCTGGCGTGCAGTGTTACCTGGTGTGCTGTGTTACCTGGTGTGCTGTGTTACCTGGTGTGATGTGTTACCTGGTGTGCTGTGTGTTACCTGGCGTGCTGCCGGTCGGCTGCAGCGGTGCTGTGTCGGCCGGTCGGCGGCGCGTCCTCGGACGGCGGCGTGAGCACGGTGAGCGGCGCAGAGCGGTCCATGTGCGCCTCCGACTGCGGCGTGCCCGACGGCAGGCTGCAGCTGGACGATGACGACACCTCCACGTACGAGTCTGCTGCGGACGACACACACAGCCGCCGTTAGCCGCCCGCCGGCACACGGTCGGCCAGTCGCAGCCTCGCAGGTGCAGTCTCCATAGCCGAGTCGCTTCCACAGGTCGATCAAAACCAACTCAACTGTAACATCCACATCACACGAACATAGGGGCACAACAAGATGTTGCAAAGAATTTGGCGATGTTTTTGGTATTGTTTTGCGTTTCGTCTCTGCTCCCCATGTGTCCACACGAGCGGCTCTGCTTCAGCACCGTCTACTAGCATCGAACTGTGCTGCAGGGTCTGACAAAACATCGTGGCAATGACTAGTCACCAATGTCTCCAAACATAAGTCATGTTCCCGTAAGGTATTTAAAAATGACAATAGCTGCTATTACCAATTCGTGAGAGGAAATCTGGTTTCACGTGGCATGAACTGTCGATCAAACATGTCCGACAAGCAGAGCGTCCAGCCGGCAACAGGCAGGGCTGGGCAGTGGGAAGTGGTGCAGCGTGACGGAGGCGGCCAGGCGGCACGGCAGGGGCGGTGCAGCCGCTGCTGAACGCTCAGGCTCGTGGCGAGCTCGTGGTGGACCGGTGCACCGGCACCACACAGGTGCACGTAGTTGACGTGGTGACAATATGGTACGACTATAACGTGGTGCAAAGATGGCTCGGACACGTGCACGCAAGCTGCGGGAAACTTGTGCACCACAACACGGGCTCGTTAGTCTATCCAGTTGCCTGCGTGTGTGCGCGTGACGCATGTGACGCATGTGATGTGCGTGACCTTAATCTCTAGAACACCAGCCGGCGACATACCTAGACTCAGCGGGTTCCAGTCTGAAACGGAAAGGCAGCGTTCAAATCATCACCTGTACATTTCACCTGACCGCCCCCCCCCCCCACATCAGCTGTCCTGTCCCCACTCCAGCGCTATCCATCCCCCCCCCCCCCACCACCACCACCACCACCACGGAGCCAGATAACGACCGACGCTCTTACCATCGGAGATTTTGCTGGCGCGTTTTCCGGCCGGGTGGACGTCCATGCTGGGGCTGGCCGTGTCGCCGATGAAGTGCGGGTGACCGGGTATGAACGGCACGTAGCCGTCCGGCTCGGCCACACTCGACGCCCGGCTGTGGCTGACGTCTGCTGCAGGGGTCAGGTCAGGGGTCAGGTCAGGGGTCAGGTCAGGGGTCAGGTCAGGGGTCAGGTCAGGGGTCAGGTCAGGGGGCAGGTCAGGGGTCAGGGCAGGGGTCAGGTCAGGGGTCAGGTCAAGTGTCAGGTCAGGGGTCAGGTCAGGGGTCAGGTCAGGGGTCAGGTCAGGGGTCAGTGTCAGGGGTCAGTGTCAGGGGTCAGGTCAGGGGTCAGTGTCAGGGGTCAGGTCAGGGGTCAGGTCAGGGGTCAGGTCAGGGGTCAGGTCAGGGGTCAGGTCAGGGGTCAGGTCAGGGGTCAGGTCAGGGATCAGGTCAGGGATCAGGTCAGGGGTCAGGTCAGGGGTCAGGTCAGGGGTCAGGTCAGGGGTCAGGTCAGGGGTCAGGTCAGGGGTCAGGTCAGGGGTCAGGTCAGGGGTCAGGTCAGGGGTCAGGTCAGGGGTCAGGTCAGGGATCAGGTCAGGGGTCAGGTCAGGGGTCAGGTCAGGGGTCAGGTCAGGGGTCAGGTCAGGGGTCAGGTCAGGGGTCAGGTCAGGGGTCAGGGCAGGGGGTCAGGTCAGGGGTCAGGTCAGAGGGTCAGGTCAGGGGTCAGGTCAGGGGTCAGGTCAGGGATCCGGTCAGGGGTCAGGTCAGGGATCCGGTCAGGGGTCAGGTCAGGGATCAGGTCATGGCTCAGGGCAGGAGCCAGGGCAGGGGTCAGGAGTCAGTGAGGGTCAGACAGGGTCTCGGCCAGACTGGAAGCCCGGCTGTGGCCGACGCCCGCTGCAGGAGCAGGGGCAGGGGTCAGGGCAGGGTCAGATACGGTGACGTCCGCTGCAGGAGCAGGGTCAGGGGTCAGGGCAGGGTCAGATACGGTGACGTCCGCTGCCGGCGGCAGGAGACGGGCGGGGGATGTGAGGCCGGCCACGGTGCCAGCCACACGCGCCACGCAGGAGGTACTGTAAAGCTCAGGCTCCACTGTGCACTTTTGCGTGATGCATTTTTTCTCTCGATTTATCGTTTTATCGTGTCGCTTTTACATTTACACTTTCTAGCTTTTGCACTTTCTAGCTTCTAGTTGTTATACGGCCTTGCCTTTGCACTTGGTCGTTTCGTCATGCTAACACATGTTTGACGTGACACTTCGTTAGGGAACTTCTGAGACGGGAGGAACTGCGACACAATCGGATTATCACAATATTTGTGCTTATATTGTGATCCAAGATAAGGTTATCTTCCATGAAACCCGCACCACATTGTAATTTTGACCTTTTTCTCACCCTTCCTCAACTATACTGCTTATTTCCCACGCCGGTACCTGTCGCAACGGTGGTCGAGAGGTTATAGGCGCTGATCAAAATGGTATAATTTTCCGAAGATTACGGGTTATAAGCACCGTCAGGCAGCTTTTTCGCCGTATCACATTTTTCTCTAATAAAAGACGAGGCGAAGCACTATGTGTAATTTTGTAGGATGTAATTTCCCAGAGAAAAAAAAACTTGCATACAAAACGTCAACAATCGTTGTTCCGCTGCGCACAAAATATTAATTTAATATGTATCAATATATGATCATGATACATACCTGTTGTGTGTACGGCAGAGCTCGGTTAGATTCCAACAATCTTACGAATATGTAGGTATGCATCGTAAGCGACTCCACTGATGATTTGCACGCTGGCTAAACCGCGGGGTTCAATGTTCCTCCACAAGCAACCTCTTGCCTCTCCACAGCTCATTGCATGGATATTAGGAGAACACAGATCACTTTTAAACTCCTCCGCTTCCTCTCACTTGTGACTTGAACTCCTAACATTCATGAAATCAAGTTGAAACCGCTTGAAACACACACACACACACACACACACACACACACACACACACACACACACACACACACACACACACACACACACACACACACCCACGCCCACGCCCACGCCCACGCCCACGCCCACGCCCACGCCCACGCCCACGCCCACGCCCACACCCACACCCACACACAAAGTTGACACCGCTTGACACTGCCACAACGGAACCAACCGCCCGACACACGCAAAGATGGCCATCGGAATGTTTTATTTACATTGCGCAACGGCGAGTTCAGAAGTTCAGCTTTCTTTTCAAATGCAAGGTGGCAGGAGTAGTTTAAATATGGCAAATAGCTTCTTTGCAAATATTCGCTTGAAACACAGCCACAAATCACTTGCAAGGTGGCATGATGAGCACAGCAAACTTCAAAAGTGCAAAAACTTTCCACTGATCAAACATTTTCTCGTTTTTATCCTTTCTCATTTTTTCGTTTTTGCGTGTTGCATAGACGTTTTCTGGACACTTTTGCACTTTTCCGTTTCGTTTTTGAGGTTTACCGTACCGATTACGCACTTTTTCATTTATTCACTTTCTCATTTCGTTCAGTGGAGCCTGCACTGTATATTAACACGTAGTTAACATTTTTATGAACGTCAGAAAACGCAAAGTCGACCTGATAAAACGTAAAAGCGAAGCGATACATTGCAAAAGCGCGCAGTGGAGCCCGGCAGTAACAGTACACCTCCTGTTGAGTGTGGCTGCGATAGCTGGTGGTTCTGGGGACGATTCTCACGACAGCCATGTACAATGATGACAATTATAATGATGACCATCAACAAGTGACGATTCTTCTCGGTAATACGGTGACCAAGTCGACGTCGCACCGACAGTAATCGCGTCGTGAGGCGAGCTGCTGTTCTGGTCAAACGAATAACGTGGGCATACCTCAATGACTAGTGCCCATTCAGCCGTGGCAAAGACCGAATATAACCGGCCCCCGAGGTTCCAAAGCTCGGCCTTCGACTGCGCCGCGCTTTTGAGTGTGCCAGCGTGGCTTGACCAGCCAGCGTGGCTCCACTTACCGTCTGACAGCTGCGAGCCGCTGCCACCGCCCAACCGCATCGAGATGTAGTTGGTCTCAGGAGGCGCGAACATGGGCACGTAGCCGTCCTCAGTCAGACTTGAGTCGCGACTGTGGTTACCGCGGTGGCCCTGGCTGTGCGCTGGGGGTAGGAGCGGCACAGGTCAGCTGAGAGGAGGCCCTGGCTGGGCGCTGGGGGGGGGGGGGGTAGGAGCGGCACAAGGTCAGCTGAGAGGTGGCCCTGGCTGGGCGCTGGAGGTAGGAGCGGCACAGGTCAGCTGAGAGGTGGCCCTGGCTGGGCGCTGGGGGGGGGGGGGGAGAGGGGGGGGGGGTAGGAGCGGCACAGGTCAGCTGAGAGGAGGCCCTGGCTGGGCGCTGGAGGTAGGAGCGGCACAGGTCAGCTGAGAGGAGGCCCTGGCTGGGCGCTGGAGGTAGGAGCGGCACAGGTCAGCTGAGAGGTGGCCCTGGCTGGGCGCTGGAGGTAGGAGCGGCACAGGTCAGCTGAGAGGAGGCCCTGACTGGGTGCTGGGGGGGGGGGGGGGGGGGGGGGTAGAAACGGCACAGGTCCGTCAGCTGAGAGGAGGCGGCCAGGCAGACTGGTAGCAAGGACGAAATGGGAGGCAGAAACCGTGCAACCGCCGTTATTGCTTGGGATACCAAACGGCCAAACGCTAATTCAATGCGCGCGTGAAGCCGATCGTCTCCCTCCCGGCTGACATTACCGAGGTGCGTAGTCGCGGGGCGTTTCTCTGCGCGCCATGGGTCAGCCAACATGAATGACAATCGGATGTCCGTGCTGTTTTTCGCATGCATCGTGACCGTGACCGTTCCTATAGTGTATGTGTAAATGTTCTGTCACCTTTATCTACAATGTACAGGGTTCATAATACCCACTACGTGGACGAATCCTTGATAAACGAATACAATACATGGTTAGTCGTGTTTGGTTATACAGAAGCGGCAAAACTAAACGCGTTATTACTCTGCATCGCCGCCGGTTGGCGCACTCACTGGGACTGGTGATGTATCCATCCGGCGTGTCGGCTCCCCCTCCTCCGCCGGTCGCGATCACCATCGGCAGGTAGGTGGGGGCGTCAGCCCCCGCCGACGGTGGCGCCGCCGCCGACCGACCGGCAGTCGAGCCGGGAGATATCACCATCGGCAGGTAGGCAGACTCCGACTCGGCGGAGGCGGGCCCGGTCGCGCCGCCCGCCGGCAGCGGCAGCGACAGCGGCGGCAGCGAGCGCTTCCGTGCGCTGTCGTCGTGCGCGTTGGCAGCGAAGGTGCGCCCGAACTCGAACGGCAGGTAGTCGCCGATCGTCTCCTCGACGATCACGTTGTCGGGCGTGAGCGGGTGGCAGATGGTGCCGTGCTCGTCCATGCTGTAGGACGAGTTGCTGTCCACGGACGCCGGGCTGCCGGGCCGCACCGGAGCACGGTCAAAGTGGAGTTCCTCGGCCGCCAAAACACAGCACAGCTGCGGCAACGATCTGTAGTGACATAGCAGCTCGCCGCTCGGCACAACACTCAACACCAGCCCCGTGGTTCACCCGAAGGGGCTGTTGGAGAATATGGCTCATCTGAAGGAGCTGTTGGGGACTGTGGCTCACCCGAAGGGGCTGTTGGAGAATATGGCTCATCTGAAGGAGCTGTTTGGGACTGTGGCTCACCTGAAGGAGCTGTTGGGGACTGTGGCTCACCCGAAGGGGCTGTTGGAGAATATGGCTCATCTGAAGGAGCTGTTGGGGACTGTGGCTCACCCGAAGGGGCTGTTGGAGAATATGGCTCATCTGAAGGAGCTGTTGGGGACTGTGGCTCACCTGAAGAAGCTGTTGGGGGACTGTGGCTCATCTGAAGGAGCTGTTGGGGA
>JAXIVJ010000466.1:110000-232148 GCA_036785665.1 Chirona hameri
TAGTTAGTGCCGGTGCCGGCCGGTACATTGCTAGTTAGTGCCGGTGCCGGCCGGTACATTGCTAGTTAGTGCCGGTGCCGGCCGGTACATTGCTAGTTAGTGCCGGTGCCGGCCGGTACATTGCTAGCTTCACCTTCAGCCACCAAATAATTTACCGAACTTATCGGTCATAAGAAGCTGTAATATTAATGTTTTTGTTTTTGTGTTTGTATGTTTTTGTGTCAGCATGGACGTCCACCCGGACGTTTTTGTGTATGTTTTGTTTGCAAACGAAGTAATGCATGAACGATACTACTGCAAATGGAAAATAGCAGACTGAATAAAATGTTAGAGAGCAACGTTCCCAACGATGAAAAGAGACGAAGTCGAAGTCTGCACTGTCTGAACCAGGCTGACGATTCCGAAGCCCAGTAAACCCCTCTGGCCAAGCGGTTCAGATCTGACACTTGCGATCGCAGTGAGTCGAAATTCATAAAGTTTCCACTACTGCTAGGCTGTCGCGAACACACCAACTGTCAGGACACACGCAAACGCACACAGACAAAGACACGAACCAAGGAGCACGACAAACGAAATGGGACAGATAGATGGAGACCGAGCAATGGGTGGGAGTCTAATTTAAAGGGATTATACAGTTTTTTCCCAGAATAATTGAGTTATATAGTAAAACGTACTTATAAAGGTGGTAGAAATCCCACGGTAGCCACATTTTTCTGGAAATCACCTCTTCTGCACGTAAGGACATTTCAAAGTGCGCGGTGATGCCACCGCGTACTTTCTGCAGGACCGGCTGAGGCAGAGCCAGTCATCTCTTTTATGCTAATAAAAACGCCTCACTTATGGCATATTTCCGGTAAAATAAGCAAGATTTGAAAAAATAAACTTGTTTTGCTCCAACGTCAGCAGCAGATACCTAGTTTTTCCCATAAAATTCGATATTTTTCATGAATTTTCATGCCGATACGCCACCACACAAATTCTCAACGCTGAAAGCCAGAGATAAGAAAACCACAAAACCTGAACGAACAGTGTGTAGTAATAAAGAGTCCCGTAAGTTTTGAATTGCATAATCATTTTGTGATCCAGTGTAGGACTTGCAGATAATTCAAAACTCTAAAATTGATTGCTGCAGATTCTAAGATAAAAGTGGTGGACAGTAATGCCGATCAAGTACTCGTTATCTGATAAAAGTCTCGAAAAACGACAAAGTTTTAACGCTGATAATTGCTGAAATAATGGACTACATGCGCATTGAGGCCCCTGTTATATGTCTTAAACGTGTTTAAAGCTCATACAACTGCAAAAGAGTGCATTTCCTTTCAGGACGGAAACCCATATAGTCCCTTTAATTATAGGAATTGAATGTTGTACGGTATAAAGCTGTTATTTCATTTTCAACATCGCAAAAGTGCAGTGGCATGAATGGGATTCAAACGAACTATCTTTAAATGTATCCTTTAGATTATTCCACATTTTAGTTATAAACTCCAAATTTGTGGACGGATGTTGATCTCGGAATGGGGAAGAAAAGTTCCAGGACAGATCGACCACTGCCTTACATCCTCATATTTCAAAAACATCTAAGATTGGGTCTATAGGGTAGTCTTAGGCCCTGAAGACGACTGTGCAAATATTTTGCCTCGCCGAGCAACGGTCACCGAGTTATAGCCTCCGGCAATTTGGAGAGGTCACGCTGATCATAACTTGTAGTGACGACCGGAAACCTTATAAGCGATATATCACTGAACTCACAATGATGCAGGGAAACTTTTGGCTCTCCAAATTTGCTATTTTTGATTTTTGCTTGTGTGACCTTGTAACCTTTTCTTACATGACCTATTCCCAGTCGAAACCTGTATTATTGACTCAAAGCCAGATTGAGTTTTATCAATTACCTTTCGATCGATAAAAAAAGTGGATATAGCCTATTAAAGGGACTATCCCACCTTAACATTATATTTTAGTTGAGATAGCCATTTTGATGGCTTGGCATTGAAATTAAGTATGGTAGCAGTTAAAACAACCACAATGATCTAATCAAAAAGATATTCTCGAGTTTTATTTTGACATCTGTAAAAGATAAAGTCCACGTGTATTCGAATGGGGCCTCTAAACCGACAGCGTCATCTCTTTACCCAACTGGTAATGATAGTCGACTTGTTTTAAGGTCAGCCTTGGAATATTTTCGTCTTTCATTTTTCGATCCCCGGGTAGTTCGCAATCTAAGCCAATCTAGACACCGGGTGGTTCACTTTTTCTGCGCAATAGATGTCGACAAAAAATTGTGCCATACATTTGGCAGCACAAAGGATTTCCCTGTTATTAAAAAAACATATGACGTCACCAACCCAACTTTCCCCTATTCCCTGCGGGGGCAGATTCTGCCCCTCCCGGTGGTTTTTCACTTGCCGCTTCTAAACCGTTAGGCCTAGCGTCCTGAAACTTTGTGACTTTTTCCAAAATTGAATGGCGCGTGTTGTCAATTTTGAAGAGAAAAAATTCGGTCCAGCAGAGGCGGTTCCAGGCTCCTGTTTTTGGGAGGGTGTTACGAATGCGGTTTTGCGTCGCATACTTCCTTCGTGGTTTGCAGTGCCATAAATGCGTCAGAAACAATTTCAATGCAATATGCATCATAGATACTGGGATTGTACATATATTTGGGGCAGAGGCGCACTCAGGATAAAAAAAATGGGAGGCGATACCCACCCTCAAATTAGGTCCAACTTCAAATTAGTAAGATGATAAAAGCGTTACGTGCATGGTGCCCCCATGTTTTTTCTGGATCCGCCCATGCGCAATATATCAAATTTAACAAATTACAGCATATAATGCACACATGTGACGTTCATGTCGTCCCAAACAATCACGAACAGCACATATTTTTTCCCAGAAAATCCCCCCATTTTACATTCCCGGACTACGCCTATGATTTTTTTTTTCTTTTGATATATTAAATACCAGTATATTTGAAGTTTAAAACCGTTTGGAGCATGAAAATCGGTCGAGCCACATGGCCGCCATGACCTTTCAAAAAACACCCAAAATTTTCGGATTTTTTGCTCCCTGGCCCTCCATTTTTGAACAAAACAAAATTGTGGGATCCAAAAAGAGAGACCTTGTCATGACGAATCGAATGGCGTTTTCCCCATTGAAATCGACCGAGCGGTTCTCGAGATCTCCGGGGGGGGAGAATCTGCCCCCCCCCCCCCCGCAGGTTAACGTAATTCTGGCCGCCCGCAGGGAATAGGGTTAAAACTAAAAGTTGAATATCTTCCAAGATAAGCAATTTTTCGGGAAAAAGTTCACGAACATGCTCAGCTGACCTCGCCTGACATGTAGACATACAATTAAGTGTGATTCGGCAACTTTCACAAAGGTGGGACAGTCCCTTTAAATGCCCCCTTTCAGCCTCGCAAAAAAATATAGGTGGCGCTGCGAACGCTACCCTGTATATCTCCGGACTGGGTAAAGATATCGAGGTGCGGTCAACGCCAGTGGATTGGATAGGTGATTCTGAGCTAGAAATACTCGTATGACTTTGTTACCCGAGGTCAAGGTCAAGGTCATAATTTAGGTTAAACTAGTAAATAATTTCCGCTTGCTGTACGTACGGGATTTGTGTGAGTATTTCCGGGGTATTGCACCGAGTTTAGACAAGGGCGAATCCAGAAGGCCATTTTGGGATGCGCCAAAACTATAGTTTGAAAATTTCCAAACTTGATCGGAAGTCACTTTGTCACCCTTTGGTCGATCGATCTGGTTGCTCAGTACTGGATTATTTTATCATGAAACATTTTCAAGCGCATCGCATTGCATTTTGAGCATCAGTGTGCCAACGTCATATACTCACTTCTTCCCCCTGGAATTTTGCATGAATAGAACCATGCATACATGTGAACAGAACCAGAACCGAAACAGAACCGCCTATCCCAGGGAAGACGGAGTTTTCCAGTTTCTGAACGTAGTCCTAGAGGAAAATATGCAGGCATGCACAGACGATTTGGATGACGAGGGCGATTTTGAGACAGAAATACGCTTTAGACACTGGGGTTAGTACCTATCGCTGCACACTAGTAGACATGGTTAAGTCGCGTGAGGATTTCCTGGAAAGTCTTAGCCGCCAACCAGCATGGCGCACGATTTTTTTTTGCGTACGCCTCATTCCCGAAGTACAGAAATTGATACCGGGACTGAGCAAAATTCACTGTTTTTCTGACGGCTGCGCAGCTCAATACAAAAACAAGTATAATTTAATTAACATCGCACATCACTCTGCGGACTTTGGAATCACATGCGAATGGCACTTCTTCGCCACATCCCACGGCAAGAGTGCATGTGATGGCATTGGTGGCACGCTGAAAAGAGCGGCGGCAACAGAGAGTCTCAGGCGTCCACATACTGACCAAATTCTGTCGGCACAGACCATTTTTACGTTTCTGACAGAGAAATTCGAAACCACCATCCAGTTTTGCTTGTTGGAGAAGGGAGAGGTCAAGAAAACTGCAGCGGGGCTAGCTGCACGTTTCTCCGCTGCCAAAACAATTAAAGGCACCCAGCAGTTTCACCGTTTTATTCCAGTGGATGAAATGCACCTGACAGTTTGTCACGTGGACCCGGCAAAACAGTCCACATTAGGAGATAAACGCATCTTGGAGGGAACATGAACAGTGCAAAAAGTAACCCTGTTCTCTATCGGTGTGATGGTATGCAGCCACTCATGTACTTCGAGGTGTTTTATGATTCAGACACGTGGACGCCAGGTAGTATGGCTGCGAGCCAGTTTCGTACGGTTCTGTTCACATGTGTGCATGGTTCCATTCATGCAAATTGTCAGGGGGAAGAAGTGAGCATATGATGGTATCGCACACTGACGCTCAAAATACAATGAGATGCGCTTGAAAATGTGTTTCATGATCAAAGAGTCCAGTGCTGAGCAACCAGATCGATCGACCAAAGGGTGACAAAGTGATTTCCCGATCAAGTTTGGAAATTTGCTAACTTTTTGCATCCCCAGATAGTTTGGCGCATCCCAAAATGACCTTCTGGATTCGCCCTTGTCTAAACTCGGTGCAATACCCCGGAAATACTCGCACAAATCCCGTACGTATAGAAAATGGAAATTATTTACGAGTTTGACCTAAATTATTACCTTGACCTTGACCTCGGGTAACAAAGTCATACGAATATTTCTTGCTCAGAATCACCTATCCACTGGCGTTGGCCGTACTTCGATATCTTTCCCCAGTCCGGAGATATACATGGGTAACGTTCGCAGCGCCGCCTATACGTTTTTTTTTTTGTGAGGCTGAAAGGGGACATTTAATAGGCTATATCCACTTTTATTTTTTCGATCGAAAGGTAATTGATCAAACTCAGCTTGGCTTTGAGTCAAAAATAAAGGTTTCGACTGGGAAAAGGTCAAGCTACATGGTTTTTCATAATGAATGTTACTTTTAAATCAGCCGTAGGAAGACCAAAAATATTATAAAACTCGCGAATGTTTAGGTTATACTGTTGCAAAAACGTTAGGATTTTTATCTGTGCAAAAATTACCCCGAACAATTAGTCTGATGGATGTTATAGGCCAACAATGTCGAGGCCCAAGAAACGCTGCAACGCACCGTTTTCAAACGAAGAGGCAGTTTAGGCAGTCCCTCAGTATGGTGCGCTGAAAAGCGTAGCTGCAGTGCGCCGAAAGTTTGGCAGTCACTTTCAGAAAATAAATGGCATACCATCAAGGATGGCTTTCAAGAGACTGATCGAAAGGTTTCAGTCAACAGGCTCCATCTCCCCATCAAAGCCTCAAGGTCGAACTGCAACATCAGTTGAGCTCGTGGAGAAAATTAAACAGATGGTGAAGCCATATCAAGCAGCCAAGAAAGGCATCTCTGTCCCCAGGATTGACAAGTCGTTGGGCACATCCACAACTGTGTGGCGGATTATGCGGAAGAAGCTGGGCTGGAAGCCGTATAAGCCCCATGTTACCGTGCCGCTGAACGCAGCACACCAGGCAGGCAGACGATAATTCTGCAAGTGACTTGCTAATAATTCTGCAATTGTTGGCCTATAACATTCAGACTAATTGTTTCGGGGTAATTTTTGCACAGATAAAACCCCTAATGTTTTTTCAACATTACAACCTAAAAATCCACGAGCTTTATAATATTGTTGGTCTTCCTACGGCTGATTTAAAAGTAGCATTCATTATGAAAAACCCTGTAGGTCACGTAAAAAAGGTCACCAGGTCACAAAATAAAAAAAAATAAAAAAAAATCCTGAGACAGCCAAAAGTTTCCCTGCATCATTGCGAGTTCAGTGATATGTCGCTTTTAAGGTTTCCGGTCGTCTCACTACAAATTATGATCCATCAAAGGAAGGTCTGCAGCGTGACCTCTCCAAATTGCCGGAGGCTATAACTCGGGGACCGTTGCTCGGCGAGGCAAAATATTTGCACAGCCGTCTTCAGGGCCTTCAGGGCCCTATAGACCCAATCTTAGAGTTTTCTGAGAGATGAGGGTGCAAAATCGACCCTCCGACTGGTCGATCTGTCCTGGAATGCCCCAGATGTTCATGCTTTGTTTTGAGATATATTTCTTCGTTATTATAAAATCAAGTAGGTATTGAAAAATGGTTTGAAAGTAAAGGGTAGTACAGTCACGTCAAGCCTAGTAAAGAACTTTGGGAGGGGGGTTGGGATGTACCATTGACTCACAAGACGGGCGCACAGCCACACGGACATACCGACAGGAAGCTAGACAAACACACAAACAGGTGGACCAGCAGGCGGACAGCCGGACGAGACAACCACAGCCCCAGCATCAGTCAGATCCGCTCTGAGCAGCGCCCGGCGTCCCCTGCCAGACGGGCGGCCAGGCGCTGTCGCTGCGGCCGGCCACCGACCCCCGCGTGCAGATCCCCTGTGCCACCCCGGCGCGAGCTGCGCGGCTTCACCCCGCCCCGTGGGGCGTGGTCAGTGGCCGTGACAGCGGCACGGTGGTCACAGACGACGGACGAGACGGTGGGGCGGACAGAGACCGACAGCTGAGGCGTTAGTGCGTTAGAAGAGCGTTAGCAGAGATTCGAGAGACAGTGGGCGGGCAGAGGACGTCAGGAACAGGATGGCGAGGAGGCAGGGGCGGCAGACTGAACAGAAAGCTGAGAAGAGCCGAGGCGAGAGATGCGGGGCTCCAGAGAAAATGACAGCTCGGATTGGGCGCAGACGGGAGCCGGACGGGGCAGATAGGACGGGGCGCGGCGGGACGGGAGCCTGCTGTCTCTCACATGAGTAGGTGTTTCGTCGACCTTTGACGGAGATGGGGCGCGACGGCTCGGAGGTGGACGGCGCCCGCGGACGCGACTCGCTCGACTGGCTGTCCGACTCACTGCTGCGCGAACTGCCGACACACACACACACACACACACACACACACACACACACATACACACAAGGCCGTCAGACACGCGGCAGAAAGGGATAACGGACAGAGATAAATAGCAGTTGGAAACTCAATTAAACATAGCACCTACGCGCATAAAGTGACATACGGCTGCGTCATAGCGTCATCTATCCGATCATCGCGTCATCGCGTCATCTATCCGATCATCGCGTCATCGCGTCATCTATCCGATCATCGCGTCATCGCGTCATCTATCCAATCTATCAGATTTAATAGGTCATAACAAACACAACATCGCCGAATTATCAGAGTTTGCTCAACAGTCTAAGCACCGCATGGTACCACATAGCGCAAAATACACCCAAATCAGCACCGTATGATCTACAAACACCGACTCAAAATCACAAACGCAGCATCAACTCCTAGCGAGTACCTCGGGAGGTCGCTACTCACTTGAACTTGGCCTTCATGACTTCGTGCATGTTCTGAGCGTAGATGCGCTCCTCGAGCTGCATGTAGATCTCTCCGGCGCCGAAGCAGGAGGTGCGACCCACCTCCAGCCAGAAGAAGCACTCCATGTGCCGGCAGCCGCGGATGATGGAGAACTGGGGACGGACACCAGTGGTCACACCAGGAGTCACACCAGTGGTCACACCAGGAGTCACACCAGGAGTCACACCAGGAGTCACACCAGGAGTCACACCCGTGGTCACACCCGTGGTCACACCCGTGGTCACACCCGTGGTCACACCCGTGGTCACACCCGTGGTCACACCCGTGGTCACACCCGTGGTCACACCCGTGGTCACACCCGTGGTCACACCCGTGGTCACACCCGTGGTCACACCCGTGGTCACACCCGTGGTCACACCCGTGGTCACACCCGTGGTCACACCCGTGGTCACACCCGTGGTCACACCCGTGGTCACACCCGTGGTCACACCCGTGGTCACACCCGTGGTCACACCCGTGGTCACACCCGTGGTCACACCCGTGGTCACACCCGTGGTCACACCCGTGGTCACACCCGTGGTCACACCCGTGGTCACACCCGTGGTCACACCCGTGGTCACACCCGTGGTCACACCCGTGGTCACACCCGTGGTCACACCCGTGGTCACACCCGTGGTCACACCCGTGGTCACACCCGTGGTCACACCCGTGGTCACACCCGTGGTCACACCCGTGGTCACACCCGTGGTCACACCCGTGGTCACACCCGTGGTCACACCCGTGGTCACACCCGTGGTCACACCCGTGGTCACACCAGTGGTCACACCCGTGGTCACGCCAGTGGTCACGCCAGTGGTCACGCCAGTGGTCACGCCAGTGGTCACGCCAGTGGTCACACCAGTGGCCACACCCGTGGTCACACCAGTGGTCACACCAGTGGTTACACCAGTGGTCACACCAGTGGTCACACCAGTGGTCACACCAGTGGTCACACCAGTGGTCACACCAGTGGTCACACCAGTGGTCACACCAGTGGTCACACCAGTGGTCACACCAGTGGTCACACCAGTGATCACACCAGTGATCACACCAGTGGTCACAACAGTGGTCACACCAGTGGTCACACCAGTGGTCACACCAGTGGTCACACCAGTGGTCACACCAGTGGTCACACCAGGACACACCTGGTCACACCAGGACACACCTGGTCACACCAAGTTACACCAGGTCACACCAAGTTACACCAGGTCACACCAAGTTACACCAGGTCACACCAGGACACACCTGGTCACACCAGGTCACACCTGGTCACACCAGGACACACCAGGTCACACCAGGTTACAACAGGAGTCGGCCGGCCGTACCGCCGGCGTCAGCAGTGCTTTGAATGTCTCGACTCAGTACGCAATACCGCACAGGCAGGCGTCAGCTGCTCCAACTACGCAGATGAAAACATCCGACTATGTCAACCCAGCAATCCAGAGCTGAGTTTTAGCCGCACTCTGTTGCGAAACACCAGCTGTCATTCCTACTCCCTCCCCGTCCTCCCCCAAGACGATGTTGTAATTTATGTTATGTCACAGTCTCAGCCCACAGCATCGCCACAGTCCCAGATCACAGCATCGTCACAGTCCCAGACCCCAGCATCGTCACAGTCCCAGACCACAGCATCGTCACAGTCCCAGATCACAGCATCGTCACAGTCTCAGACCACAGCATCGTCACAGTCCCAGACCACAGCATCGTCACAGTCCCAGACCACAGCATCGTCACAGTCCCAGACCACAGCATCGTCACAGTCCCAGACCACAGCATCGTCACAGTCCCAGACCACAGCATCGTCACAGTCCCAGACCACAGCATCGTCACAGTCCCAGACCACAGCATCGTCACAGTCCCAGACCACAGCATCGTCACAGTCGCAGACCACAGCATCGTCACAGTCTCAGACCACAGCATCGTCACAGTCCCAGACCACAGCATCGTCACAGTCCCAGACCACAGCATCGTCACAGTCCCAGACCACAGCATCGTCACAGTCCCAGACCACAGCATCGTCACAGTCGCAGACCACAGCATCGTCACAGTCTCAGACCACAGCATCGTCACAGTCCCAGACCACAGCATCGTCACAGTCCCAGACCACAGCATCGTCACAGTCCCAGACCACAACATCGTCACAGTCCCAGACCACAGCATCGTCACAGTCCCAGACCACAGCATCGTCACAGTCCCAGACCACAGCATCGTCACAGTCGCAGACCACAGCATCGTCACAGTCCCAGACCACAGCATCGTCACAGTCCCAGACCACAGCATCGTCACAGTCCCAGACCACAGCATCGTCACAGTCCCAGACCACAGCATCGTCACAGTCCCAGACCACAGCATCGTCACAGTCCCAGACCACAGCATCGTCACAGTCCCAGACCACAGCATCGTCACAGTCCCAGACCACAGCATCGTCACAGTCCCAGACCACAGCATCGTCACAGTCGCAGACCACAGCATCGTCACAGTCCCAGACCACAGCATCGTCACAGTCCCAGACCACAGCATCGTCACAGTCCCAGACCACAGCATCGTCACAGTCCCAGACCACAGCATCGTCACAGTCCCAGACCACAGCATCGTCACAGTCCCAGACCACAGCATCGTCACAGTCCCAGACCACAGCATCGTCACAGTCCCAGACCACAGCATCGTCACAGTCCCAGACCACAGCATCGTCACAGTCGCAGACCACAGCATCGTCACAGTCCCAGACCACAGCATCGTCACAGTCTCAGACCACAGCATCGTCACAGTCTCAGACCACAGCATCGTCACAGTCCCAGACCACAGCATCGTCACAGTCCCAGACCACAGCATCGTCACAGTCCCAGATCACAGCATCGTCACAGTCCCAGACCACAGCATCGTCAAAGTCCCAGACCACAGCATCGTCACAGTCCCAGACCACAGCATCGTCGCAATCTCAGACCACAGCATCGTCACAGTCTCAGACCACAGCATCGTCACAATCTCAGACCACAGCATCGTCACAGTCCCAGACCACACATCGTCACAGTCTCAGACCACAGCATCGTCACAGTCCCAGACCACAGCCCGAGGATGCAGTCTGCATCCCGTCATCGTCTCAGAAGGACAGAAGGACAGCAGGACAGCAGGACAGCAGGACAGCAGGACAGCAGGACAGCAGGACAGCAGGACAGCAGGACAGCAGGACAGCAGGACAGCAGTAAGCTCGGGGACGGTAATGGGCGTCACTCACCGGCAGGTCGTACGTCTCGTTCTTGTTGTGTTTATGGATGAGCTGGATACCGTCGGCGGTGAGACCCACACAGTACTGGCCGTTGAGCTTCTTGGAGCTGCCCAGGCCGCGGTCCGTGACGGTCACCTCCCACATACGCTCTGTGGCCGAGGCGCGGAGCAGTGTGAATAGACAGTGGCGAGGGGTGGCGGAGCGATCACTCCCCGACAACACCTTCTCAATACTACCGGCAAGATGGCACGGTTACTGGTAAACACGCCCAGTCATTTCGAGTCCATTTTGGACAATGTATAGATGGTGGCCAAGCGTGTTACACAAAGCCCCAGACCTATATTCAGTGCACCAAAAGAGCCACAGGCGCCACTGACCAGCCCCCCCCCCCCCTACCTACCTACGCCCCCCCCCCCCCCCTCCATACCCACCCAACACCGCGGCGTCCTTCAGCCCTTGCTGTCTCGCTGCCCTGCCGCCCCCGACTCAGCGCCGCCCCGAGTCTCACCGTGGAGCGGCCGGGGCGGCTCGGCTGTGTCGGCCGTCTCCGACTCAGCGCCGCCCCGAGTCTCACCGTAGAGCGGCCGGGGCGGCTCGGCTGTGTCGGCCGTCCCCGACTCAGCGCCGCCCCGAGTCTCACCGTAGAGCGGCCGGGGCGGCTCGGCTGTGTCGGCCGTCCCCGACTCAGCGCCGCCCCGAGTCTCACCGTAGAGCGGCCGGGGCGGCTCGGCTGTGTCGGCCGCCCCCGACTCAGCGCCGCCCCGAGTCTCACCGTAGAGCGGCCGGGGCGGCTCGGCTGTGTCGGCCGCCCCCGACTCAGCGCCGCCCCGAGTCTCACCGTAGAGCGGCCGGGGCGGCTCGGCTGTGTCGGCCGCCCCCGACTCAGCGCCGCCCCGAGTCTCACCGTAGAGCGGCCGGGGCGGCTCGGCTGTGTCGGCCGTCCCCGACTCAGCGCCGCCCCGAGTCTCACCGTAGAGCGGCCGGGGCGGCTCGGCCGTGTCGGCGTGTCGTCCGCCCTGGTGCACCCAGCGCAGCCGCAGCAGCCAGTCGGTCTGCTCCTCGTCCGTGTCCAGGCCGAGCGTGTAGCTCACGGTACCCATCAGGCCGATGGCGTACTTACACTTGGGCTCCTCCTTCTTGCTGACGCTGAAGCACGGCGGCAGCGGGATTGACCTGTCGACACACCAGGCCAGGTCAGAAAGGTTAGACCAGGTCAGACCAGGTCAGACCAGGTCAGTCTCTTCCCTCCTATCATGCCATGTTGCTGTCCTCTTCTGTCTTGACCAGTGCCCTGGTCAGCCTTACTCTGTGCTTCCCTCCTCTGTCCTGTCATGTCCTGTCATGTCCTGTCCTGTCATGTCCTGTCCTGTCCTGTCCTGTCATGTCCTGTCCTGTCCTGTCCTGTCATGTCATGTCATGTCATGTCATGTCATGTCATGTCCTGTCATGTCCTGTCCTGTCCTGTCCTGTCATGTCCTGTCCTGTCATGTCCTGTCATGTCATGTCCTGTCATGTCATGTCCTGTCATGTCCTGTCCTGTCATGTCCTGTCATGTCCCGTGCCGTCCCGTGCCGTGCCGTCCCGTCCCGTCCCGTCCCGTCCCGTCCCGTCCCGTCCCGTCCCGTCCCGTCCCGTCCCGTCCCGTCCCGTCCCGTCCCGTCCCGTCCCGTCCCGTCCTGTTCCGTCATGTTGTGTCCTGAACTGTCGTTTTCTGTCTCGGACACTGTTCTGCCCCACCCTGCCCTGCTCCACACTGTCTTATCATGTCCTGACCTGTTCTGATCATGTGGTGGGACATGTCTGTTGTCTGAGCTGATAGGTCAAATATTCTGTGTGATGTCCCGGCCTGACCTGGTCTGACCTGGTCTGACCTGGTCTGACCTGGTCTGACCTGGTCTGACCTGGTCTGACCTGTCTGACCTGGTCTGACCTGTCTGACCTGGTCTGACCTGTCTGACCTGGTCTGACCTGTCTGACCTGCCTGACCTGTCTGATCTGTCTGACCTGTCTGACCTACACTGACCTGACCTGTCTGACCTACACTGACCTGACCTTGTCTGACCTTGTCTGACCTGGTCCGACCTGTCTGACCTACACTGACTTGACCTGCCTGACCTACACTGACTTGACCTGCCTGACCTACACTGACTTGACCTGCCTGACCTACACTGACCTGATATGCCTGACCTACACTGAACTGATATGCCTGACCTACACTGACCTGACCTGTCTGACCTGTCTGACCTATACTGAACTGACCTGTCTGACCCTCCTATCCTGTGGTATGAACCTTACAGCAGACCCAGCAAGACCAGAGCCGGATACTGGATGATGTACACACTACACAGCAAATAGTACAATAATTACTTAACAGCAGTCATCAGCTAATTGGTAATTTTGCACACTCATCCACATTGGATGAGATCTAATGATGATCCTGACCCGATGACATCTACAAGCCTCACATGACATCTACAAGGCTCATATGACATCTACAAGGCTCACATGGTATCTACAAGGCTCACATAACATCTACAAGGCTCACATGACATCTACAAGGCTCACATGACATATACAAGGCTCATATGACATCTACAAGGCTCACATGACATATACAAGGCTCACATGGCATCTACAAGGCTCACATGGCATCTACAAGGCTCATATGACATCTACAAGGCTCACATGATATATACAAGGCTCACATAACATCTACAAGGCTCACATGACATCTACAAGGCTCACATGGTATCTACAAGGCTCACATGGTATCTACAAGGCTCACATGACATCTACAAGGCTCATATGACATCTACAAGGCTCACATGGTATCTACAAGGCTCACATAACATCTACAAGGCTCACATGACATCTACAAGGCTCACATGGTATCTACAAGGCTCACATGGTATCTGCAAGGCTCACATGGTATCTACAAGGCTCACATGACATCTACAAGGCCCACATGACATCTGCAAGGCTCACATGGCATCTACAATGCTCACATGACATATACAAGGCTCACATGGCATCTACAAGGCTCACATGACATCTACAAGGCTCACATGGCATCTGCAAGGCTCACATGACATCTACAAGGCTCACATGGCATCTACAAGGCTCACATGGCATCTACAAGGCTCACATGACATCTACAAGGCTCACATGGCATCTACAAGGCTCACATGACATCTACAAGGCTCACATGACATATACAAGGCTCACATGGCATCTACAAGGCTCGCATGACATCTACAAGGCTCGCATGACATCTACAAGGCTCACATGGCATCTACAAGGCTCACATGGCATCTACAAGGCTCACATGACATATACAAGGCTCACATGGCATCTACAAGGCTCACATGGCATCTAGAAGGCTCACATGGTATCTACAAGGCTCACATGGTATCTACAAGGCTCACATGGTATCTACAAGGCTCACATGACATATACAAGGCTCACATGGCATCTACAAGGCTCACATGACATCTGCAAGGCTCACATGACATCTACAAGGCTCACATGACATCTACAAGGCTCACATGACATCTACAAGGCTCACATGACATCTACAAGGCTCACATGGCATCTACAAGGCTCACATGACATCTACAAGGCTCACATGACATCTACAAGGCTCACATGACATCTACAAGGCTCACATGACATCTACAAGGCTCACATGGCATCTACAAGGCTCACATGGCATCTACAAGGCTCACTGCAAACATGAGCGATGCAAGGTGATAATACAATATCAGGAAATTATCTACCATTGATTACACATCATGTGTTTTTCAAAACTTAAAAAGAGAAGGCAAATACGAAGGAGACAAATATGCATTAAGGGGTCTAGCAGCTCAACAGAAAACCACTGAAGTGACATACATTTTATATTTGTCTCTGGCCCTAAACTTCTTATCCGATTCATAGATGTCCACTGAAGCTGTGTCCTGCCGTAATACAGCCCATCTCTTCTTGAACTTCTGCAAACAAAAATCAAACATCATCAGCAATGGCAGTAAAAGTAATATACTAGGGGACATTTCATATTAATATCAAAGCATTATAGGACAAACTGAAACTGGTTTACAAACTAAAGTTCAGTCCATGCCAGCCACATCAGAATCATAATATTAGTCATAACAGAGCTCTGCCAAAGTATTGTGCTTGGTATGCCAGTCCAAATAATTGTCTGACATCTGCTGAACATGGCTAAACAAGTAGTTTCTTTATTTAACATATCCATACACAGTCCTCCAGGATACCTTTTCCTCTTTCCTGCGGACTTTGAGGAAGCCCATTTTCTCTATGCCGTCGAAAGCGTCGGCCATGACGGGGCGTGTGGTGAGTTACTGGGGGCGGACAAACAGTGTTCGGCGACTCCGCGCCCGACGTCCGGCACCACCACCACCACCAACCTCCACCTCCTCCAGCCAGCCGCAGAGCAGTGGGTCTATGGAGATGACCAAGGCTGCAACCACAGGACGTCAACAGTCAGTGCGGAGAGACAAACACAGGGTCTGGGTTTGTGGAAGTCATTTGTGTTTGAAAGCTGTAAAGGCAAACCAGAGTGTTGTTCATGGTCCCTGCGGTTCGGCGGTCAACCACAGGCTCTAAGGCAGGCAGGCGTCATATGAACACTGAATGCCGCAATGCGCCACTCTACTTGACATTTCGTCCTGCGGCTGCTGTGGTCGCTCCCGTACCGACCGCAGGAACCGCAGCCGACCGCAGGAACCGCAGCCGACCGCAGCCGTGTGATGTCATTATTTTCGTCCCATCTCCACTTTCCGTTATCGCCCCTGCTGCCGACCACTGCTGACCGCCGAACCGCAGCCAATCGCAGGGTCCATGAGCAGCACTCTCGTCAACACAGACTTCCAAACAAACAAACAAGTTATTAGCGTCAACATGCTAAAGCAGGTGCAATAACTGCAAGGCATACATGTTTCATGGATCACAGACATCAAGTAATCCTCGTAACACATCTAAAAAGCGTACATAAGGAAACAACACATTGCACAGCAAACACAGCAAAACTTCCAAACATCTCTGTGGTGACAAAGGACAATAATACTTTATAACAGCACAAAACAGCATCTGGAGAGATGCTGAAGATATTAGAAAGATACCTATTCATCCATCATGTCAACAAAGTGCATGCCAAAGTTCCTTATGTCAAAAATGTGTGCTCAGTTGTAATGTTCTAACAGTGCATATACTGACGTTTCAGAATGTGTTGGCCAAGAATAAAGCAATGAAGGCTCAGTAGTATTTTACACTGGCGACGAGGACGAGAGCCATGTCAGACCACGTTGATGCAGCACTAGCAACAGCAGGAAGACCCTGCGACCTGGGCACCGACCCCAGCCAGTTCCTGACCCGCTTTGAAGACTGGTGGGAGGCACACATCCTCCTGGCAGACTCTGTCACATACCTCCCAGACGCAAAGAAGCTGAAGCTCCTGCTACTGTGGGGGGGGGGGGGGGGGGCTAGGTGTTTAGGAAGTTTGCCAATGATGCAGGGGTGCTGTTGGAAGCAGAAGGCCCTGATATACCAGCAGATAGCCTCAAAACCGCACTGGTCAAGATTACAGCAAAGTGCTCTCAACATGTCAATCTGACCATGACAATGTACAAACTCATACATGCAAAGCAAGGCACCAAGACTGTCGCTGAGTTCGCCCATGAGATAGATGAGCTGGCTTCTCGATGTCAGTTGACCACAGTGCCTTACACCCCGGACAGGGCCAAGAAGGACGCCTTCGTGTTCGGCACCTCTGATGAGAAGCTCCGACAAGAGGCTCTAGCCAAGGACCCATATTATGGAACCCTCCTGCGGCTTGGGACAAGTTATGAGCAATCACGCAAGGACTCTGGGAAGATACGAGCAGGGGCGGAGGGTACTGACGCTGTCAGACAAGTACTAGATGCGGACGAGGTGGAGGCCGTGGTGGCTAAGATGCTGGCACACAAACTACCAGAGAAGTACAGCGTCCGACCCACAGCCGTATCAAGCCACAAGGGTGGAGCCACAGCAGGTCAACGTTGGCCCAAGTGCCCAAACTGCCCACCACACTTCAGGACCCACGCACCAGGGAGGTGCCCAGCCAGAGGCAAGACGTGCGCAGAATGCCAGAAGACGCACCACTTCGCTGGGGCCCAAAACTGCAAGCTCAATGAAGGCGATGTGCGGAAGGTGGAAGGGTATGAGTATGACGATGAAGATGTTGGTCGGGTGATAGAAGTCGGACTCCTGCGAACTGAGGAGAGCAACCACGTCAGCCTGCAGGTTAAAGGGACTGTCCCACCTTCCCAAAAGTTGTAAAATATACGCTGCTTGTGGTGCAAAATATGAAGTAATTGCTGCCGAACACGACTATGACATTTGTTTCTCGCAAACAGTGCTCAATTTCATAAAAAGTTAAGTTTTAATATTTGGGTTGATGACGTCATATTGAGCTCTAGAGCTACATAGAAATCCTTTACGCTGCCAAAGTATGGGCACAATTATTTCGAGACAATTCTGGCGCTTTGAATACAAAACAAATAAATTACCAAATCATTGAAACGTAGCAAATATCTCCAAGGTTGGTCGACCCCTCCGCCCTTCAACGGTCACGCGTCCACAATGTACATGCGCTGGGCCGGTTGTCAGCCCAAAAAAGTAAGCGCGGAGGACCCAGAGGCCAATGGACCAGCCGAAAACTTCATGAAAATCCTGAGAGAAAACATAATGGCACAGGTCGATCGTCGAGGGCAAGAACCTCAAGCAATACATATACAAACTGCTCAGGCAGTGCAGGGCCACGCCGCACAGAGGCGCTCTTCAACCGGCCATTCAAAACAAGACTGCCGAACCTAGCCTGGCCAACACATGGCAGTCAGGACCTGGAGAAGAAACACAACGCTTCGAAGGCCACCCAGAAGCGCTACAAGGACAAGAAAACGAACGTTCGGGCACACGACATCATGGTCGGAGACACCGTCCTGCTGCAACAAATGGCGACCAAGCAGCGACCCTGGTACGACCCGTTCCCCTACCGTGTCACGCAGGTGGCGGGAACACAAATAACAGCGTCAAGGGACGGCAAGAACATCACCAGGGACGCACAAAGACGCAAGAGGGTCAAGATCGACTCAAGAGCCACCAGCCACTACGAACGGCAGCGGTACCCGACGAGACAGACGCCGGAGGACGAGAGCTGGTCGGCTTGTCCGGACCAACCAGAACACCTGATGTCGCATGGTGTCTCGCCGACTCTCCCGGCGCGGACACAGCGCCCCAGACTCGCGGCACTGACGTGGCGCCTGACCCCCTCTGTGCGGGCGCCGCGCCCCAGACTCGCGACACTGACGCGGCGCCTGACCCCCTCTGTGCGGGCGCCGCGCCCCAGACTCGCGGCACTGATGCGGCGCCTGACCTCCTCTGCGCGGGCGCCGCGCGGCGCACTCGCGGTGCTGATGCGGCGCCTGACCTCCTCTGCGCGGGCGCCGCGCGGCGCATTCGCGGTGCTGATGCGGCGCCTGACCTCCTCTGCGCGGGCGCCGCGCGGCGCACTCGCGGTGCTGATGCGGCGCCTGACCTCCTCTGCGCGGGCGCCGCGCGGCGCACTCGCGGTGCTGATGCGGCGCCTGACCTCCTCTGCGCGGGCGCCGCGCGGCGCACTCGCGGTGCTGATGCGGCTGCCGCAGTGGCGGGCGACAGGCCGGCTTCGTCAAGACGTCCCGAACCCACGACGATCCGGTCGCACGAAGCGGCCGCCCGCGTACCTGAGCGATTACGAGCTCTAAGCCCACGAAGCGGCCGCCCGCGTACCTGAGCGATTACGAGCTCTAAGCCCACGAAGCGGCCGCCCGCGTACCTGAGCGATTACGAGCTCTAAGCCCACGAAGCGGCCGCCCGCGTACCTGAGCGATTACGAGCTCTAAGCCCACGAAGCGGCCGCCCGCGTACCTGAGCGATTACGAGCTCTAAGCCCACGAAGCGGCCGCCCGCGTACCTGAGCGATTACGAGCTCTAAGCCCACGAAGCGGCCGCCCGCGTACCTGAGCGATTACGAGCTCTAAGCCCACGAAGCGGCCGCCCGCGTACCTGAGCGATTACGAGCTCTAAGCCCACGAAGCGGCCGCCCGCGTACCTTAGCGATTACGAGCTCTAAGCCCACGAAGCGGCCGCCCGCGTACCTGAGCGATTACGAGCTCTAAGCCCACGAAGCGGCCGCCCGCGTACCTGAGCGATTACGAGCTCTAAGCCCACGAAGCGGCCGCCCGCGTACCTGAGCGATTACGAGCTCTAAGCCCACGAAGCGGCCGCCCGCGTACCTGAGCGATTACGAGCTCTAAGCCCACGAAGCGGCCGCCCGCGTACCTTAGCGATTACGAGCTCTAAGCCCACGAAGCGGCCGCCCGCGTACCTGAGCGATTACGAGCTCTAAGCCCACGAAGCGGCCGCCCGCGTACCTGAGCGATTACGAGCTCTAAGCAGGCACGCAGGCGAATCAGAGAGTGGCCCGGGTGCGCAATAGCGTGATATGTAAACGGCGGGTGTAAGCGGAATGGCCAGGTTTTGTTCGTTCTGTTTTACTTATGTTCGTTTCGACCCAATGTCTGAGGACGGGACGAACGGCAGGAATAACGTAAACCCATCTCTCTTTCAGACTGGTTATTAATAAAACTTTTTTTTGGAACGATTAAATCGTGATTCATTTTGGAATCTGAATGATTCAATCACCGTTCGATTCACGGATACAATTTTGAGAATTGATTCTTTCCCATTCAAAGACTCAAAACAAACATTTTAATCGATTCACGTTTGATTCAACATTTAAATATATGTGGTGAATTTGTCAAATCAATAAAATTGGAAACATACATATATATGTTCATTAAAGTTCTAAAAAGCTTCCAGACAACTACAGACCAATCTCATTATTAACACTTTGCTCTAAAATTCTGGAGAAGGTAGTGTGCGAGAGCCTGCTCCAAGCATGCCTTCCAGCACTGCCTTCTTCTCAGCACGGTTTTCTTCCTAAACGCTCCTGCCTGAGCAACTTGGCTTGTTTTTTGGAACACTGCTGGACCTCACTGACAAAGGGATTGCAAACTGACGCAATCTACACTGATTATTCTTCCGCCTTTACGAGTGTGAGCCATAGTCTACTTTTACACAAGCTCAAGTGCTCTTTTAACATCTCAGGTCTTGCGCTCAGCTGGCTTGAGTCTTACCTAAGCCAACGATCCCAGCGAGTCATTCTCGATGGGAAACATTCTGACTGGGCTCCGGTACTATCCGGGGTCCCGGAAGGCAGCATTTTAGGCCCAATTCTGTTCACCTGTTACGTCGCTGACCTTCCTAATCACATCAAAACATCGTGCCTGTCTTATGCAGACGATATCAAAATTTTCAACCGAATCAGTTCCCCAGAGGACGCTCATTCCCTCCAGGCCGATTTAGACCGCCTCAGTTTGTGGTCCAAAACTTGGCGTTTGAAACTCAACCCAGCTAAGTGCAAGACGATCACTTTTACCCTGCGCTCATCACCTCATCTGTATCGTACGTGCTGGACGGCCACCAGCTTGAGCGATGTGTGCGCGTGCGTGACCTTGGCGTCATTTTAGACGCCAAGCTTACATTTGCGGACCACGTTGACGCCACAGTCGCTAAAGCTAACCGCATGCTTGGCCTGCTAATTAGAAGCATGCAGATGTCTGCTGGCACACAACAAACGCGCTTTGACCATGCCGCAGCCCTCGCCGCATACAAGGCCCATGTAAGATCCGTACTGGAATACGGTAGCGTAATCTGGTCAGGCGCTGCGGTCACCCATATGCGCCGGCTGGAGCGCCTTCAACACCGTTTCCTGATGTGGCTGGGATCTAAAACCCAAGCAGCGTGTCCACCACTTGATTACGTGTCATTGCTCGAGCTGTTTGGCTGCGCATCGGTCAGGTCGCGTTTCGTTCGGTCCGATCTAATGTTCATGCGCTCAGTACTCAGCGGCAACATAGACTGCCCTGATATTGTGGCAACGTTCCCGCTGTCAGCACCAAGTCGACGTACGCGGCGCCCCGAGCTCTTCCATGTACCTCGTGGAAGAGTTGACTCTGTAAAGAGGGGCTTCTTGATTCGTCTCCCGCATCTCTTTAACTCGCTCACACACAGCAGCCCTCAAGACGGATTTATTTATGCCGTCTCGTACCCTTAGGTCTGACATCACGAAGTTCGCTGATGTTCAGGGCACATACTTGAGTTAAGGTCGCTGCTGTGAGCTGTGTCCCGTGATCGGTCATTGGCTTTAAGTTGCACTTGTCTATTTTAGGTCTTTTGCCTGTACCAGCGCTATATCTACACGTTTATATTTACTTTTACCGGCGCTTTTATGTATTTGTCTATTTTTAGGTTTTTGCCTGTATCAGCGCTTTATTTACACGTTTGTTCCTACTTTCACTGGCGATTTTAATCGCCTTTTATGTATTTATTTTATGCTGCTGTGTTTACTATGCAGTATAGTTGTGTTCTCTTATTGTATGTACCATGTGCACTCATGTAGTTTGTGAATGTTTTAATTTCCTGTTGCATGAGGCAGCATGACTGCAACCGTAAGTGGGCCCTGTGCCTGTGGTTGTTGACTCAATAAATAAATAAATAAATAAATAAAGATTATTACAGCAATACTATTTCAGAATAAATGAATGTAGCCACTGGGACTGCATGTATGTGCACAATTTACCAGTGTACTTTAACCCTCGCCCTACAGGGACCTTTTCTCACCTTCGCCCTACGGGCGCTGACAGCCCCCCCCCCTGTTACTTCCAAACCAAGCCACAAATAGCAATGCGGTAAGAACCAGCATGTTGCCTGTCACGAGAGGAATCTAATAGTATGCGATTTTTAGGTTTCAGGTCAACGGATGACCTTCCAGGTCAAGTGAATGACCTAAGATCGACCACGTCCAAAAATAACGATTTTGCTCTGTCCGTCGTCATTACCAAAGTTATTGGTATAAAACGATTTGGTTAGCGTCAAAATGTTGGTCGTTGTATTAGCTATCTGGCAATATATCGATGTTTAGGTCTGGGCCAGTTAATGACCTCTTAGGTCACAGAAATCGTCACCATAGATGATAATTTATATGCGTTTTTCATTACAACACATGTAAAGGGCGCTTAGTATAACTTCCAAACGGAAAGAGATGAGAAACCGTAAAAAGTAATGTGTTGCCTGTCATAAGACAAATCCAAAGGCATCCCATTTTGAGTATCTAGTGACCTTTGGTGTCAGGTCAATGGCACTTTGGGGTCTGACATGACCTCGACGAAAAGGTCATAGGTCACTATCTAATAGTTGTATACACTTCAAATGTTGATAGGATACGTATAATTGTTGTAAACTCAGCTAATGAAAATTTCAGCAAGATGTGCCGCATGTGTAAAAAGTTATTTAAAAAACCTCTGGGGGGGGGGGGGGCTGTCAGCCCCTCCCTTTTGCATTGTTTTCCTCCCTTCAGCATTTGCAGTGTTCATCAATGCATTATCATCAGTCGTCCATAACAATAAGCAACTCCATTTCAGACAAGACTTGTGAGCTTAGGGGTAAATTGGATTGTATCATCAACAAATTAAAATGTTATTTAACACTATTGTATGATTGTACTGTGCAAAGTCTGCATTTCAAGCTTCCGGTATCACTGATAATACATGTGAATGTGAATACATTTACACAATTGTACTTCCATCCAAACTAAATAAACAATGCAGAGCCTAAAAACACCAGATAAATTTGAAGTACCTTTTATGAAAATAGATTAGTCTTTGACTCTTCAAGGACAAACTAGAGTAACCTTCCCATACTCCAGATCACTCGAAGAATGATCATTGCATGCTATTGGTGAGACATTGTATCCTCCTTAAAACACAAATAAATCACCAATTACATGAAAAGTCTGGTATTATGGCATGTCCATTCCAATGTTATGGTAGTTTACCCTATAAAGGAGTTGGTGAGGAAATTGATAGTTGGTGACTCAAAACATATGATCATGCAACACTGAACAATACTACATTCCTGAACTGTTTCAAGGGAAGGTCGACAACGACAAGCAGGATATTTAGGAAATTTTTCATAAAATAGCAGTCTAATTTTTGCAATGTTTTATACCATGCTTAAGTACTAAGCTGTATTCAATTTGGAGAAGAAAATAGGAGCATCATTGTGTACAGCAAACTGTGCTACATTTGAGTTATGTGTAGGAACCAAATATTGAGTGAAAAATTGACAAAACAATTGAGATGAGGCAAGGAATCAAGATAAATATTGAACAAAACCATCATAACCAGCATGATGAATGTACACATTGACCACACCACCCACGTCGCGCCACATTCGTCTACACGACACCTACTGTGCATAGTTTTAGCTCCAAACATGGATTTGCCAAACTAAGGATGCATTATTCATTATCAGCACGTTTACAAGGCTTTTGTGCTCCAAAAATGGACTATTTTACACAGCCTAAGCTTACCATCAGAAAACGTGGTGGTCCACGAATATCGATTGGTCATCCGGTCGCAATCACGAGAAGCGCTGAGCAACCAACGATGAAAAACACAGGAAAACGACGTAGAATACCTACCTTGGTCATTTCACACACTGTCCACTGCCAGCAGAGTCGCCTCAATGTCACCAGCACATGACACAACTGCGTACAATTTACTACGCTGGTTCGTGCAGGGCGATCATTACGAGGTCACGTGGGCGGTTGTAAACACATAACGCGCATGCGTACGTATGTCATTCATCGAAACTTGCGTGGCAGCCGGCGCGCTGGCGCGGGGGGCGCCGGAGGGGGACCGGGCGGGAGGCCGGTGCGCATGGGCGTGCCGTGTGACGCAGGTCATGGACGAGCCAGCAGCAAATCGCAAAGTACCGCGATCGCAATGGTAGCGGTTTGGAGTTGCGCCAACATAGCGATGAGGTCATGCACGTCGCCAGCATTTTTTTAGGGGTAGGGGGCCGGGGGAGGGGGGATCACGTCAGTGGTAGAATCAAATTTCGCTCCTCAGCCAAGTGTTGTTGACCGGCGGGAGGGGGGGTCGTGTCGTCAGCAAAATCGTATTTTATCTAGTGTAAATTGGTTTGCTCAGGGAGAGGGGTGGAGGGGGCATTTCCCCCTCCCTTGGCTACGCCCTGGATGAGGTGTGGTTTCCGCACGCGCGTGCGATAAGGGTAACTTTATCGACCATGGTCGGCAGTGTCCCATAATTCAATTGTTGCTTGGGTGACAGAGTGGAAAATGCGAACAAAAAAAGACCGTAAGAGTGGAAAATTATGTAGAAAATGGTACAATATTGATTTCTGCTTGGAATATGCAAAGCAATTTCGTGGAAATAATGTATTTTTTAGTCAATATTTATGTCAGAATCAATATCACAATTCATAATTTGAGAGTGGAAAATTCACTCCTAAAATGGGGAGTGAGAGTGGACAATTATTCACATGTGGTATTATTTCCCACCCAAATTGACAAATTTTGGGACATTGGTGGTCGGCATACCTAAAAGCCAATGCCATGAAATACCAGGCCACCGATTTAGTGTCACTGTATCGGAGTTCCCGGGATTTGTGAGACGGCCTGCATTAATCCATCACATTCGTGCTGGCCATCACTCTCAAATGTTCTTTTACACCACAATTTCCCTCCCCCCCAAAAAAAACGGCCGCACGCATGTTATTTGCATGGAACGTTGATACTTTAGGATGAATTACGCACATTTTTCCAGAAACACTGATTTTGTGGAGGCATTGGTGCGGAGAAGACATCCACACCGCCCGGCGCCCTACATCGGTAGTATGCACTATGCACTGACGTCGACATGCATAGCGGGTAAATTTAATCTACCTAACGTCGATATTTCTTGAATAAAGCCTCGAATCTTCTTTTTAAAACGCAAACGTTCTGGAATCACCGTTTTCTATCGTATGAAGACGCTTATGCTGGAGTATTGAACCTCATCTCCGTCTTACCTCCGAGTGATTGGCTGCACAACGTGTAGGAGTCACGCCCACTCCACGACTAATTGCTGCCAGAGTCCATACGTTGCGTCTTCCATGTTACGCATTTCCTTCCAGCTAACAACTTCACGTCGCTACAACGCTACAACATTATCCTATCGCACAGACGCAAAACAAGACCGAGAAAAGTCAGACTAAACATGACCCGAGAATGTATACTAGCATAAACATATGAATTGGTTCAAATAGCGAAGACAGCAAATAGGGCCGACATGTCCTTTATTTGTGTAATCTATCAAAAGATACACACTTTTATATCTATCGAACCCTTGCTCGATGTTACTTCTGACAATGCCGTATACAAAACATACGAACAGCATGACACTGAACGCAGTCGATTGCATCATCTACTTGCGTCGAACATAAAACGATTTATTGCATGACAAGTAAAAACAACGTTTACAACACATTAAAACCAAAACAGAACAGAAAGAACAAACAAGTAAATACACCATGTGCGAGTAACTATGTGTATGAACCCACGACAGCCACCTATCGATTGACAGCCTGCAATACGTTAGCATTCCTGAGCGACTGCGAACACCGTGCATCGACGAACGCTGGACCGCGGCGGCGCCGGGAACACGACACACGTTTCAGCCGGCAGTCCCGTCCAGAGCTCTGTGACACGACCACAGGGCAGTCCCGTCCAGAGCTCTGTGACACGACCACAGGCAGTCCCGTCCAGAGCTCTGTGACACGACCACAGGTCAGTCCCGTCCAGAGCTCTGTGACACGACCACAGGCAGTCCCGTCCAGAGCTCTGTGACACGACCACAGGGCAGTCCCGTCCAGAGCTCTGTGACACGACCACAGGGCAGTCCCGTCCTGAGCTCTGTGACACGACCACAGGACAGTCCCGTCCAGAGCTCTGTGACACGACCACAGGCAGTCCCGTCCAGAGCTCTGTGACACGACAACAGGGCAGTCCCGTCCTGAGCTCTGTGACACGACCACAGGACAGTCCCGTCCAGAGCTCTGTGACACGACCACAGGGCAGTCCCGTCCAGAGCTCTGTGACACGACCACAGGGAGTCCCGTCCTGAGCTCTGTGACACGACCACAGGACAGTTCCGTCCAGAGCTCTGTGACACGACCACAGGCAGTCCCGTCCAGAGCTCTGTGACACGACCACAGGGCAGTCCCGTCCTGAGCTCTGTGACACGACCACAGGACAGTCCCGTCCAGAGCTATGTGACACGACCACAGGCAGTCCCGTCCAGAGCTCTGTGACACGACCACAGGCAGTCCCGTCCTGAGCTCTGTGACACGACCACAGGACAGTCCCGTCCAGAGCTCTGTAACACGACCACAGGCAGTCCCGTCCAGAGCTCTGTGACACGACCACAGGGCAGTCCCGTCCTGAGCTCTGTGACACGACCACAGGGCAGTCCCGTCCTGAGCTCTGTGACACGACCACAGGACAGTCCCGTCCAGAGCTCTGTGACACGACCACAGGACAGTCCCGTCCAGAGCTCTGTGACACGACCACAGGGCAGTCCCGTCCTGAGCTCTGTGACACGACCACAAGATAGTCCCGTCCTGAGCTCTGTGACACGACCACAGGCAGTCCCGTCCAGAGCTCTGTGACACGACCACAGGCAGTCCCGTCCTGAGCTCTGTGACACGACCACAGGCAGTCCCGTCCAGAGCTCTGTGACACGACCACAGGACAGTCCCGTCCTGAGCTCTGTGACACGACCACAGGGCAGTCCCGTCCTGAGCTCTGTGACACGACCACAGGGCAGTCTGCTGTACACAGCCCTGTCGAACTGCCACAGCCGGCAAACAGGGCAGTCCCGTCCTGAGCTCTGTGACACGACCACAGGGCAGTCTGCTGTACACAGCCCTGTCAAACTGCCACAGCCGGCACACGGGGCAGTCCCGTCCTGAGCTCTGTGACACGACCACAGGGCAGTCTGCTGTACACAGCCCTGTCAAACTGCCACAGCCGGCACACGGGGCAGTCCCGTCCTGAGCTCTGTGACACGACCACAGGGCAGTCTGCTGTACACAGCCCTGTCGAACTGCCACAGCCGGCCCACAGCCGCCGAGGCAGACACACAGACGGGCCACTGCCAGTCTCCTCCGCAGAGCTCTGGGTGTGTGGGGAGGACGTGGTGTCGGGCTGTAGTTGAATACGTTTTGCGATACAGAAACTACGAGGCCACCCAGGCAGACCAGGCGACATGAGGCCAGGGTGAACAGCAGTGAGAGGCCAGCGAGCCGGCACGCCAGGCCGGCACTGCAGTGGTCGGCACGGCAGACCAGCGGGCCAGCAGGAGTGCCAGTGGTGAGTAGCTGGGTAGCTGTGGCCGGACCGTCCCACTAACGAACGGCAGGCACAGACGCGCGCCTGGGCAGCTACTCGGGCAGCATGTCGTCGTCCAGGTCGTCGTCCCAGTCGTCTTCGCCCTTACCGTCCTTGGCCATGCGTTGCTTCATAGGGCCCAGCGGGTCCTTATACTTGGCGTCTGTGGCGAGCAGCGGGACAGACAGTCATACTCGGGCCCAGCGGGTCCTTATACTTTGCGTCTGTGGCGAGCAGCGGGACAGACAGTCATACTCGGGCCCAGCGGGTCCTTATACTTGGCGTCTGTGGCGAGCAGCGGGACAGACAGTCATACTCGGGCCCAGCGGGTCCTTATACTTTGCGTCTGTGGCGAGCAGCGGGACAGACAGTCATACTCGGGCCCAGCGGGTCCTTATACTTTGCGTCTGTGGCGAGCAGCGGGACAGACAGTCATACTCGGGCCCAGCGGGTCCTTATACTTGGCGTCTGTGGCGAGCAGCGGGACAGACAGTCATACTCGGGCCCAGCGGGTCCTTATACTTGGCGTCTGTGGCGAGCAGCGGGACAGACAGTCATACTCGGCTGGTGTGGCAGCAGACGCCTTATACTTGGCGTCTGTGGCGAGCAGCGGGACAGACAGTCATACTCGGCTGGTGTGGCAGTGCCATGTCGTCTCCCCGTGTACAGCGGTGTCACTCATTCAATACTGGCAGCCGAACGTTTCAACACGGTGGAAAAATACAAAGAAGGGTTAACAATAATACAATGCAAATAAAGTCGTATACCGCATCACGAGTGCTATAGCTTAGCGAAAACGCCGCTCTAACATTGACATGCTCTGCGTTTGGCAGTGCAAAACAAATCACAATGTTTACTGAACACATGCATTTGTTAATTTTGTAGCATCACATGAGCTTGTCAGCTCAGCCGGCCAGACTATTTACCCCGTTCACGCCCAATAGGTGACCAGACTGGACCTAGACCTGAACCTGTGCTGATGTCGGGCGCCGGCTCTGCTGACTGCTTGTTAAACTCTACTACAAACAAAATACAACGTGAAAATTCTAAGAAGCGAGAAAATGGCCGCTTCACAACGGGTACTGATCAGACTGTCGGTGTGTCTGCTGCTGTGGTGTGGGCTGGTGCGGTGCTCCTACTCACCGATCTCCTGCTGCTGCTGTGGCGTGGGCTCATCTGGGGCGGGGACGCCGGCGGCCGGGACGCTGCTCGTGGTGGAGCCGGGCCGACTGCCGCCCAGACTGGAGGTGGAGCCGGGCCGGCCGGAGGTGCCGCGGTACGACGCTGCCGGCACGCACAGCACACGGTACAGGAGACAGCACAGCACACGGTACAGGACACAGCACAGTACACAGCACATTACACAGCACAGTACACAGCACAGTACACATCACAGTACACAGCACAGCACACAGTACATCACAGTACACATCACAGTACACAGTACAGCACACATCACACTACACAGCACAGTACACAGCATAGTACACAGCACAGTACACAACACAGTACACAGCACAGTACACAGTACACATCACAGTACACAGCACAGTGCACATCACAGTGCACAACACACATCACAGTACACATCACAGTACACAGCACAGTACACAACACAGTACACAGCACAGGACAGTACACATCACAGTACACAGTACAGTATACATCGCAGTACACAACACAGTACACACCACAGTACACAGCACATCACAGTACACAGCACAGCGAACAGCATATCACATTACACAACACAGTCCACAGCGCACAACACAGTACACAGCACAGCACACATCACAGTACACATCACATCATACATCACATCACACATCACAGTACACAGCACAATACACATCACCATATACATCACATCACACATCACAGTACACATCACAGTACACAGCACAGTACATAACACAGTACACAGCACATAACACAGTACACAGTACACATCCCAGTACACAGTACAGTGTACAGTACAGTGTACAGTACAGTGTACAGCACAGTGCACAGCACAGTGCACAGCACAGTATACAGCACAGTACACAGTACACATCACAACACACATCACAGTACACATCACAGCACACATAACAGAACACAGCACAGTGCACAGCACAGTACCCAGCACAGCTCAGGACCGGTCGGAGGTGCCGCGGTACGACACTGCCGGCACGCACAGCACATCTAAGGCGTATGCTATACAAATTCCGTTCATATCGCGGACCTCGTCATAAATCGACACCGAAGCCTGTCCGCCTGTCCTCAAGCTGCTAGATGTTTACACTTTATCAATTTGAAAAGCTGAATAGCTGATCTAGTGCTGGAAAGTGTTAGCATTAAGCTTTGGTTTTCAATCACTGTATCTTTCTTAACAAGTACATGGGTAGCTCAATGCTTTAACTCTTATTTTTTTGCCGGAGAAGCAATTAAAATACATTTGATTACAAAACCGTGGGAGTTATTTCCACTCTTTAAAAAGTCTGTCAATAAGTAGCAGGGTAACAGACTTAAAGTTACTTGAGAGTAAGTAAGTTAGATCTCTTATAATCTAAAACAAGGGAGTAACGGACAATACACTATTACGAACTAGTAGCGATTCCCACCTGTGCATGCACCATTGCACCATTGCAGGGTGCCTCAATGGAACTCCATATAGCACTGTACAGTGTACTCACTGCCTGGCTTTCCCTTCATCCTCTCATCCCTCATCTCCTGGGACTTCTCGGCCTTCTTCAGCTCGATGGAGTAGTCGGCAGCCTCCTTCAGCCCCAGGTCGGTACAGATCCGCACCAGGAACTTCAGACCTGCCGCCACACACACGAGCAGAACACATGTTGGCAATCATGACCAAAACATGCCCGCGTACAGCCGACGCCAGCATGACCAATGTAATGCACGGCATCACGTGTGTGAAGCGTACGCCGTAGCGTACAGCAGCCTTAGACAGTTATAACAATGGCAAGACTTGCTACCCTGTTAAACTACCCGATTACGAGAAAACAGTTGACTCCGTGTTGTTTCTGCGTCCAATCTTCCCACGAGCAAGTCGGCGAGCTTCTGATAAATCAGTACCTCGGCTGTGCTGTTTTTTTCTTTCTTCCGCAGCATAAATTGAAAAGTTGCCGTACTCAGTAACAAGTCCGTCAGTTAGCCATATCTGGCCGTAGCCTCGCCAGTGCTGCCTGTTTCAGTGCCGGCAGCATCTCGGAGGCGGTGACCACGTCACCGGCCGGGACGCTGTGTCGACGGTGTCTGAGAACGCGACCGCCGTCCTCCCGGAAACGCCGTCACTCTGACTCACGGCGAGCCGCCGCCGCCGCCGCCGCCGCCGCCGCCGCCGGGCGCCGCCCCGCCCGCCCGAAATAGCCGCCCGGCCCGCCGCCGCCGCCGCCGCCGCCGCCGCCGCCCCCCGTTACATCACCGCCTCCCGTCCCGCCCGCCGAGTGTCTGGCCCGACGGCAAACATAAATAGAGGCGCTCCACGGCCAGTCCAGTGCAGGCGTCCTCCGCGCCGCCCCTGGCACCGGTCTTGTCATTGCCGCACGCCTCCTGCACCCCCCCCCCCCCCGCCCCCGCCCGCCGCCCGCCGCAGACTCACACTCCACATTGTCCGGGAACTTTATGTGGATCTCCTTGATGTGGATCACCGGTCTTGTGATTGCCGCACGCCTCCTGCATCCCCCCCCCCCGCCCGCCGCCCGCCGCCCGCCGCAGACTCACACTCCACATTGTCCGGGAACTTGATGTGGATCTCCTTGATGTGGATCACCGGTCTTGTCATTGCCGCACGCCTCCTGCACCCCCCCCCCCGCAGACTCACACTTCACATTGTCCGGGAACTTGATGTGGATCTCCTTGATGTGGATCACCGGTCTTGTCATTGCCGCACGCCTCCCCCGCCCGCCGCAGACTCACACTCCACATTGTCCGGGAACTTGATGTGGATCTCCTTGATGTGGATCACCGGTCTTGTCATTGCCGCACGCCTCCTGCACCCCCCCCCCCCGCAGACTCACACTCCACATTGTCCGGGAACTTGATGTGGATCTCCTTGATGTGGATCACCGGTCTTGTCATTGCCGCACGCCTCCTGCACCCCCCGCCGCCCGCCGCCCGCCGCCCGCCGCAGACTCACACTCCACATTGTCCGGGAACTTGATGTGGATCTCCTTGATGTGGATCACCGGTCTTGTCATTGCCGCACGCCTCCTGCACCCCCCCCCCCCCCCCGCAGACTCACACTCCACATTGTCCGGGAACTTGATGTGGATCTCCTTGATGTGGATCACCGGTCTTGTCATTGCCGCACGCCTCCTGCACCCCCGCCCCCGCCCCCCCGCCCGCCGCCCGCCGCCCGCCGCCCGCCGCCCGCCGCCCGCCGCCCGCCGCACTCACACTCCACATTGTCCGGGAACTTGATGTGGATCTCCTTGATGTGGATCACCGTCTTGTCATTGCCGCACGCCTCCTGCACCCCCCCCCCCCCCGCCCGCCGCCCGCCGCAGACTCACACTCCACATTGTCCGGGAACTTGATGTGGATCTCCTTGATGTGGATCACCGGTCTTGTCATTGCCGCACGCCTCCTGCACCCCCCCCCCCCCCGCAGACTCACACTCCACATTGTCCGGGAACTTGATGTGGATCTCCTTGATGTGGATCACCGGTCTTGTCATTGCCGCACGCCTCCTGCACCCCCCCCCCCCCCCCGCCCCCGCCCCGCCGCCCGCCGCCCGCCGCAGACTCACACTCCACATTGTCCGGGAACTTGATGTGGATCTCCTTGATGTGGATCACCGGTCTTGTCATTGCCGCACGCCTCCCCCCCCCCCGCCCCCCCCCCCCCCGCCCCCCCCCCCCCCCCCCGCAGACTCACACTCCACATTGTCCGGGAACTTGATGTGGATCTCCTTGATGTGGATCACCGGTCTTGTCATTGCCGCACGCCTCCTGCACCCCCCCCCCCCCGCCCCCCGCCCCCCGCCCCCGCCCCCCGCCCCCCGCCGCCGCCCGCCGCCCGCCGCAGACTCACACTCCACATTGTCCGGAACTTGATGTGGATCTCCTTGATGTGGATCACCGGTCTTGTCATTGCCGCACGCCTCCTGCACCCCCCCCCCCCCCCCCCGCAGACTCACACTCCACATTGTCCGGGAACTTGATGTGGATCTCCTTGTACTTTGCGAGCGCACGCTGGTAGTTGCCGGCGCGGCGGTAGCAGGAGGCGACCATGAGGTGCCACTTGACCTCAGCCGGCTGGATCAGCGCCGCCCGCTCAAAGAACATGATTGCCTTCTCGGAGACCTGGTGCTCGATGAAGTAGGAGCCCAGCCAGTCGATCACCTCCAGGTTGGAGGGTAGAACCGGGACGACTGGCGAAACAGGACGGTACGGTTCAGGCGGAACAGGACGGTACGGTTCAGGCGGGAACAGGACGGTACGGTTCAGGCGGGAACAGGACGGTACGGGTCAGGAACGTGACGGTACGGGTCAGAAACGTGACGGTACGGGTCAGGAACAGGACGATACGGGTCAGGAACAGGACGGTACGGGTCAGAAAACAGGACGGTACGGGTCAGGAACAGAACGGTACGGGTCAGGAACAGGACAGTACGGGTCAGGAAAAGGACGGTATGGGTCAGGAACAGGACGGTACGGGTCAGGAACAGGACGGTATGGGTCAGGAACAGGACGGTACGGGTCAGGAACAGGCCGGTACGGGTCAGGAACGTGACGGTACGGGTCAGAAACGTGACGGTACGGGTCAGAAACGTGACGGTACGGGTCAGGAACAGGACAGTACGGGTCAGGAACAGCACGGTACGGGTCAGGAACAGGACGGTACGGGTCAGGAACAGGCCGGTACGGGTCAGGAACGTGACGGTACGGGTCAGAAACGTGACGGTACGGGTCAGGAACAGGACGGTACGGGTCAGGAACAGGACGGTACGGTCAGGAACAGGACGGTACGGATCAGGAACAGGACGGTACGGGTCAGGAACAGGACAGTATGGGTCATGAACAGACGGTACGGGTCAGGAACAGGACGGTACGGGTCAGGAACAGGACGGTATGGATCAGGAACAGGACGGTACGGGTCATGAACAGGACGGTACGGGTCAGGAACAGGACGGTACGGGTCATGAACAGGACGGTACGGGTCAGGAACAGGACGGTACGGGTCATGAACAGGACGGTACGGGTCAGGAACAGGACGGTACGGGTCAGGAACAGGACGGTACGGGTCAGGAACAGGACGGTACGGGTCAGGAACAGGACGTTACGGGTCAGGCGGGAACAGGACGGTACAGGTCAGGGAATGAATCAGATATGGGGGACTGGAGAAGTGTCGACAAATAGACGGACAGCATTAAAATGGCATCTCACACCGGCGGTTGCCAACAAACGGAGGCGACGAGCCTGAACCTGTTGTGGGTATTACCCGTTTTTTAGATGGTCGATCGTCCTTTTCCTTGGGACATTGTTGGTTGAATATTTCAACGAGGGAACAAAGTTGTTTCATCGTACTGCAAAGCCGCAACCTCGCAGTAAACATCTAGGTTAATTATTTGGCGAGCATGTTTTACCGCCCGCTTATGGTGCATTGATAACAGCAACGGTAAAGCCTAAAACTTAACAAAACTTACATAACTTAAAAGCTTGACAAAATCCGAGGACTACAGCCCCGAGAGCTTTCCATAAATATTTCCTTAAGCCTGTTTTTTTTTCGCAGCATGCGCACGACGCACGCATAACTCGTTTTCGTCATTTTATCTACGTTTTTTTACCAGCATGGCGCCAAATAATTAAATAATTAAGCATTCGTGCAGCAACTTCGACATATAATTGCCAAAACAAATCGTCACATTACAATTAATTCGATTCTGCAAGCAAAATTATTCCTTCGAAATAAGATAATAATATGTCCCCCAAGTATGAACCGTTTGCCATTGTTGATTATCCTACAACGCGTCAATTTACGAAAACACCCGACTCCATAAAATGTTGACTTGGTTAAATTTCATTTTAGCCATCTAGAAAAACGTACAGAGGGAGATTCTGAAACTCCTTCAAAAACACTTCCAAATGAACCACTCAATCGATAGGGCTACCCCACCGATTCACGCACATGCACAGGAACCACTCGCGCCTGCCAGCTGTTTATGTATTGGCACACCATAAACATTGCAAAGCTCCAGGGAGTCCGGCATAACTGGCGGCAGTATAATTATATAATTATTGAGCTGCTCCGGCGCCAAGCTGCATTTAGAGACACAGCTAACCCTTCAAACTCACCGAGCGTTGCACTGTCGTATAAATATCAAGAACGTCACGGTGGTCTGACGAGCGGGCGCGAGGTCAGAGGTGAGAGGTGAGCGGGGTCAGAGGTGAGAGGTGAGCGGGGCCAGAGGTCAGAGGTGAGGGGGGTCAGAGGTCAGAGGTGAGCGGGGTCATAGGTGAGAAGTGAGAGGTGAGCGGGGTGAGAGGTGAGAGGTGAGCGAGGTGAGAGGTGAGAGGTGAGCGGGGTGAGAGGTGAGCGGGGTGAGAGGTGAGCGGAGGTGAGCGGGGTGAGAGGTGAGCGGGGTGAGAGGTGAGCGGGGTGAGAGGTGAGCGGGGTGAGAGGTGAGCGGGTGAGAGGTGAGAGGTGAGAGGTGAGAGGTGAGCGGGGTCAGAGGTGAGAGGTGAGCGGGGCAGAGGTGAGAAGTGAGAGGGTGAGCGGGGTGAGAGGTGAGAGGTGAGAGGTGAGCGGGGTGAGAGGTGAGAGTTGAGAGGTGAGCGGGATGAGAGGTGAGAGGTGGCGGGTGAGAGGTGAGAGGTGAGAGGTGAGAGGTGAGCGGGGTGAGAGGTGAGAGGTGAGCGGGGTGAGAGGTGAGAGGTGTGCATGGTGAGCAGGTCAGAGGTAAGAGGTGAGCGGGGGGGTCAGAGGTGAGAAGTGAGAGGTGAGAGGTGAGAGGTGAGATGTGAGCGGGGTCAGAGGTGAGAGGTGAGCGGGGTGAGAGGTGAGAGGTGAGAGGTGAGCGGGGTCAGAGGTGAGAGTTGAGAGGTGAGCGGGATGAGAGGTGAGAGGTGGCGGGGTGAGAGGTGAGAGGTGAGCGGAGTGAGAGGTGAGCGGGGTGAGAGGTGAGCGGGGTGAGAGGTGAGCGGGGTGAGAGGTGAGAGGTGAGCGGGGTCAGAGGTGAGAGGTGAGCGGGGTCAGATGTCGGAGGTGAGCGGGGTCAGAGGTGAGAGGCGAGAGGTGAGCGGGGTCAGAGGTGAGAGGTGAGCGGGGTCAGAGGTGAGAGTTGAGAGGTGAGCGGGATGAGAGGTGAGAGGTGGCGGGGTGAGAGGTGAGAGGTGAGCGGGGTGAGAGGTGAGAGGTGAGAGGTGAGCGGGGTCAGAGGTAAGAGGTGAGCAGGGTCAGAGGTGAGCGGGGTCAGAGGTGAAAGGTGAGAAGTGAGCGGGGTCAGAGGTGAGCGGGGTCAGAGGTGAGAGGTGAGCGGGGTCAGAGGTGAGAGGTGAGCGGGGTCAGATGTGAGAGGTGAGCGGGGTGAGAGGTGAGAGGTGAGCGGGGTCAGAGGTGAGAGGTGAGCGGGTCAGAGGTGAGAGGTGAGCGGGGTCAGAGGTGAGAGGTGAGCGGGGTCAGATGTGAGAGGTGAGCGGGGTCAGAGGTGAGAGGTAAGCGGGGTCAGAGGTGAGAGGCGAGAGGTGAGCGGGGTCAGAGGTGAGAGGTGAGCGGGGTGAGAGGTGAGAGGTGAGCGGGGTCAGAGGTAAGAGGTGAGCGGGGTCAGAGGCGAGAGGTGAGCGGGGTCAGAGGTGAGAGGTGAGCAGGGTCAGAGGTGAGAGGTGAGCGGGGTCAGAGGTGAGAGGTGAGGGGGGTCAGAGGTGAGATGTGAGAGGTGAGTGCGGTCAGAGGTGAGAGGGGTCAGAGGTGAGAAGTGAGCGAGGTCAGAGGTGAGATGTGAGAGGTGAGCGGGGTCAGAGGTGAGAGGTGAGCGGGGTCAGAGGTCAGAGGTCAGAGGTGAGCGGGGTCAGAGGTGAGAGATGAGCGGGGTCAGATGTGAGAGGTGAGCGGGGTCAGATGTGAGAGGTGAGCGGGGTCAGAGGCGAAAGGTGAGCGGGGTCAGAGGTGAGAGGTGAGCGGGGTCAGAGGTCAGAGGTGAGGGGGTCAGAGGTAAGAGGTGAGGGGGTCAGAGGTAAGAGGTGAGCGGGGTCAGAGGTCAGAGGTGAGGGGGTCAGAGGTAAGAGGTGAGGGGGTCAGAGGTCAGAGGTGAGGGGGTCAGAGGTAAGAGGTGAGCGGGGTCAGAGGTGAGAGGTGGGCGGGGTTAGAGGTGAGAGGTGAGCGGGGTCAGAGGTGAGAGGTGAGCGGGGTCAGAAGTGAGAGGTGAGAGGTGAGCGGGGTCAGAGGTGAGAGGTGAGCGGGGTCAGAGGTGAGAGGTGAGCGGGGTCAGAGGTGATAAGTGAGCGGGGTCAGAGGTGAGAGGTGAGCGGGGTGAGAGGTGAGCGGGGTGAGAGGTGAGAGGTGAGCGGGGTCAGAGGTGAGAGGTGAGCGGGGTCAGAGGTGAGAAGTGAGCGGTGTCAAAGGTGAGAGGTGAGCGGGGTCAGAGGTGAGAGGTGAGCGGGGTCAGAGGTGAGAGGTGAGCGAGATCAGAGGTGAGCGGGGTGAGAGGTAAGAGGTGAGCGGGGTGAGAGGTGAGAGGTGAGAGGTGATCGGGGTCAGAGATGAGAGGTGAGAGGTGGGCAAAGTCAGAGGTGAGAAGTGAGCAGGTGAGAGGTGAGAGGTGAGCGGGGTCAGAGGTGAGCGGCGTCAGAGGTGAGAGGGGAGAGGGTTCGTGGTGAGAGGTGAGCGGGGTCAGAGGTGAGAGGTGAGAGGTGAGCAGGTCAGAGGTGAGAGGTGAGCGGGGTCAGAGGTGAGAGGTGAGCAGGTCAGAGGTGAGCGGGGTCAGAAGTGAGAGGTGAGCGGGTCCGTGGTGAGTGGTGAGCGGGGTCAGAGGTGATAGGTGAGCGGGGTTCATGGTGAGCGGGGTCAGAGGTGAGAGGTGAGAGGTGAGCGGGGTCAAAGGTGAGAGGTGAGCGGGGTCAGAGGCGAGAGGTGAGCGAGGTCAGAGGTGAAAGGTGAGCGGGGTCAGAGGTGAGAGGTGAGAGGTGAGCGGGGTGATAGGTGATAGGTGAGAGGTGAGCGGGGTGAGAGGTGAGGGGTGAGAGGTGAGCGGGGTCAGGGGTCAGAGGTGAGAGGTGAGAGGAGAGCGGGGTCAGAGGTGAGCGGGGTCAGAGGTGAGAGGTGGGAGGTGAGCCGGGTCCGTGTTGATAGGTGAGCGGGATCAGAGGTGAGAGGTGAGCGGGGTCAGAGGTGAGAGGTGAGCGGGGTCAGAGGTGAGAGGTGAGCGGGTCCGTTGTGATAGGTGAGCGGGGTTCGTGGTGAGAGGTAAGCGGGGTCAGAGGTGAGCGGGGTCAGAGGTGAGAGGTGAGAGGTGAGCGGGGTCAGAGGTGAGAGGTGAGCGGGGTCCGTGGTGAGAGGTGAGAGGTGAGAGGGGTCAGAGGTGAGAGGTGAGCGGGGTCCGTGGTGAGAGGTGAGAGGTGAGAGGGGTCAGAGGTGAGAGGTGAGCGGGGTCAGAGGTGAGAGGTGAGCGGGTCAGAGGTGAGAGGTAGGAGGTGAGCCGGGTCCGTGGTGATAGGTGAGCGGGGTCAGAGGTGAGAGGTGAACGGGGTCAGAGGTGAGAGGTGAGCGGGGTCAGAGGTGAGAGATGAGAGGTGACCTGGGTTAGAAGTGAGAGGTGAGCGGAGTCAGAGGTGAGAGGTGAGCGGGGTCAGAGGTGAGAGGTGAGAGGTGAGAGGTGAGAGGTGAGAGGTGAGCGGGGCCAGAGGTGAGAGCCCAGTAAACATGCCGACGTCGGCAGATGTCGGCATCTCGGCAGCGGCATACCGACGTCGGCCCGACGTCGGCCCGACGTCGGCATCTCGGCACGGAAAGCAACTCGGCATGCCGACATCGGGCCGACGTCGGCAGATATCGGTCCGACGTCGGCAGATATCGGTCCGACGTCGGCAGATATCGGGCCGACGTCGGCAGACATCGGGCCGACGTCGGCAGATATCGGGCCGACGTCGGCAGACATCGGGCCGACGTCGGCAGACATCGGGCCGACGTCGGCAGATATCGGGCCGACGTCGGCAGACATCGGCAGATGTCAGCTTTCTTAGCATACGTTCGTAAGTTACTTAAAGTTCGAAGAAAGTACTATTTGTGCCATAAATTGAGATAATTGGCAAGCTGATTATTTTGTATACAATATTTAAAAACATGATTGTTTTAATGTTGAACAGTTTGTACGAATGCGGCAACAATATTGCGTAAACGATCATTATCACCGCCATGATCACCGCTATGATCACCGCCATGATCACCGCCATGCTCATTCACCGCCATGGTGGTTGTGCTACATGTGTGTTCTTTAAACGCGTTTTGAAGGTGCTGAGGTATCCAAGATCGATTTGAATTCGTTATCTGTGCAGAAAACAAGAGTATTGGATACAAGTGTTACAGAAAACGGGACCTTCAGAGCAACAAACGTTCCTGATTCTGTGTAAGTAATTTTAGACGAATGACTGCGTAGATATATCAACCCTCGCCCTACGGGGACCTTTTCTCACCTTCGCCCTACGGGGGGAGGGGGTCCTAAAAAGACCCCGTTAACTTCCAAACCAAGCAGCATAGAGCAACGTGGTAAGAACCAGCATGTTGCCTGTCATGAGAGGAATCTAACAGTATGCGATTTTTAGGTTTCAGGTCAACGGGTGACCCTCCAGGTCAAGTGGATGACCTAAGATCGGCCACGTCCAAAAATAGCGATTATACAGGGCGCTTAGTATAACTTCCGAACGGAGAGAGATGGACACCGTAAAAATTAGCGTAATGCCTGTCAAAAGGAAAATCCAAAGGCATCCCATTTTAAGCATCTAGGTCAACTGGTGACCTTTGGGGTCTGGTCAATGACCCTTTGGGTTCTGACATGACCTTGACGAAAAGGTCATAGCTCACGATCTAAAAGTCGGATACACTTGTAATTTTGTATAGGATACGTATAATTGTTGTAAACTCAGCTACTGAAAATTTCAGCAAGATGCGCCGCATTTGTACAAATTTATTCAAGAAAAACCTCAGGCGGGGTCGTTTTAGGACCCCCCCCCCCTTCCCCCGTAGGGCGAGGGTTAATTCCGACGTACGCGTTATTCCACGTCCTTTTATTGCATATGTTATGTAACAATGTAATATTGTTATACATTACATTGTAGTGATAATGTCGCGCTCTAGCGCTTGACGTCTAGCCCCGTGCCTTTCAACATGCGTCATCACAAGCAGGCGTCTCTTGAACACACGGACATTTCATCCTGCGGTTGCTCCGTGCCAACCACCGGAACCGCAGCCGTGTGACGTCATACCGTTCGCCCCATCCCACTTTTAGATACTCCACCGGCTGCCGAGCACTCCTGACCGCCTAACCGCAGCCAACCGCAGGGTCCGTGAACAGGCCTCGGGCGAGGTCGGTCATCGCCCGCGGCGCTCAGCGGCGCTGGGCCGGCCGAGCGCAGCGGAATCGGCCGGCCGGAGCGGGGCAGTCAGTTGGCGCCAGACTCGGGGCTCGCACGCGGTGCGGTGCTGGAGCAGGGCAGTTGTACGGTTTTGCTGTCTGTTTATTTCGTTATTTCTTATGTGTATTCGGTCAATATCATCCAGCATAATCAATTTAATTCCAAACTAGGCGGGGGGGGGGGGGTGTATATGGCCTGCAGTGTATATGGCCTGCAATTGGGTGCGAGTGGCGGGCGGTAGCGGGGCGGTGGCGGGCGGGCGTAACACACCCTAGCGGGGCGGTGGCGGGCGGGCGTAACACACCCTCGACGGCCACCGCCGATCTACTCTCTGATTGGCCGACACATATGCAGTGCCTAGCGTCGGCGGCAGTGGCGGCTGCGCCGACGAGCCGGGGTCAGTGAGGCAAGCGAGGCTTCACCAAAATAGGCCTGAGCGCTCGGACAATTGGCTAGTTTTGAAGAAAGTCGACACTACTGCTTTTATGATGAGGATGTTAATGATTACAGTAACTATAACAATCAAGTACACTAACATTCAATTGCCTTGTCTGTCTGCTTATCTGTCACTTTCGGTATGTGTCTTGTTTGACACCCCCTCCTTTTCTTCTTGCAGATGCCGTCACCCTGAAGAACGGCTTTGAAGAATGTGGAAACGCAGGTGTGACAATGGCTGTACAACGTGGCCAACTGTTCTCGGCAGCCGAGAGGAGGCCGCTTATACCGTGTGTATACTGTGTGACCTTGGGATGGTTTGATGTAAATACAGAAGAGTTCGGGTAAATTTGTTAGTGTTTAAAGGTCTGCAGAAGTCTGGGGAGTGTCCTGTAATTGCTGGCAGAGCGCCTGGGACCCGACCTTCGCATAGGTCGGGTTAACGTCGGCAGACGTCGGGAAAACGTCGGGTCAGTAGGCACGTAGCCGAGGCCTCGGGAGGGACGGGGGGGCGGCGGAGGCGGCCACGCGAAGCGTGGTCTTTAGAGAGTTTAGAACACTTCAGAGGCCCTTTAGGTCCACCAGGGCCCTCTCTGAAAGACCAGATGGCCTCATGCACGTTCAAAAAGCCCCTGTGCAGGTCAGATGTGCCCCTGGCTAGACCGAAAGGGCCCCTGGGTGAGTCGGAAGAGCCCCTCTTAAAATGGACTATACATACGTGTTGTCCAGTAGTGGAATCTACGATGTGTGCTTTTTGTGTACTGGGCATGGGTGAAATATCGTATACGAAGTTGGTATGGATGAGCGGGTGAGAGGTGAGAGGTGAGAGGTGAGCGGGGTCAGAGGTGAGAGGTGAGCAGGTGAGAGGTGAGAGGTGAGAGGTGAGAGGTGAGAGGTGAGAGGTGAGAGGTGAGAGGTGAGCAGGTCAGAGGTGAGAGGTGAGAGGGGTCAGAGGTGAGAGGTGAGCGGGGTCAGAGGTGATAGGTGAGAGGTGAGCAGGTCAGAGGTGAGAGGTGAGCAGGTCAGAGGTGAGAGGTGAGCAGGTCAGAGGTGAGAGGTGAGCACGTCAGAGGTGAGAGGTGAGCGGGGTCAGAGGTGAGAGGTGAGAGGTGAGCAGGTCAGAGGTCAGAGGTGAGCACGTCAGAGGTGAGAGGTGAGCACGTCAGAGGTGAGAGGTGAGCAGGTCAGAGGTGAGAGGTGAGAGGTGAGCAGGTCAAAGGTTAGAGGTGAGAGGTGAGCAGGTCAGAGGTGAGAGGTGAGCGGGGTCAGAGGTGAGCAGGTCAGAGGTCAGAGGTGAGAGGTGAGAGGTGAGCAGGTCAGAGGTGAGAGGTGAGCGGGGTCAGAGGTCAGAGGTGAGATGTGAGCAGGTCAGAGGTGAGCAGGTGAGCAGGTGAGAGGTGAGAGGTGAGAGGCGAGAGGTGAGAGGTGAGCAGGTCAGAGGTGAGAGGTGAGCGGGGTCAGAGGTGATAGGTGAGCGGGGTCAGAGGTGAGAGGTGAGCAGGTCAGAGGTGAGAGGTGAGAGGTGAGCGGGGTCAGAGGTGAGAGGTGAGAGGTGAGCGGGGTCAGAGGTGAGAGGTGAGCAGGTGAGCAGGTGAGAGGTGAGAGGTGAGCGGGTCAGAGTTGAGAGGTGAGCACGTCAGAGGTGAGAGGTGAGCAGATCAGAGGTGAGAGGTGAGCGGGGTCAGAGGTCAGAAGTGAGAGGTGAGCGGGGTCAGAGGTGAGAGGTGAGCAGGTCAGAGGTGAGAGGTGAACAGGTCAGAGGTGAGAGGTGAGAGGTGAGAGGTGAGAGGTGAGAGGTGAGCGGGGTCAAAAGTGAGCGGTGAGAGGTGAGCAGGTCAGAGGTGAGAGGTGAGAGGTGAGATGTGAGCGGGGTCAGAGGTGAGAGGTGAGCGGGGTCAGAGGTGAGAGGTGAGCAGGTCAGAGGTGAGAGGTGAACAGGTCAGAGGTGAGAGGTGAGAGGTGAGCTGGGTTAGAGGTGAGAGGTGAGCAGGTCAGAGGTGAGAGGTGAGAGGTGAGATGTGAGCGGGGTCAGAGGTGATAGGTGAGCGGGGTCAGAGGTGATAGGTGAGCGGGGTCAGAGGTGAGCAGGTCAGAGGTGAGAGATGAGCGGGGTCAGAGGTGAGAGGTGAGCGGGGTCAGAGGTCAGAGGTGAGAAATGAGAGGTAAGAGGTGAGCGGGGTCAGAGGTGAGAGGTGAGCGGGTCAGAGGTGAGAGGTGAGCGGGGTGAGAGGTGAGAGGTGAGCGGGGTCAGAGGTGAGAGGTGAGCGGGGTCAGAGGTGAGAGGTGAGCGGGGTCAGAGGTGAGAGGTGAGCGGGGTCAGAGGTGATAGGTGAGCGGGTCAGAGGTGAGAGGTGAGCGGGGTCAGAGGTGAGAGGTGAGCGGGGTCAGAGGTGAGAGGTGAGCGGGGTCAGAGGTGAGAGGTGAATTGGGTCAGAGGTGAGAGGTGAGCGGGGTCAGAGGTCAGAGGTGAGCGGGGTCAGAGGTGAGAGGTGAGCAGGTCAGAGGTGAGAGGTGAGAGGTGAGCGGGGTCAGAGGTGAGAGGTGAGTGGGGTCAGAGGTGAGAGGTTAGAGGTGAGCGGGGTCAGAGGTGAGAGGTGAGAGGTGAGCGGGGTCAGAGGTGAGAAGTGAGCAGGTCAGAGGTGATAGGTGAGCAGGGTGAGAGGTGAGAGGTGAGAGGTGAGAGGTGAGACGTGAGAGGTGAGAGGTGAGAGGTGAGATGTGAGAGGTGAGAGGTGAGCAGGGTCAGAGGTCAGAGGTGAGAGGTGAGCGGGGTTAGAGGTGAGAGGTGAGCGGGTCAGAGGTGAGAGGTGAACGGGGTCAGAGGTGAGAGGTGAGCAGGTCAGAGGTGAGAGATGAGCGGGGTCAGAGGTGAGAGGTGAGCGGGGTCAGAGGTGAGAAGTGAGCAGGTCAGAGGTGAGAGGTGAGCGGGGTCAGAGGTTAGAGGTGAGCAGGTCAGAGGTGAGAGATGAGCGGGTCAGAGGTGAGAGGTGAGAGGTGAGCGGGGTCAGAGGTGAGAGGTGAGCAGGTCAGAGGTGAGAGGTGAGCGGGGTCAGAGGTTAGAGGTGAGAGGTGAGCGGGGTCAGAGGTGAGAGGTGAGCGGGGTCAGAGGTCAGAGGTGAGCGGGGTCAGAGGTGAGAGGTGAGCAGGTCAGAGGTGAGAGGTGAGAGGTGAGCGGGGTCAGAGGTGAGAGGTGAGTGGGGTCAGAGGTGAGAGGTGAGAGGTGAGCGGGGTCAGAGGTGAGAAGTGAGCAGGTCAGAGGTGAGAGGTGAGCGGGGTCAGAGGTTAGAGGTGAGCGGGGTCAGAGGTGAGCGGGGTCAGAGGTGAGAGGTGAGCGGGGTCAGAGGTGAGAGGTGAGTGGGGTCAGAGGTGAGAGGTGAACGGGGTCAGAGGTGAGAGGTGAGCAGGTCAGAGGTGAGAGATGAGCGGGGTCAGAGGTGAGAGGTGAGAGGTGAGCGGGGTCAGAGGTGAGAAGTGAGCAGGTCAGAGGTGATAGGTGAGCGGGGTCAGAGGTGAGAGGTGAGGTGAGAGGTGAGCGGGGTCAGAGGTCAGAGGTGAGAGGTGAGAGGTGAACGGGGTCAGAGGTGAGAGGTGAGCGGGTCAGAGGTGAGAGGTGAGCGGGGTCAGAGGTGAGAGGTGAGCGGGGTCAGAGGTGAGCAGGGTCAAAGGTGAGCGGGGTCAGAGGTGAGAGGTGAGCAGGGTCAGAGGAGAGAGGTGAGCAGGGTCAGAGGAGAGAGGTGAGCAGGGTCAGAGGTGAGGTGAGCGGGGTCAGAGATGAGAGGTGAGTGGGGTGAGAGGTGAGAGGGGAGAGGTGAGAGGTGAGAGGTGAGAGGTGAGAGGTGAGAGGTGAGAGGTGAGAGGTGAGAGGTGAGAGGTGAGAGGTGAGAGGTGAGAGGTGAGAGGTGAGCGGGGTCAAAGGTGAGAGGTGAGCGGGGTCCGTGGTGAGAGGTGAGCGGGTGAGAGGTGAGATGTGAGCGGGTCAGAAGTGAGAGGTGAGCGGGGTCCTTGGTCAGAGGTGAGGGGTGAGCGGGTCCGTGGTGAGAGGTGAGCGGGTGAGAGGTGAGATGTGAGCGGGTCAGAAGTGAGAGGTGAGCGGGGTCCTTGGTCAGAGGTGAGGGGTGAGCGGGTCCGTGGTGAGAGGTGAGTGGTGAGCGGGTCCGTGGTGAAAGGTGAGAGGTGAGAGGTGAGCGGGGTTCGATTCCAGGACAAAAAGTAAAATGTGAAAGTCAAAGGGCAAAACTCAAATCGGCTAAAAGTCGAATGCAAAAAGTCAAAACGGCAAAAGTCAAACGGACAAAAAGTAAAATGCAAAAAGTAAAGGCGGCAAAAGGTCAAAATGGCAAAAAGTCAAAAGGACAAAAGTAAAAAGCAAAAAGTAAAAACCACAAAAAGTCAAGAGGACAAAAAGTAAAATGGCAAGGAGTCAAAAAGATAAAAGTCAAATGCAAAATTCAAATAGGCAAAAAGTCAAAAAGGATAAAAGTCAAATGCAAAAAGTCAAATGCAAAAAGTAAAATGCAAAAAGTAAAAAAAAAACGTAAAAAGTCAAATGCAAAAGGTCAAAAACGCAAAAAGTAAAATGCAAAATGTCAAAAGCGTAAAAAATCGAACACAAAAAGTCAAATGCGAAAAGTCGAAAAATCCGACATGATAATGGAAAGATAACGGAAGCAGAAGTTAAGGGATGCATAGAAGACAGGACACGTTGACTCGATTAATTAAATTGGTTACAAGTCTGCCACGGACCCACTCACCTCTCACCAGGGACCCCGCTCACCACGAACCCGCTCACCACGAACCCGCTCACCTCTCACCACGGACCCCACTCACCTCTCACCACGAACCCCGCTCACCTCTCACCACGAAAAAATTAAAAAGTCAAAAGACAAAAAGTCAAATGTGAAAAAGTCAAAGGACAAAAAGTTAAGTAGGCTAAAAGTCAAATGCAAAAAGTCAAAACGGCAAAAGTCAAACGGACCAAAAGTCAAATGGCAAAAAGTAAAAAAGCAAAAAGTCAAATGCAAAAAGTCAAACAAGCAAAAAGTCAAATGCAAAAAGTCAAAACAGCAAAAAGTCAAAAGGACAAAAAGTAAAAAGCAAAAAGTCAAAAGGATAAAAGTCAAATGCAAAAAGTCAAACAGGCAAAAAGTCATAATGGATAAAAGTCAAAAAGGCTAAAGTCAAATGCAAAAAGTCAAAAAGGCAAATGCAAAAAGGCAAAAAGTCACATATTCACAGTCAAAGGGGCAAAAGGTCGAATACAAAAAGTCAAAAGGGCAAAAATAGCTGATACACGGCTCCGCGTCATGCCAAAGCTTGTGGTGAGAGTAAGTTTCTTCACTCCGCTCCATACAGGACACAGGTCTCGGGCGTATAAGTCAAACTGCAAAAAGTAAAATGTAAAACGTCACAAAATCAGAAGGAATAAAGCTAAAATGTCAATGACGGCTATACCAGTTCAATACGCCATGCAAAAGTGAACTGCTTTTAATTAAAGGCCGTTTTTATCATGTCCGTGAAGTTAGCGACGGATTCGGATTCTAATTCAGCGTCGAGTAGCGATTCGCTTCAAAATGTGATTACTGGTCAACTTGGGCATTCATTTTGACATTCAAGGTCGTCTTCAAGGCCATTTTCAAGATCAAGATTTCAAGATCCTCCGCATAAGTAACCTCACTCGTGGCAGGTGTCAACACCGTGCCAGGCAGGGCATAACATTGGAAAAGAACATATTGATCAGACACTATGGGCCTGCATGAGGCCGACAGGTCTTAGCCCGACACCACTTACCCCTATTTGTAGCAGGCTCCTGGCTACCCCTATTTGTAACAGGGGGGGGGGGGGCGGATTCCGCCCCCCCCCCCGAGATCTCGAGATCTACCCGTCCGATTTTCAAAAATGAAACGGTGTTTGGTTCCCCTCAACACGATCTACATTTCTAAATAATAAAAAATCTAAATTTTGGATAGGGGGCAACAGGGGGGCAAACACGACCAATTTTAGTGGTATTTTTGATCCAACATAGCTTTCATGTTTATCGACCGATTTTAACACAACCAATAGGAATTGATAGAGATTGAATTGTAAATTGATATTTAACGGTGACGTTTGCAAATTGAAAAATCATAGGCGTGTGTAGGTCACTCAATATGGGGGTGAAGTAAATGCGTAATAAAACCATTTTTTGATGTTGTTTTTTATAAATGAAATGGTATGTGATTGTGACATTAGACAAAACAGTTTTAAATCATATTTTTTGCCATAGGCGGTACCAGGTTAGTGAAAAAGGGAGGTAAAATTGGAAAAAAATATTCACCGCAGACAAGTTGCTACCCAGCACTATAAATATGTTACTGATCGTAGATAGTTCCTTTTTGCATGTTGTACTTCATCATAGGCGTATCCAGGATCCAAACTGGGGCGGCGCAAGACCTTTTGATAAGTATATTACCCGCTATTATGTTACTAACTAGTCAACAGTGACTATTTCACTTACAACTTCAATTAACATTGCTTACCCCCCTTTTTACCCTACCTGGACTCGCCTATTATCTTATAATCGTTCGTAGAGTAGCCTGTGGTGCGTGTTTCATCCGAAAACTGCAGTATGTTATGTCATTGTACGTCCATGCCTCTTAGTTTCCTTGCAATAATATGACCCCCTTTTTTCCATTCCTGAGCGCGCCTCTGCAAAAATGACTTTATTCCCTTTTCTGGCCTCATATGTGCATATATCATTATAAGCTAAACGTCTATTGCACCGTTATCGCTGGCATATCGTCATCACCATGTCAGTCCCCCCCTTTTCATGTGCCTGAACACGCCCCTGAAGCTCTATATGTAATAAATTAAGCAAATAATGGAAGCAGAAGCTATCTTTTACATCTTGATAGCTATAAATGTCCCCTACATCGCTCTATTGGCTTCCTGTCAGGCATTTAATACTTCCTGGAACCCCCCCCCCCCCCTTTCAAGCCCCTGAAACCGCCTCTGCCATGCAATTTTTATGATATTTCAATAACATCAACTAATTTGCACTTGTTGCAATCACCGTAAACCGATGTAACTCCTTCATACTTGAGGAAGTTAGGAAGAAACCGTGAAGATCGCATTTCCGTATTATCGCCAAATGTCGCCTCCGAAACCACCCAAAACTGTGCCCTGGAACCGCCTCTGTTCAGGTTAAGAACTCAAAATTTTAACTCCAAATGCGGTATTCAATTCTATGAAAAGTCCCAAAATTTCATGGGCCTGCTCCCAGCCGTTCTGGAGATATCTGCGAAAAACATGAGGGGGGGGGGGGGGCGGAATCCGCCCCCCCCCCTGTTACAAATAGGGTTAAGCACCAGACCCGAACTTCGGGCCTAGCACTGGCTCCGTGGCCCTGGAATTTACATTGCTAGTAGGTGATAAACAGCCTGATATAGCGAACGTGATTCTTATTCGACGTATTTGCCTGTACTGTACAAATTTCTTTGAAGTTAACGGATTAATATATTAACACGCGCCCTGGAGCGGGGGGGGGGGGGGGGGGCGAAATCCGCCCACCCCTCCGGTTTTTCGAGGATAGCACAAAAACGTCGGCGCACAGCGCCGCCGTTTTTTGCACTACTGTTCAGAAATGAACTTCCAACATTATGTAAAATTCTTGGCCTCGGGTCATCTCAAGTCAAGTCACCAGATCAGGTCACGTGGTGACCTCAACTCCAAAACGTTTGCAGTAGTACCACAGCCACAGTTTTACGCCGATCAGTTTCAATCTTGCAGGACTTTATAAGGTCATAGATACCAACAATTTGTTTATCTCGGATTTATAATATCGGTGACCTAAGGTCAGGTCAATTTCGTGACCGCCAACACTGTTTTGTCAATAACTATCGACATAATGAAGATAGATAAGAGAAAATGGTACCAATGTGTTTGTCTCGTCGAGACACGTCTCCCAATATGCAACATGACCAACTTGGTGGGGTCACCACTTGACTTTGACCTGAGGTCAAATTTCTCAGTTGACCTAACCCGGTCACCATGAATATGATTAAAAGCGCCTTGACGAGACAAATTCAATGGCGTAAACACTATTGCGTTATCTTTATCAGGTAAAAAGTTATTTGCAAAAAAACAGTTTTGCAAAACAAAATCACCTTTTTGACATTTGATGACCTCTGGAGCCTAAACTATTGACCTGAGCTCAAATCTGAGGACACCTATGTCGATTACATTTGTCAAGGGCTTTCGATTGCTTTTTGCGTTTGCTGCTAACTATCATAGTTCTCGAGATATTTGGGGGTGTTCGAAGCGAAGTCTTGAAAACTTGAAAATCTGACCTTTGATGACCTCTGGTGACCTCAATATTGACCTGATAAAAAAAATGAACGAAATACTTTCGAAAGAGCTTGTCTCGAGCTATCTAACGTTGTTTTCCGCTTGTCGCTACGTTGCGTGGTTTTCGAGATCATAGGGGGGGGGGGGGGGGCGAAATCCGCCCACCCCCTTCAGGGCGTGTAATTATCAGAGGCTCTCCAGGGCACGTGTTAACCCTCGCCCTACGGGGGAAGGGGGGGAGGCGGGCGGGCGGGTCCTAAAACGACACCCCCTGATATTTTTCTTGCATAACTTTTAGACATGCGGCGCATCTTGCTGAAATTTTCAGTAGCTGAGTAAACAACAATTATATGTATGCTGTACAAATGTAATTGAAATTGGTTGAGAAATTTGGGAAATAATGATGTTTTGATGACGTCATGTTGGTGGGAAAACGATACATGTTTGAAAAATCGTAGAAAACAGAGTTTTGAAGCAAATTGCAAACGCAATTAAGCAAAGATATACAATATAATTTTCTTTAAAATGGCAATCTCGGATTTTCGAAATTTTGGGTTTCTGACCCCCAAAATGAACAAAAACTGTTTTTTGTTTTTTTAAATCAACACAAAATAAATTTTTCAAAGATGTTAAAAAACGGAATATATGTGAGTGAGAGAACTGAGTATGGATAATACTCAAACCAAATTTCATAACTTTTGTGACTTTTTTGACCAGATACGAATAAATAATTACCTTTTCTGTATTTCTGAGACAAAACTGGTCTAGGAACATGCCTTTTTATTTACATTTGTCAATTTCTCATTTTGAGGTTTTCTGACAGAGCAAAATCGCTGTTCTGGACGTGGTCGATCGAGGTCATTCACTTGACCTGGAAGGTCACTCGTTGACCCGAAACCTAAAAATTGCCCACCGTTAGATTCCAAACATGACAGGCAACATGTTGGTTCTTACCGCGTTGCTCTATGTTGCTTGGTTTGGAAGTTAACAAGGGGGTCTTTTTAGGACCCCCCCCCCCCGTAGGGCGAAAGTGAAAAAGCTCCCGTAGGGCGAGGGTTAACCCGCGCGGCGCTGGGGTCTCCATCCGAACGTGCGGTGCGGGGGGGTAAATTTTACCCCCCCCCCCCCCTCGTATCTTCCGAACCAATAACCGCAGCGAGACGCGCAAGGCGGCGATCGAAAGCTCTCAGTGAGAAGAATATAACGCATGCCCGCAATTATTAACATAAGGTCACATGTCAGGTCACGGTCAGGTCAAGTGTCAAAATTTAAGTATTTGGGGTTTTGGGCTATACTTTCCATCCAAAGCCTTGTATTGCAACTATTATCTCACAAAGTGCTCCCAAATGTATAATGCATCTCCCGCATAAGACAAATTGAAATTTTAAGCAAAGGTCAAGGTCAAGGTCAGGTCACAAAAGGTTACAGGTCTACGAAAGCCATGTGACACATGTTGTATGGGTTATTTTACACGTATAATTCGATAGAAGCAGCCATTTTTACAGCCTGACACCATATAATCGCCCTCAGGTCAAGGTCAGGTCACAATAAGGTCAAAATTTGAAATTGATTAATCTAAATAAACATTGCATGTTTCTAGACTAGTTTTGTCTTCGAAAGCACTTACAGTGGTGGCATTTATTTGTCTGTATCTGGTCAGTAAAAGCCAAAAAACGCAATTTTAAAAAATGACGTCATGAGTTACTTATTCTTAGAGAACCCATAAGTCAGTCAAAAATAAAGAAATTACTTTGAAATTTGGTTTGAACATCGTTCATACTCGGCTCTCTAATATGTCTTCCGGTTTTTTGAAAATCTTTAAACAAAAAACTTTTGTGGAAATTCTTCCCCAAAAATCAGTTTTTTGCATTTTTGGGGGTCAAAAACCAAAAATTTTGAACATCTGAGATAGCCATGTTAAAGACAATGTTATTTCCTTTCTTTAGACGCCTTTTATTTGCGATTTGCATTAACACGCTATTTTCTACGATTTGTCAAACATTTAACGTTTTTCACCAAAAATGACATGACATGACGTCACTAAAACGTCATTATCTCCTCAAAATTCTCACGAAGTCTGTATCTGGTCAGTAAAGCCAAAAAAAGTAATAAAAAAAATGACGTCATGAGTTACTTGTACTTAGAGAGCCATAAGTCAGTTAAAAATAAAGATATTGCTTTGAAATTTGGTTTGAGCATCGTGCATACTCGGTTCTCTCATATACCTTCCGTTTTTTGAAAATCTTTATAAAAAACATTTGTGGAAATTCTTCCCAAAAAAAATCTTTTTTTTTTCATTTTTGGGGGTCAAAAACGCACAATTTGGAAAATCCGAGATAGCCATTTTAAAGACAAAGTTATTTCCTTTCTTTTGACGCAATTTATTTGCGATTTGCATCAACACACTATTTTCTACGATTTTGCAAACATGTAACGTTTTTTCACCAAAACTGACATGACATGACGTCACTAAAACGTCATTATCTCCTAAATTTGTTCACGAATTTCAATAAAATATTGCCAGAAGACGTAGAATTGATGCACCATAAGGTACCGTAATTTTAACTTCGATATCTGTCATAGTTTTCAAGTTATTGAGAAAATCCGGGATGGGGGGTACAATTCCCCCCCCCCACAGGGCCGCGCCCTAGTCGTGAAGTGAACACAGGGCCAGCAAACTCTTGGAAGATCGACAACCGTAAACAATCAAACGTACATGTTCAGTGTCCACATACGTGGCAACTGGCAACATACCCAGTCTTCGTGTCAAAGTTGCACCCCAGTTGACATACGGGATGGCGGACCCTAGGCGTCATCAAAACCCGAAGTGTTCAGCTCACGGCGGGGCAATTGGAGTCGATTGATTGCATTGGGTATAGGTGAGGCACGTGATGAGCGGTGGCCGACACCCACCGGCCACAGTCCACACAGTGTACTCACATCGAAGAAGTACTGATATGCTCCCTGTTTGTCTCCCTCGCGGTCAAACAGTGCGCCCAGGTGGAACAGCGTGTCGGGATCTGTCGGCACCAGACTCAGCATCTGCACGTACCTGCCAACAGCGACCAAGATACATCACAGCAGAGTGCAAACAACCAGCAATACAACATAGCCAATTAAATCAGCACCAGCCATGCGGCCAACCACCCCAGTAAGCGCGGTATCCTGTCCGCCCACATGGCAGCGGGCCAGAGGGCGTGGCCAGAGGGCGTGGCCAGAGGGCGTGGCCAAAGGGCGTGGCAAATCACTGGAGCGTGAGGCGGGCGGGGGGACCCACGTCCTACACTTCATGTTTGCGGTGGCCGACCTGCGATTTTTGCCGTTAGTTACACAGTTAACCAGTGGGTGGTTGGAGCCATACACACGGCAGTATGTTATTTTCGGCATCCATCTCGCGGACGATTCATAACCACACACTTCCTTTCAGTGATCACAGGTGGCGCTTCGTATAATGGGGCTGTCCGATTTCTCGGTCCCAGCGAATCAGAAGACTGGTCTGGGATATGAGAATAGGCCACGCCCTCGGGATATGTCACCGGACCGAGGGCCTGTGCAAAAGTGGATCACGCCAATGTTTCAACAATCGCGGTTTACGCTCATAACCTTGCGACCGGGCGACTACTATCCAGTTACTGCCAGATCATGGGCGCCAGCCGATCTAGGAGATATGTGCCAGAGATCAGGTTCGACCCAGGGACCTCCCACGCTGAACGCCGACGAATCTACCTCCTGCACCACCGGAGCAGCGCCGCCCCACGTACCACTCTGTCGCCTGGTCCACGTCTCCCAGCAGCTCGTAGCAGCTGGCTATCTACCTCCTGCACCACCGGAGCAGCGCCGCCCCACGTACCACTCGGTCGCCTGGTCCACGTCTCCCAGCAGCTCGTAGCAGCTGGCTATCTACCTCCTGCACCACCGGAGCAGCCCCGCCCCACGTACCACTCGGTCGCCTGGTCCACGTCTCCCAGCAGCTCGTAGCAGCTGGCTATCTACCTCCTGCACCACCGGAGCAGCGCCGCCCCACGTACCACTCTGTCGCCTGGTCCACGTCTCCCAGCAGCTCGTAGCAGCTGGCTATCTACCTCCTGCACCACCGGAGCAGCGCCGCCCCACGTACCACTCGGTCGCCTGGTCCACGTCTCCCAGCAGCTCGTAGCAGCTGGCTATCTACCTCCTGCACCACCGGAGCAGCGCCGCCCCACGTACCACTCTGTCGCCTGGTCCACGTCTCCCAGCAGCTCGTAGCAGCTGGCTATCTACCTCCTGCACCACCGGAGCAGCCCCGCCCCACGTACCACTCTGTCGCCTGGTCCACGTCTCCCAGCAGCTCGTAGCAGCTGGCTATCTACCTCCTGCACCACCGGAGCAGCCCCGCCCCACGTACCACTCGGTCGCCTGGTCCACGTCTCCCAGCAGCTCGTAGCAGCTGGCTATCTACCTCCTGCACCACCGGAGCAGCGCCGCCCCACGTACCACTCTGTCGCCTGGTCCACGTCTCCCAGCAGCTCGTAGCAGCTGGCTATCTACCTCCTGCACCACCGGAGCAGCCCCGCCCCACGTACCACTCGGTCGCCTGGTCCACGTCTCCCAGCAGCTCGTAGCAGCTGGCTATCTACCTCCTGCACCACCAGAGCAGCCCCGCCCCACGTACCACTCTGTCGCCTGGTCCACGTCTCCCAGCAGCTCGTAGCAGCTGGCTATCTACCTCCTGCACCACCGGAGCAGCGCCGCCCCACGTACCACTCGGTCGCCTGGTCCACGTCTCCCAGCAGCTCGTAGCAGCTGGCTATCTACCTCCTGCACCACCGGAGCAGCGCCGCCCCACGTACCACTCGGTCGCCTGGTCCACGTCTCCCAGCAGCTCGTAGCAGCTGGCTATCTACCTCCTGCACCACCAGAGCAGCCCCGCCCCACGTACCACTCTGTCGCCTGGTCCACGTCTCCCAGCAGCTCGTAGCAGCTGGCTATCTACCTCCTGCACCACCGGAGCAGCCCCGCCCCACGTACCACTCTGTCGCCTGGTCCACGTCTCCCAGCAGCTCGTAGCAGCTGGCTATCTACCTCCTGCACCACCGGAGCAGCCCCGCCCCACGTACCACTCTGTCGCCTGGTCCACGTCTCCCAGCAGCTCGTAGCAGCTGGCTATCTACCTCCTGCACCACCGGAGCAGCGCCGCCCCACGTACCACTCTGTCGCCTGGTCCACGTCTCCCAGCAGCTCGTAGCAGCTGGCTATCTACCTCCTGCACCACCAGAGCAGCGCCGCCCCACGTACCACTCGGTCGCCTGGTCCACGTCTCCCAGCAGCTCGTAGCAGCTGGCTATCTACCTCCTGCACCACCAGAGCAGCCCCGCCCCACGTACCACTCTGTCGCCTGGTCCACGTCTCCCAGCAGCTCGTAGCAGCTGGCTATCTACCTCCTGCACCACCGGAGCAGCGCCGCCCCACGTACCACTCTGTCGCCTGGTCCACGTCTCCCAGCAGCTCGTAGCAGCTGGCTATCTACCTCCTGCACCACCGGAGCAGCGCCACCCCACGTACCACTCGGTCGCCTGGTCCACGTCTCCCAGCAGCTCGTAGCAGCTGGCTATCTACCTCCTGCACCACCAGAGCAGCGCCGCCCCACGTACCACTCGGTCGCCTGGTCCACGTCTCCCAGCAGCTCGTAGCAGCTGGCTATCTACCTCCTGCACCACCGGAGCAGCCCCGCCCCACGTACCACTCTGTCGCCTGGTCCACGTCTCCCAGCAGCTCGTAGCAGCTGGCTATCTGGTAGATGATTTGCGGGTGTGAGCGCACGATCAGATGCAGCTTCTCGAACGATGCCTTGGCGTCCTGGTACAGGCGCAGCTGCTTGTCTACCAGACCTGGCGGCGGCGGACAGCAGGGCGTGGACGAGTGGTTAGAGGGCAGACCAGATAGGGCACCATTGTCTGCCAGAACTGGCGGCGGCGGACAGCAGGGCGTGGACGAGTGGTTAGAGGGCAGACCAGATAGGGCACCATTGTCTGCCAGAACTGGCGGCGGCGGACAGCAGGGCGTGGACGAGTGGTTAGAGGGCAGACCAGATAGGGCACCATTGTCTGCCAGGACTGGCGGCGGCGGACAGCAGGGCGTGGACGAGTGGTTAGAGGGCAGACCAGATAGGGCACCATTGTCTGCCAGGACTGGCGGCGGCGGACAGCAGGGCGTGGACGAGTGGTTAGAGGGCAGACCAGATAGGGCACCATTGTCTGCCAGGACTGGCGGCGGCGGACAGCAGGGCGTGGACGAGTGGTTAGAGGGCAGACCAGATAGGGCACCATTGTCTGCCAGGACTGGCGGCGGCGGACAGCAGGGCGTGGACGAGTGGTTAGAGGGCAGACCAGATAGGGCACCATTGTCTGCCAGAACTGGCGGCGGCGGACAGCAGGGCGTGGACGAGTGGTTAGAGGGCAGACCAGATAGGGCACCATTGTCTGCCAGAACTGGCGGCGGCGGACAGCAGGGCGTGGACGAGTGGTTAGAGGGCAGACCAGATAGGGCACCATTGTCTGCCAGAACTGGCGGCGGCGGACAGCAGGGCGTGGACGAGTGGTTAGAGGGCAGACCAGATAGGGCACCATTGTCTGCCAGAACTGGCGGCGGCGGACAGCAGGGCGTGGACGAGTGGTTAGAGGGCAGACCAGATAGGGCACCATTGTCTGCCAGGACTGGCGGCGGCGGACAGCAGGGCGTGGACGAGTGGTTAGAGGGCAGACCAGATAGGGCACCATTGTCTGCCAGGACTGACAGCAATTCAGAAGTCTTCTGAACCAGCGACCGCGCTGCTACACCAGATTTACACCAGGCCGGAGACAAAAGTAAACGAATTTACCCGCATTACGATGCCCTAACAACCCAGCATGCTTTGTCATGATATTACACACGAGACAAACCATGACTCAACAAGCATCACAGCAAACGTCGTGACCCCACCACACACTGACCACAGCATGGACCCCCCCCCCCCCCCGCCCTCGGTCACACCATTCCCGTTCGACCATATCGAGGTTGTAGAGCGTCTGTACGCAGGACGCACCTAGCCCCCCCCCCCCCCCCCCCCACCACCACCACACACGCCCCCTCCCATCGTACCGAGGTTGTAGAGCGCCTGTACGCAGGACGCACCTAGCCCCCCCCCCCCCCCTAGTGCCGAGGTTGTAGAGCACCTGCACTGCACGCAGGACGCACCTAGCTCCCCACACTCCCCACCCCCTCCCCACTTCCATGGTACCGAGGTTGTAGAGCGCCTGCACGCAGGAGGCGTCGTTGTCCAGCGCGCAGATGTAGTACTCCTTGGCCTTCTGGAGGTCGCCGCGCTGCATGCAGCAGTTGCCCAGATTGACCAGCGCCGGAGCGTTGTATCCGTCGGCGTCCCGCGCCTGCACCGCGTACCGCTCCGCCTCCTCGAACTCCTTCCTCTGGAGTCAGACGGGCACGGTAAAGTCAGATACATACTGTCACGGACGCAATCTGATGCTACAAAAGTCAGCTCACGTGAAAGTAAGTTTTGACGGGAGGAATATATGGAGCGGCGAGGATTAAGCACGGTGGCAATATATCGAGCAATATGTGTGATTAGACTTTCAACAAATATCAGGTGCGAAACTTAAAAAAACAGCAAGAATTCCACCGATGTTGATACATATCAGATACGTTATCGGCACATCATTGTCGAAGTCCAGCGTCCTCCGCTACTGACCAGGAAGTAGAGGAAGGCGAGGTTAGTGAAGGCGTGGGAGGCCACCTTGGTCTCCACCTTGTCGAACACCCGCAGCGTGTCGATGGCAGCCTTGAAGTCCTTCCGACGCAGGTACATGATGGCCTTGTTGATCTCCAGGTCACTGGCCAGGTCGGCGTGCTGAGAGTTCTTCAGCGTCTCCAAACACCTGCCGGCAGCTGATCTGTCAGCATCAGCTGTCGGCATCCCGGTCTGACCGTCACAGCTCCACACACAAATGACTGCCATCTGCACCAAAAATTATCGTTTCACCACATAAGCACGCTCGATATCAAACGATACCAAACAACTATGTAGTTTTCGACACCCTGAGTGTCACGCCATTTGCTCCGTAAAGACTCAGCAGTATCGAGCAGTCTGTTGGTTGTACAGGACTGACCAGTCATAGTCAGAGCACAGGACTGACCAGTCATAGAAAGAGCACAGGACTGACCAGTCATAGTCAGAGCACAGGACTGACCAGTCATAGACAGAGCACAGGACTGACCAGTCATAGACAGAGCACAGGACTGACCAGTCATAGTCAGAGCACAGGACTGACCAGTCATAGACAGAGCACAGGACTGACCAGTCATAGGCCTCTGAGATCTCGGCAGGAGTGTCGCCCGCCATCGAGATCAGTTTCGAGGCGGTCAGAATACACTGCTCGGCCTCGTTCCGCAGTCGGCGCTCCTGTTTCCGCATCGGGTCGTTCTTGATAACCTCCACCACGAGCGCCGTCTGAGGGTCCTTCTCAGCCTCCTCCTGACGGAGGATAGGGATCAGAGTCAGAGACGGCCCGACACGGGACCAGTCCCGTCTGGTTATATTTGGAAAAAAGGACAGTCAGACAAAAATGAAACGACAAAGACATATTTTAATAAATGACTTACTGAGCTATGGAACTAAACAGTATTGATTCATGTAAGAAATGGGCATACACCCAAAACAGAACGCAACATTCTTCACCAGGTCTCTCCACATACTTCTAGGTCTTTATAGTGGTCCTCCTTTTCCATGTCGAACGGCACTTGCAGGAGCTTTTCGAAAGCGTCTCTCTGTTTCTGCCGTTCGCCCATGGCCTGATAACAGACCACCAGATGTAGTCCTGCAATGTGTCGCCAGCACCCCGGTCAACCCCAGCATGCACAGTGCGTGGGTCTGAACGCGAACCGGGCGGGACGCGGGCAGAGGAGCAGCCGCTGCCATGCTTAACAACCACACCAGCATGCATAGTGAAGGCAGCAGACACCACAGGCTCATTAACATGCATGCATTTCATTAACCCGGCAGTCACTGGGTATATTCTATAACACGACTCACTGGGGGAGGGGGGGGGGGGGTAGCCCCCCTGGTATCTTCCAGAACCAATGATCGCAGCGGCACGCGCAAGGCGGCATTCGAAAGCGCTCAATGAGAGCTCAATTCAATGCCTAACCCACACTTAAAAATGTCAAATTAAGGTCACATGTCAGGTCACGGTCAAGTCAAACGTCAAAATCGAGGTATTTGAGTTTATGGACCATACTTGCCATCCATGGCCTTCGATTGCGCCTATAATCCTCAAAGTGTTGTCAAGGTATGATACATATCTCCCATGAGCTAAAGTAAGACTGTTGGAAAATATCAAGGTCAAGGTCAGGTCACAAAAGGTCACTACACACACAAAATATCTACGAGTCATGCAGCACATGTTTTATGGATGGTTTTACGCGTAGAATTCGATAGTGATAGTCATTTTACCACCTGACTTCATTTACGTGAAGTTAGTGTCAAGTTCAGGTCAAGTTAGGTCACTGAAGGTCAAATTTGAAATTGATAAATCGAAATGAAAAAACATGTTTCCATATCAGTTTTATCTAACAAATACGGTGCTGGCATTTATTTGTCTGTATCTGGTCAATATAGACCAAAAAACGCAATTTCAAAATATGACGTCATGATTTACCCATACTTTATATGCCATGTCAGTCAAAAAGATGATATCATTTTGAAATTTGGTATGATAGTTGCCCATATTTCGTTATCTGACATATACTCAGTTTTTTTTTCTCTCATATCTTTAAAAATTTGATTTTGTAGGCATTTAAAAAAAAAATGGGGTCAAAAACCAAAATTTTCCCAATTTCGAGATAACTGGTTTGTAGCCCTTGCAATTTTATACCTTAAGTTTTTCGAATGCATTTTGCTTCAAATGTGGCATTTGTACGTCCTGGCAAAGTTTAGCTGATTTTTGTGTCAAAATCGTGTTTAGTGACGTCACTAAATTCACTATATCTCGAAAAATTTCTGACGAAATTGCTTTTTTCACAAAAGGTGTAAAAATGATGCCCGGAAAGGTACTTAAAGTTTAGCATCGATATCTGCATTAGTTGTCGAGATATTCCTAATATTCCTATGGGGGCTACCCTACCCCCCCCCCCTGACTCGCGGGTTAAGTACAGTCACTCCAGTGAGTGGTTCCTATTAGACTGCATTATTTGGTGCAATAATAGCTCACATATCTGAAAGTTATTCGGTAAGCACTATCATATAGAACGAACCAATAATTTGAATTGCAGACCCATACATTCCCCAGATGCCTCGCCAGCATGCAGACGAGGTTAGCAAGACCAAAAGCACGCCATATCTACGAATCAGAGGACGTAAACCCACAGGGTAGGCCAGTCGAGACACCGATAAGACACAGCGCCAGGTACGGACCGGTGCGGAACGAGGCCTTCTCGTGCATGCAGTACTCGAAGCTTTTGACGGCGTCACCGTAGCGCCCCATCTTCACAAACAGGATGCCGATGTTGTGCATGATCTTAATCCTGCCGGGTACAAACAGACACGGTGGCATGAGGCCCTCGCCTCCTGTACTCGGCTAACCTCGTCTGCATGCTGCGGCAGAGGGACCGGGTGCAGACAGACACGGTGGCATGAGGCCCTCACCTCCTGTACTCGACAGAGGGACGTGCCGGGTGCAGACAGACACGGTGGCATGAGGCCCTCACCTCCTGTACTCGGCAGAGGGACGTGCCGGGTGCAGACAGACACGGTGGCATGAGGCCCTCACCTCCTGTACTCGGCAGAGGGACGTGCCGGGTGCAGACAGACACGGTGGCATGAGGCCCTCACCTCCTGTACTCGACAGAGGGACGTGCCGGGTGCAGACAGACACGGTGGCATGAGGCCCTCACCTCCTGTACTCGACAGAGGGACGTGCCGGGTGTAGACAGACACGGTGGCATGAGGCCCTCACCTCCTGTACTCGACAGAGGGACGTGCCGGGTGCAGACAGACACGGTGGCATGAGGCCCTCACCTCCTGTACTCGGCAGAGAGACGTGCCGGGTGTAGACAGACACGGTGGCATGAGGCCCTCGCCTCCTGTACTCGGCAGAGGGCGTTAGCAAGACGTCAGCTGTCCTCGGCTTCCCCAGCAGCAACAGGGAAAGAGTGGGTGCACCACGCGTTCCCGTCAACCCTTAAAGGCAATAGGTCACCTTGCAAGTTGTCTTCAAATTCAACCATACGGTGCATATTGAGCTGAAAACTACGAATATGACCTTCGTTTGGACAACTGATGGATATGTGTGGAGAAAGAAGTAAGTTTCTCTTTGCATTTCACGAGAAATCGTACGACAGCAGATGGCGTTCTGGCTCCGCCTGACGCCAAGTACAGTCTCTGACAAGGGGCGCCGCGCCACCCGGGCGGCTGAGCGGATATTAACGAGGCGTCGTGATCAGAGACTACGTGCCAGAGAGTGTAACTGCCTCCGGCGGCGAGCGTTCATATCCCGATCGTGGCCCGGAACAGCGGACATGAAACCAGGCCCACTAGTCCTGTGTCGAAATTACTTAACGTAGGGAGCATTTTTAGATCTGCTCTACAAATCTGCTATCTCAGTTCAAAACCCCATGTTAAATGTGAACTATTCCCTTTAACCATAACGTTACGGAACACAATTCACAATTGAAACTCCTCTGATTCGTTTTAGCACGTATCGACCATAAGGTCCTGCGCATCAGATCAGATGGAAAGCCGGCTCATGTTTTTATACATATAGGATTGTAGGCAGACATGTGCCAGGATCCCAGGCGTCTTAACCTTTGAATCCGGATTCTGAAAATGATCAAGGTGATACAGCACTAATGTGTGATGCAACTTGTTGCATCTAGCTTGCTCCTTTGTTTCTGAGCCTGTTTTGTTTATTCAAGTATCAAAGTGCAAATAGCCAGAGATCTTTTTTTGAATACTGGACCAGGATCCCAAAAGCTCCCAGGCTATTTTCACGGTGTTCTGATTCTTTGATAAACAGAAAAACTTGCATGTGAAGAAACAAGTAAGGAGCAATAAGTTGCAATGCACCTAAGTGCTATAGCGCATTGTCCGTTGCCACAATCCGCATTCAATAGTAAAAACGCCTGGGGGCATGGCCCATGTCTGACTGTATGCCCCTCCGCCGCTCTCACTTGGTTGAGTTCTGTCCACTGGGTACCTGGTCCAGCGCCATGCGGTAGAACTTGAGCGCCTTCGGGTACTGCTCCATCTTGTAGTAGATGTTGCCCATGTTGACCTTGAGGCGACCCGGGTTGTTGAAGTTCTTGTTTTTCGTGATCACAGTGTAAGTGTTCAAAGCCTCTGTATATAACTCATTTTTGGCGTACTGGTTCGCCATGTTTGTCAATACCTGCGAGAAGAAGAAAACCTATGTAATGACAACAGTATCACATTATCAGGTATCTACAGTATGCATTTTATTGTATTTTTCGAAGCTAACCGGCAAGATCCACCAAACAGCTACGAGTAATCCATATCGGTTACACCGATCGGAGAAGCAATGTTGCCCAGTTCCGCACAATATCGTCATGCCGTGCTCGTCACTGTCTGTTGGCACAGTGACGTGTCTGACTCACCACGAACGTCAGCTCCATATTGTGCTGCTCACTGAGACCAGCCTGGTCGCGCTGTCGGATCAGAGTGCGCTCCTTAGTCGACGCTTCCTTGGCCTTGTCCAGCGCCAGCTTGCCGTCGTTGCGGCAGCTGGCCAGGCAGGACTCTTCGATCAGGTCCATTGTGGTGATCTCCAGCTGTCGGATCTTCTCCTCCGGCCTGTCAGGCGTCCGCGGACACAATGTCAGTGCAGACTGTGCCATCTGTCGGCCTGTGCTCTCAACAGCCGGCAACAACGGGTCTATACAACGCAGCCACATCAGAGCAAGACTTATGTGTATACCTCACGCAAAATTTCTAATCAAATTATCGCGATATAAAAAGGCGAAGACGTCGTCAATACAATGACAGGGGAAATAATTGTCTTGTTAGACAATATTCTATGCAGAACTTCTCAGAAGATGACGTCACCAATCGCCGTGTTTCCCAGAAAGACGGAAACCAAATCAGTTACAATCGAATAAGCTGTCTGCCGTCTGGTCGAATCGATAAACAAACGTTACTTTTCTCCTTCAAACCACCCCAACCCACCCTGCCTGATTCGGTGAAACCTGCTGACGAGTATTGTGCTCCGTTTCGCAGACCGGCGGCCTCCTACAGCGCCCGACTGAGAGGCGTACGTATCGGGCTTGTGTGCCCGACTGAGAGGCGTACGTATCGGGTTTGTGTGCCCGACTGAGAGACGTACGTGTCGGGTTTGTGTGCCCGACTGAGTGACGTACGTGTCGGGTTTGTGTGCCCGACTGAGAGACGTACGTGTCGGGTTTGTGTGCCCGACTGAGAGACGTACGTGTCGGGTTTGTGTGCCCGACTGAGAGACGTACGTGTCGGGTTTGTGTGCCCGACTGAGAGACGTACGTGTCGGGTTTGTGTGCCCGACTGAGAGACGTACGTGTCGGGTTTGTGTGCCCGACTGAGAGACGTACGTGTCGGGTTTGTGTGCCCGACTGAGAGACGTACGTGTCGGGTTTGTGTGCCCGACTGAGTGACGTACGTGTCGGGTTTGTGTGCCCGACTGAGTGACGTACGTGTCGGGTTTGTGTGCCCGACTGAGAGACGTACGTGTCGGGTTTGTGCCCGACTGAGAGACGTACGTGCCGGGTTTGTGTGCCCGACTGGGAGACGTACGTGTCGGGTTTGTGTGCCCGATTGGGAGACGTACGTGTCGGGTTTGTGTGCCCGACTGAGAGACGTACGTGTCGGGTTTGTGTGCCCGACTGAGAGGCGTACGTGTCGGGTTTGTGTGCCCGACTGAGAGACGTACGTGTCGGGTTTGTGTGCCCGACTGAGAGGCGTACGCGTCGGGTTTGTGTGCCCGACTGAGAGACGTACGTGTCGGGTTTGTGTGCCCGACTGAGAGACGTACGTGTCGGGTTTGTGTGCCCGACTGAGTGACGTACGTGCCGGGTTTGTGTGCCCGACTGAGAGACGTACGTGTCGGGTTTGTGTGCCCGACTGAGAGACGTACGTGTCGGGTTTGTGTGCCCGACTGGGAGACGTACGTGTCGGGTTTGTGTGCCCGACTGGGAGACGTACGTGTCGGGTTTGTGTGCCCGACTGGGAGACGTACGTGTCGGGTTTGTGTGCCCGACTGAGAGACGTACGTGTCGGGTTTGTGTGCCCGACTGAGTGACGTACGTGTCGGGTTTGTGTGCCCGACTGAGAGACGTACGTGTCGGGTTTGTGCGCCCGACTGAGAGACGTACGTGTCGGGTTTGTGTGCCCGACTGAGTGACGTACGTGCCGGGTTTGTGTGCCCGACTGAGAGACGTACGTGTCGGGTTTGTGTGCCCGACTGAGAGACGTACGTGTCGGGTTTGTGCGCCCGACTGAGAGACGTACGTGTCGGGTTTGTGTGCCCGACTGAGTGACGTACGTGTCGGGTTTGTGTGCCCGACTGAGAGACGTACGTGTCGGGTTTGTGTGCCCGACTGAGAGACGTACGTGTCGGGTTTGTGCGCCCGACTGAGAGACGTACGTGTCGGGTTTGTGTGCCCGACTGAGAGACGCACGTGTGTTTGTGTGCCCGACTGAGAGACGTACGTGTCGGGTTTGTGCGCCTCCAACACGGGCTTGTTGCTCTCGAGTCCGGGCGTGCCGGCTCCGGAGGAGTAGCCAGCGCCCTTCACGGCCGTCATCGGCCGGTTGTCGCCCGTGGAGCTGGTGCGAGCCATCGCCGTCCCCCCGCGCATCTGATGCACAAATAGTCACAAACATCCGTCTGCCATAGCCACATTAAACCACTGTACTGCCAAACACTGACCTATAACATTCAAAGGTATCATTTAAATGGTTACAAGAATGGTTTGAAACGTTCAAAATGCTATCGAACCGATATCCTCCAGGGACATCGGCTTTTTAGCGGAGCTAGAGTGAAGCAGCTAACAAATGTGATAAAAGAGCAGTAGCAATAACAGCTGAGCATCACAGTTCACGCCACCCCCGTGCCACCGGAGCGGCGGCCTGTTACGGAGAGTCGGTTTGCAGTGCGTGGTGTACATGTCGATGTCGTGTGCTCCCGTGCCACCGGAGCGGCGGCCTGTTACGGAGAGTCGGTTTGCGGTGCGTGGTGTACATGTCGATGTCGTGTGCTCCCGTGCCACCGGTGCGGCGGCCTGTGACGGAGAGTCGGTTTGCGGTGCGTGGTGTACATGTCGACGATGACGTGTGCTCCCGTCCCACCGGAGCGACGGCCTGTGACGGAGAGTCGGTTTGCAGTGTGTGGTGTACATGTCGATGTCGTGTGCTCCCGTGCCACCGGAGCGGCGGCCTGTTACGGAGAGTCTGTCTGCGGTGCGTGGTGTACATGTCGATGTCGTGTGCTCCCGTGCCACCGGAGCGGCGGCCTGTTACGGAGAGTCTGTCTGCGGTGCGTGGTGTACATGTCGATGTCGTGTGCTCCCGTGCCACCGGAGCGGCGGCCTGTTACGGAGAGTCTGTCTGCGGTGCGTGGTGTACATGTCGATGTCGTGTGCTCCCGTGCCACCGGAGCGGCGGCCTGTTACGGAGAGTCGGTTTGCGGTGCGTGGTGTACATGTCGATGACGTGTGCTCCCGTGCCACCGGAGCGGCGGCCTGTTACGGAGAGTCGGTCTGCGGTGCGTGGTGTACATGTCGATGTCGTGTGCTCCCGTGCCACCGGAGCGGCGGCCTGTTACGGAGAGTCGGTTTGCAGTGCGTGGTGTACATGTCGATGTCGTGTGCTCCCGTGCCACCGGAGCGGCGGCCTGTTACGGAGAGTCGGTTTGCGGTGCGTGGTGTACATGTCGCTGTCGTGTGCTCCCGTGCCACCGGAGCGGCGGCCTGTTACGGAGAGTCGGTCTGCGGTGCGTGGTGTACATGTCGATGTCGTGTGCTCCCGTCCCACCGGAGCGGCGGCCTGTTACGGAGAGTCGGTCTGCGGTGCGTGGTGTACATGTCGATGACGTGTGCTCCCGTGCCACCGGAGCGGCGGCCTGTTACGGAGAGTCGGTTTGCGGTGCGTGGTGTACATGTCGACGATGTCGTGTGCTCCCGTGCCACCGGAGCGACGGCCTGTGACTTAGAGTCGGTTTGCAGTGTGTGGTGTACATGTCGATGTCGTGTGCTCCCGTCCCACCGGAGCGGCGGCCTGTTACGGAGAGTCGGTCTGCGGTGCGTGGTGTACATGTCGACGATGTCGTGTGCTCCCGTGCCACCGGAGCGGCCTGTGACGGAGAGTCGGTTTGCGGTGCGTGGTGTACATGTCGATGTCGTGTGCTCCCGTCCCACCGGAGCGGCGGCCTGTTACGGAGAGTCGGTCTGCGGTGCGTGGTGTACATGTCGACGATGTCGTGTGCTCCCGTCCCACCGGAGCGGCGGCCTGTTACGGAGAGTCGGTTTGCGGTGCGTGGTGTACATGTCGATGTCGTGTGCTCCCGTGCCACCGGAGCGGCGGCCTGTTACGGAGAGTCGGTTTGCGGTGCGTGGTGTACATGTCGCTGTCGTGTGCTCCCGTGCCACCGGAGCGGCGGCCTGTTACGGAGAGTCGGTCTGCGGTGCGTGGTGTACATGTCGCTGTCGTGTGCTCCCGTCCCACCGGAGCGGCGGCCTGTGACGGAGAGTCGGTCTGCGGTGCGTGGTGTACATGTCGATGACGTGTGCTCCCGTGCCACCGGAGCGGCGGCCTGTTACGGAGAGTCTGTCTGCGGTGCGTGGTGTACATGTCGATGTCGTGTGCTCCCGTGCCACCGGAGCGGCGGCCTGTTACGGAGAGTCGGTCTGCGGTGCGTGGTGTACATGTCGATGTCGTGTGCTCCCGTCCCACCGGAGCGGCGGCCTGTTACGGAGAGTCGGTCTGCGGTGTGTGGTGTACATGTCGATGTCGTGTGCTCCCGTGCCACCGGAGCGGCGGCCTGTTACGGAGAGTCGGTCTGCGGTGCGTGGTGTACATGTCGATGACGTGTGCTCCCGTGCCACCGGAGCGGCGGCCTGTTACGGAGAGTCGGTTTGCGGTGCGTGGTGTACATGTCGATGTCGTGTGCTCCCGTGCCACCGGAGCGGCGGCCTGTTACGGAGAGTCGGTTTGCGGTGCGTGGTGTACATGTCGCTGTCGTGTGCTCCCGTGCCACCGGAGCGGCGGCCTGTTACGGAGAGTCGGTCTGCGGTGCGTGGTGTACATGTCGCTGTCGTGTGCTCCCGTCCCACCGGAGCGGCGGCCTGTGACGGAGAGTCGGTCTGCGGTGCGTGGTGTACATGTCGACGATGACGTGTGCTCCCGTGCCACCGGAGCGGCGGCCTGTTACGGAGAGTCTGTCTGCGGTGCGTGGTGTACATGTCGATGTCGTGTGCTCCCGTGCCACCGGAGCGGCGGCCTGTTACGGAGAGTCGGTCTGCGGTGCGTGGTGTACATGTCGATGTCGTGTGCTCCCGTCCCACCGGAGCGGCGGCCTGTTACGGAGAGTCGGTCTGCGGTGTGTGGTGTACATGTCGATGTCGTGTGCTCCCGTGCCACCGGAGCGGCGGCCTGTTACGGAGAGTCGGTCTGCGGTGCGTGGTGTACATGTCGATGACGTGTGCTCCCGTGCCACCGGAGCGGCGGCCTGTTACGGAGAGTCGGTTTGCGGTGCGTGGTGTACATGTCGATGTCATGTGCTCCCGTGCCACCGGAGCGGCCTGTGACGGAGAGTCGGTTTGCGGTGCGTGGTGTACATGTCGATGTCGTGTGCTCCCGTCCCACCGGAGCGGCGGCCTGTTACGGAGAGTCGGTCTGCGGTGCGTGGTGTACATGTCGATGTCGTGTGCTCCCGTCCCACCGGAGCGGCGGCCTGTTACGGAGAGTCGGTTTGCGGTGCGTGGTGTACATGTCGATGTCGTGTGCTCCCGTGCCACCGGAGCGGCGGCCTGTTACGGAGAGTCGGTTTGCGGTGCGTGGTGTACATGTCGATGTCGTGTGCTCCCGTGCCACCGGAGCGGCGGCCTGTTACGGAGAGTCGGTCTGCGGTGCGTGGTGTACATGTCGATGTCGTGTGCTCCCGTGCCACCGGAGCGGCGGCCTGTTACGGAGAGTCGGTTTGCGGTGCGTGGTGTACATGTCGACGATGTCGTGTGCTCCCGTCCCACCGGAGCGACGGCCTGTGACTTAGAGTCGGTTTGCAGTGTGTGGTGTACATGTCGATGTCGTGTGCTCCCGTCCCACCGGAGCGGCGGCCTGTTACGGAGAGTCGGTCTGCGGTGCGTGGTGTACATGTCGACGATGTCGTGTGCTCCCGTCCCACCGGAGCGGCGGCCTGTTACGGAGAGTCGGTTTGCGGTGCGTGGTGTACATGTCGATGTCGTGTGCTCCCGTGCCACCGGAGCGGCGGCCTGTTACGGAGAGTCGGTTTGCAGTGCGTGGTGTACATGTCGATGACGTGTGCTCCCGTGCCACCGGAGCGGCGGCCTGTTACGGAGAGTCGGTCTGCGGTGCGTGGTGTACATGTCGATGTCGTGTGCTCCCGTGCCACCGGAGCGGCGGCCTGTTACGGAGAGTCGGTTTGCGGTGCGTGGTGTACATGTCGATGTCGTGTGCTCCCGTGCCACCGGAGCGGCGGCCTGTTACGGAGAGTCGGTTTGCAGTGCGTGGTGTACATGTCGATGACGTGTGCTCCCGTGCCACCGGAGCGGCGGCCTGTGACGGAGAGTCGGTTTGCGGTGCGTGGTGTACATGTCGATGTCGTGTGCTCTGTGTGCTCCGTGTGCCGACCGCCGGCCGTCTCACTCACGCCAGCGGTGCCCGGCGGTCCCGCCGCAGTGCGCAGGCTGGCGCGGGCCTGGGTACCCGGCCGGCCGCCAGCCACACCGGTCGCCAGCCGCGCGGTCGTCTGCCGGATATGGGTCACAAAAGGTCACGGCACGGCGTAAATTTGATCTGTGAATCTGTCAAACTCTGAAAAAGTTAATGGAAATATGTTAGATAGTTGCCACCCAATTGTAGAATATTGACACTTCCATTTAATGTTAAAAATATTGGAAATAAACAAAAATACAAACCGTAGGCCGCTTTCCAGTGCTGGTTTTCAGTGCCTGCTGAAAATCAGCATCATTTTCCATCTCTGATTGATCGATGGATGCATCAAAATCATATTCATCGTCTGCCATGATTGGTCTATGATCTTAGTAGCTGGTTGTGCTTCTGAAACAAATAATTATCATGTATTGGCACAAGAAGCAGAGGAGATCACATTGACCCACTTCCAGTTTTTATACTTGGTCACCCTCTCTGATCAACAAGATGCAAAGATATCTATGAATGAGGCAACTTACCTTATTGCAAGATGCTCATGCAACCATACCCTCACCTTGTATAAGGGAGGCATGTGTGGGGACATTTCAATGGAGGGGATCTGAGAGTGGTGGAAAGGTTCCAGAGCAGAGCAACCTGTATGATTGTCAGCATCTGTCCCCACCCATATCAACTGAGGCTCTGTCTACTGAAGCTACCATCCCTCCACTATCTGTGCCTGTGTGCAGTATGTGGGGACATGGTTCATGGGTACCAAATGTTCCATGGGACATGAACAAACTCACAGCCAAGCTATTTACTCCAGACACTGGAAGACCTAGTAGAGGCCATGTTATTCAACCTTGCAATCCCCAAGCAACATTTCATGCCAGGCAGAACCCTTTTGCCATCCACATTAGTAATGAGTGGAATGGATGTTCTGCTGTCATTGTAAGCTCACCACCTCTCAATTTATTCAAGAGTAAATTGGATGCTCACTGGGAGTCCACTTGGTACTCAATACCAGATAGGTACTCAGTGAGATAGGCAGCAAATACAGGGCTTGATTGGGATGGGTCCTAGTCTTTTACAGACTGGTTATTTATTCAACTTTTTTGGAACAATTCAATCATGATTCATTTTGGAATCTGAATGATTCAATCACCATTCGATTCACAGGGAAAATTTTGAGAATTGATTCTTTCCGATTCAAAGAATCAAAACAAATATTTTAAGCAATTCACGTTTGATTCAACATTTAAATATATGTGGTGAATTTATGTAAAATCAATACAAATGGAAACATACATATGTATGATCATTAACCATCGCCCTACGGGGGGGCAGACAGCCCCCCCCCCCCCCCTGAGGTTTTTCTTGAATAACTGTTTACACATGCGGCTGTTTACACATCTTGCAGAAATTTTCGGTAGCTGAGTTTACAACAATTATACGTATGCTGCAAAATTTAATTGAAATTGGTTAAGTGGTTTGGGAGATATTCATGTTTTGATGACGTCATGTTGGTGGAAAAACGATAAATATTTGAAAATTGGTAGACAACAGAGTTTTAAAGGAAATTGCAAACGCAATTCACCAAAGATACAAAATGGCAATCTCTTTAAGATGGCAATCTAGGATTTGCAAAATTTTGGTTTTGACCCCTAAAAAAAAAAAAAATCCCACAAAATCAACATTTTCAAAGATGTTAGAAAAACCGGAATATATGTGAGAGAACTGAGTATGGACAATATCTATACTAAATTTCAAAGCAATATCTTCATTTTTGACTGAGTGATGGCTCCCTAAGTGTAAGAAACTCAAAAATATATAATTATATATAATTAAATTATAAAAAAAAAAAAAATCTATATAATTATATATAATTATATATATAATTATAATTAAATATATGTGGTGAATTTATGTAAAATCAATACAAATGGAAACATACATATGTATGATCATTAACCATCGCCCTACGGGGGGGGGGCAGACAGCCCCCCCCCCCCTGAGGTTTTTCTTGAATAACTGTTTACACATGCGGCTGTTTACACATCTTGCAGAAATTTTCGGTAGCTGAGTTTACAACAATTATACGTATGCTGTAAAATTTAATTGAAATTGGTTAAGTGGTTTGGGAGATATTCATGTTTTGATGACGTCATGTTGGTGGAAAAACGATAAATATTTGAAAATTGGTAGACAACAGAGTTTTAAAGGAAATTGCAAACGCAATTCACCAAAGATACAAAATGGCAATCTCTTTAAGATGGCAATCTAGGATTTGCAAAATTTTGGTTTTGACCCCTAAAAAAAAAAAAAATCCCACAAAATCAACATTTTCAAAGATGTTAGAAAAACCGGAATATATGTGAGAGAACTGAGTATGGACAATACCTATACTAAATTTCAAAGCAATATCTTCATTTTTGACTGAGTGATGGCTCCCTAAGTGTAAGAAACTCATGACATAATTTGTTAAATAACTTGTTCAACTTTTTTTTGACAAGATACAAACAAATAATCACCTTATCTGTATTTCTGAGCCAAAACTGGTCTAGGAACATGCCTTTTTTACATTTATCATTTTCTCATTTTGAGGTTTTCTGAAGAGCAAAATCGCTGTTCTGGACATGGTAAATCCGAGGTCATTCACTTGACCTGGCAGGTCACCCGTTGACCTGAAACCTAAAAATCGCATACTGTTCGATTCCTCTCATGACAGGCAACATGGTGGTTTTTACCGCATTGCTCTAAGTTGCTTGGTTTGGAAATTAACAGGGGCCTGTCAGGCCCCCCTCCCCTCCCCTCCCCCCTAGGGCGAAGGTGAAAAAAGCTCCTGTAGGGCGAGGGTTAAAACATTGTTACACCAATACTATTTCAGTATACATGAATGTAGCCACTGAGACTGCATGCATTTGCACAATTTACCACTGTACTTGAATTGTTAAGAATTGTTAAATATTTTGATTCAATCAGCCTTGATTTGATGCGGGTTTTGATTCAATCACGATTAATGAATCAAAAGATCTGGTGGTGAATCAATTTTTTTTTTATTCAAGGGAATTTTTATTGAATTATTCCAATTGATTCAATCAGTGCCAAATCAATAACCAGTCTGGTCTTTTAGCTACTCATTGTTTACATTTGGAGCAAATATTTTAGATGTTGGTGCCTCATATCCCAATGACTTAAGTACACTCTACCACCCCCCCCCCCCTTAAAAAATATATCAGGATTTGCCTGGTGGTATGATGGTTTCTGATGGTATTATCTGATGGTCTGATGATTTCTGATGAATTTTTCTGATGGTCTGATGGATATGTCTGATGGTCTGATGTTTTTTTTTCTGATGGCTTAAAGGCCATTCTTCTGATGGCCTGGTGGTTCAACATTTATTCTGATGGTACGATGGTACCACCTCTGATGGTCTAATGGTTTGATGGAGTCACTGCTGATGGTCTAATGGTTTGATGGTTTTACTGGTTTTAGTACTGCAGAACTTGCCCAAAATTGAATTGTGCATAGAACAACAGACAGAGGAAGAGTGAGTTGAGTCAGACATTAAACTTCATTTGTATTAAATAACACCATTGAGACAAACACAACATTAATGTTGTTTGTCTCTGCACCATACCACAGACAATCTACAGCTAGGGGTTTATCCATAGTCAAAGTGCACACATTTCAAGAACACCACCCTTGATAGCAAAACAAAAAACATCAAATTCTTTGAATATTTATACTGGAAATAATTTATCACAAAAGTATAGTTGTTATATTTTTGTTTCTTTTCTAACAAAAGGTTGGTATTTAATCTTTGTTTCTCCCTTATCTAATCCTTTATAGGCAGCACAATGCTAACACCAACTGAAGTAAGTGGCCTGGACAGTGTTTTTTAGCATGTTGACCCCAAAGAACTGAGTATGGATGGATGATCCATAAACAGGCTAGCACTATCAGCTGGAGTTGTTGCAGCAGTTGGCCGCCAAGGAACGCTAGTGAGCCAGGATGTTATGACGTTGCAAGCAAATAGTACCAGTTAAATATATAATGCTAAATATTTATTTATTTATAAATAAATGAATCAATCAATATTTAGTGGTACCATTTTCTTGTGACATCATACCACCTGGCTCACTAGCGGCCCCTGGCGGCCAACTGCTGCAACAACTCCAGCTGATAGTGCTAGCCCATAAACACATGCATGGATGCTCCATACACACATTACACACACACAAAGTTGATTGGGGTCCCTCAGGGTCAACACGCTAAAAACACGGCCCTGGGCAAGGTGAACTTTGGTCGTTTGTTTTGTTACTGACAGCAAAACACAATTTCGCTTATTCTTGACAAGACACACAAACCCTGGCAGACTTTTTAATCTGAGAACGAATTGTATTCAATTTTAAGAGAGTGGGATACAAATCACGATAGAAAAAATACTAAATACTGATACAAATTAATAAACCCACAAATAGCAGCGTAGTCCCGCGAAGTATCTAGGTAGGAGCCGGGGTAACGGTGGGGCTGGCGTCACCGTCCGGGGCTGGAGTCACCCTCGCGGCCGGGCAATTCAATCAAGGTTCAGGTTACTATCACCGTTGTTGGTCTGGAGTCATCGAGAAGCTTAATGACGTCACCAGATACGAGCGAATATTAGGCCGCCCCGATTTAATAGCTACGAGCGGTAGGCCGAACCGATCGGAATTAATTAAACTTAACTAACCTAATCTAACCTAACCTAACCCCGCCATTAGGTCCGATCGGGTCGGCCTACAGCTCGTAACCATGAAGGCTGATCGGGTGGGCCTAGACTCTAGAGCTCGTAGTCATTAAGTCCGATCGGGTCGGCGTACAGCTCGTAGCCATTAAGCCCGATCGCGACGAAACCTACTGCTCGTAGCCATTATGTCCGATCAGGTCCGCCTAAGATTCGCTCGTAGCCAGAATCTGGTGACGTCATTAAGCTTCCCCGACTCCAGATCAACAACGGTGATAGTAACCTGAACCTTGATTTGATTGCCCGGCCGCGAGGGTGACGCCAGCCCCACCGTTACCGGAGCCCAAGGCCCTATAAGAGGTAGCGTCACCAGGCGATTTGTTTACATTCTGCACCGACCGCTGTGTGACGTCACTGGGCGTCCCGCTTGTGGAGCCAAATATCGGTCGGCCGCCAAATCTAGTTCGTGGGATGTAATTTGGTGTGGTATATCCGTACTTCAACAAACTGTCATCATTCGATATCTGTGATACATTTTTTTACGAATCATCGAGCTACGGTTCATTTAATCAGCTGTCCATATTCCGACACAAGAAGAGCGAATATGTATTTTGCAACACTGCTCAAGGTGGCCACTGGCCAGCACGTATCACATAGTTTCCAGACGGGTTGTGACACCCCTCCGAGTGCCATGACAGACTGGGATCCTTCTCAGACAGACGGGGTGTGTTTAGTTACGGTAAACAGAGCTTGTGTCAAGCCAGCAGCAGACAGCAGCAGGGCAGAGTGCGACTCTCGCCTCCGCCCTCAGTGGCACACAGCGGCAGACAGTCACACACAGAGGCAGACAGTCACGCAGTGGCACAAAGCAGTAGACAGAGGCAGGTATGAGTGCCGCTCTCGCCCCCCACTTCCACCCGACAGCGGCACAAAGCAACATACTGTGGCACACACGGCACGGCATTGTCGTTCTCGCCCCCTACCTCGATGCCAACAGCGGCAGACCAGACAGGCGAGAGTGCCAATCTCGCCACATCCTTCGGCGGCGGACAGCGATATGCCAGAATACAACTCTCGTTCGTTCGTTCGTTACTCTCTCCGGCTCGCATCCCGGGTGTAGCCATTGCAGCTCAGTTGGGCGCGGAATCCGGCGGCCAAGGCCGCCACCACACCGTCATCGCTCAGGGTAGTCGGGTCCGGGTGGATGACGCCCAGGTGCCGGAAGCGAGCTCTGACCAGGGCGGGGCACCGCTGCAGCACGTGCCGCGGTGTGTCAGCCTCTTCTCTGCATAGCCGGCACAGGGTGGCGGGACATCCCTCGGCGCTGCACTGCCCTCACTCCTCAGCCAAGCCTAGGTCGGCGGCCGATCCGGTGGAGGTACTGCTCCGAGCCGCTCCACCGTAGCGAGACGGTCGCCGTCGCCGCCCGGACCCCGCTGGCGGGTTTCATGATCCTTGTACCGCCTGCCAGGCCATGATCGCTGCCAGGTGGAGGTGGCGGATCAGGAGACGGCCTTCTGGGTGGTGGCGACGTCGATGGGCGTGTATTGTTGGAGGAGGGCGCTGGCCTCCTTTGCGAAGACGTCCGCTCACTCTCGCCAGCAGCGGCGGCCGGGCTACGGAAGGACAGCGGCGGGGCGGCGGAAGACGATGCCATGGCAGCGACCGGGCGGCGGAAGAAGACGCCAGGACAGCGGTCCGTATGCGGTCGCGCAGCGGCCGTTTAGCGACAGATGGTGACAGGTCAGCAATGACTTGGAGCTCCGCCAGATCACTCGAAGCTCCAGCTGTGCTGGCGAACCTGGTTCGCTGCTCTTTCCTGTGCCTTGATCATCTGCGCGAGCGGCATTCAACTACCTGAGCCGCAGGTGGAGGCGACACTGCCACCCGAGTCCGGCACGCCTCCACTGCCACCAGAGTCCGGCACGCATCCACTGCCACCAGAGTCCGGCACGCTTCCACTGCCTCCAGAGTCCGGGAAGCCTCCACTGCCGACGGAGTCCAGCACGCCTCCACTGGCACCAGAGTCCGGTACGCCTCCACTGCCACCAGAGTCCGGCACGCCTCCACTGCCGACGGAGCCCAGCACGCCTCCACTGCCGACGGAGTCCAGCACGCCTCCACTGCCTACGGAGTCCAGCACGCCTCCACTGCCACCTTAGTCCGGCCACGACTTCACTGCCACCAGAGACCGGCGTGACTCCACTGCCACCAGTCCGGCACGCCTCCACTGCCTCCAGAGTCCGGCACGCCTCCACTGACACCAGAGTCCGGCACGCCTTCACTGTCGACGGAGTCCAGCACGCCTCCACTGACACCAGAGTCCGGCACGCCTCCACTGAGTAGTCTGTCTTCCTGTAGATATGCAACACATTGGTAAATAAATGCAGGGATGTAGCTATATGCACTAATTGCAATATGGTGTGACAAAACATATCACCTTTCTTTGACACCTCCAATTATAGGCTATTAAACTGCATCAAATTTGTATTGTGTGACACACAAGCAAAATATTTATTGAATTGGCAAACACCAATCTCTTCCAAGACAATCAATACCTATTACATACTATGTCAAAATTCATGTTAACCCTCGCCCTACTGGAGGTTTTTCACCATCGCCCTACGGGGTGTCCTAAAAAGACCCCCGGTTAACTTCCAAACCAAGCAACATAGAGCAACGCGGTAAACACCAACATGTTGCCAGTCATGTTTGGAATCTAACGGTATGCATTTTTTAGGTTTCGGGTCAACGAGTGACCTTCCAGGTCAAGTGAATGACCTCGATCGACCACGTCCAGAACAGCGATTTTGCTCTGTCAGAAAACCTCAAAATTAAAAATTGGTAAATTTAAATAAAAATGCATGTTCCTAGACCAGTTTTGTCTCAGAAATACAGAAAAGATAATAATTTGTTCGTATCTGGTAAAATAAAGTCCAAAAAGTTATTACAAAAATGACGTCATGAGTTTCCTACACTAATGGAGCCATCACTCAGTAAAAAATAGAAATATTGCCTTGAAATTTGGTTTGGGTATTGTCCATACTCAGTTCTCTCACATATATTCCAGTTTTTCTAACATATTTGAAATTTTGGATTTGTGGTGATTTGAAGAGAAAATCATTTAATTTTTATCTTAGGGGTCAAAACAAAAAATTCGGAAATCCGAGATTGCCATTTTAAAGAGAATTACATTTTATATCTTTAGTTTGGTGAATTGCGTTTGCAATTTGCTTCAAAACTCTGTTTTCTACGATTTTTCAAATATTTATCGTTTTTCCACCAACATGACGTCATCAAAACATGATTATCTCCCAATCAACTTAACCAATTTCAATTACATTTTTACAGCATACATATAATTGTTGTAAACTCAGCTACTGAAATTTCAGCAAGATGCGCTGCATGTGTAAAAAGTTATTCAAAGAAAAACCTCAGGGGGGGGGGGGGGGGGGGCAGTCAGCACCCCCCCTAGGGCGAGGGTTAAGATATGCATCAGAACCACATAGATATGCACCAGACAATCAGCTCAATCTTTCAATTATATAACTAAATTTGACATCTATGATCCTAGCCTTCTGCTGCCTTGATGCTAAGTGATAGATGGTACACAGGAAATATTGAAAAACTTACGAGTACTAACTGTACATTAATTAATGCAAATATCAATAAAAAGTAGTGTGTAAAATAAGCATGACAAACAATGGTAAAGGTACCTTATATATGCAGGCAATAATTAACCAAGCACCCAAGCAAGTACTTAAAAGAATGGAAGATGCAAACTATTTTACTGATGCTGATGCCACAAGTGTAATACCTTGAGATGGATGCTGGAAGATTTTTTAGAAGGGATTGCATCACTTCTGAGCTTCGGTTTGGTGTCAGGAACTAAAGTTATTTTTATTATATGATGCATCATAATCTTCCTCCACAAAGTGCTCAGAGCAGACATAATAATTTTCGCCATTAAACAGGTCTGCCCTGGCACACTTGTGCACCTATCCTGCCCAGATAATTTTCTCTTAAGGAAAGCGAAAGAAAGCGAGATCCATTTCCTTGCGCTTATGCTTCTTGCCAGCCCACGATCCACAGGTTGACATAGCACAATGTGACAGCATGTTTAACTTGTGGACTGTGGTGTAATCTGAAAAGGGACAAAAAATGCATCCACAATTACAATTTAGATACACTAGACACAACCATAATTATCCATATCTTAAGGGTAAATAACCTACTATCAAGTATCCATTCAAGGGTTTCCACTTTCCATCCATCACAGCTAGTAACCTCCTACCTTCTCTTCATAAGACTGGGAAACCAATCTGGTAGATACCTATAGATTGTACAGAAATTGAACAGAAAGCATTGGCCAGGTATATATATAAACCAGTGAGTGCATCTTGTGAAAAGTTAAAGTATGGTCAAACATTAAGATAAGTCGAACCATGGTGAGAAATGTACCAATCTCTTTCACATCCTGATCCACATCACATTAGGGGGGTCCGCTCCGACTATTTAACATGGGGAAAAAGGGCGACAAATATTAGCAACGTCCGCAGCTTGGTCTTGTTCACGCATCTGCTCATGAGCCAGGTTTTGCTGCCAACAGTTTTTTGGCCAATCAGCGTCTGACATTCTCCACGCTCATTGGTCGGCGGCTGATGACGAGGATGAGGGTCAGAATAGCCGAACATCATTTGCTTACGTAACGTTAATTGCATGGCGCCGTGCGGAGGGCATGGGTGTCTAGGAGCTTTTCGAGGATTTTTCCTAGTTTGAGAAAATGTTGAGAGTTATACAAATGTATATGTGAAAGGTCAATTAATTCTGATGCGATGTAACGCGACGTATTTACTATTTAGATACCGCACGGGGCGGGAGAGCTCCTGCCACGTACAGCGCCCTGGCGCGTGCGTTGCCAGCCAACTAGAGTTGCAGAATTCTGGTCCCAGCGTCCCAGCGCTGGGACCAGACCTGGTCACGGCCGTGACTGAAGCTGTGACTGGCGAGGCCAGCGCAATAGGGTTAGCATTGCAGCGCCGTGACTAAAGCTGTGACTTGCCAGCTCATGCCGTGGCCGTGACTGGGCTGTGACCAAAGATCTCGGATTTTCTGCACTGGTCTCCACAGGCAAAAACACATTGTGTCTCGCCGCGGCACCCACTAGCGGATCCAGGGGGAGGGGGGAGGGTATGGCGGCCATGCCCCTCCCCCGACAAACCTGAAATCGGCGCAAAATTGACACATTTCCTGATATAGAACAAAATCCAAGCAACTTTTACTAAGGAAAGTTTGTTTTAAATCAGCTATCAATGCATAAGCAAGCGAAATCCGATGAGTTTTCAGAATTGTGTGGGACTTTTTGGAATCCCCCCCAAAAAAACGTTCCTCTCCCCCCACCACCACCGTTCTGGATCCGCCAATGGCGGCGTCTGGTGGGCCGGCGTCGGCTGGAGACGCGGTGAGCGGGCGGGATGGTGTGGTGCGGAGACGCGGGCGGGAAGTGTAATTTTAAACAGTTGCTTTGAATTGCTTGAATGCATTTGACAATCGACTTATCTAATCAGATTTTCATGAAACTCGTCAAAAAAGATGAGAATATCTTTTTTGTGGGTATGCTTTGGCCTCTGCCAAGAACTGTCAGACGTTATCATCGCAAATTGTCAACTGTTATATCAGCAACTTTGTTTTATTTATCAGGTAAGCCTAGTGCAATTTTTCCTTAGCCATAATATGGGCCGCATGATTTAAATTCAGACTATTTGAGTGTTATCACTGTTTGAGTATTGTATGTGGTGGCTGTCCGGTCTGCGATCGTGAGCCAAAGGACGGCTAACTTTGCCGGCCCAAAATGTAAATAGTTTGAGTCCGATGACAATTTTCTCAATGGAATAAGGTACATCGTTCAATTTGTGACATATTGTTATCTTAATTGTAACAATAGGTCGGCAAATGAAGAAATCAGGCGACACACACCGGAGGAACGTGCGCGTTGGCGTTTTACGTACGGCGGTCCGGCCGGAGTCGCCGGTCAGTGGAATTTGCCGGCCCATAACTTAAAAAAAAATTGGGTTGCATTGCGATTTTCCCAAAGTCATTCAATACATCGCTTAATTTGTGGTATATAGACATCTTAAGTGTAACAATCGGCCGGTAAACGAAGGAACCAAGCGGGGAAAAAAACGGGGGGAGTACGCGGCCGGCCGGAATCACCGGGCAGCAAACTGTTCCGGCCCATAACTTAAAAAGTTTTGGTCGGATTGCAATTTTCGCAACGGCACCCAATACAACGCTTAATTTGTGGTAGATAGACATCTTAATTTTAAAAATCAGCCGACAAACAGAGGAACTAAGGGACAAAAAAGCGGGAGGCGTCTACGCGTTAACCCTACGTAGGCGACCGGCCGGCCGGCCGCGAGACCCTCGTCCGCGTCACAGCAGCTGTGGGGTCGTTGCAACTAAATTACGAGTTGTCGCCACTTTTTCGGCCGGAGCGGTCTACCTGGTTTACATAGCCTTGACATTAGTCTTCGGTTCGGGAGGCACCTAAACTAGTTTTGTCAAAAGGCACCATCAAAGTTAAGTTCCGGGAGCCAGGATCGTGAAATTACTGTTGAATCATTCCTATCAGATATAAGTAACTTTCAGGATCACATTAAAAAACAGCACCTAAATAAAACATCGCCCAAAGTCCTAGCCAAACCCTACCCAGATTACCACAATATTACGAATGGCCGCCGTTTTGTTTACGTTTTGAGACTCCCGGCGCTCGGTCCAAGTGACGCCCAGTGACGTCACTCAAGGGTCGCGGCTAGCAAATCGGGCTTCCCTATGGCCCACAACACAGGTGAAACCCCCCTGCCGGAGCCGGTAGGGGGCCTTGGTCCCGCGCTGTGCGCGCGCTGAGTTTTTGGGCTGCATTATTTTGTATCACTTGCGCCGTTTCTTGATGCAGAATATGGTTCGTTGCTATGGTAACCAAGCTACCAAATCGAGGCGCACGTTAAAGTGTTTTTGCCATTGACTTATCCTTTTGTTACTTTTCGACCCTTTACAACACCAAGTAAAAGTGCTTCGTTTCATACAGACTGGTTATTGATTCGACACTGATTGAATCGATTGGAATCGTTCAATCAAAATTAATTGAATCAAAACATAATTGATTCACCACCAGATATTTTGATTCCTGAATCGTGATTGAAGCAAAACCCGCATCAAATCAAGGCTGATTGAATCAAAAGATTAACAATTCAAGTACACTGGTAAATTGTCCAAATACATGGAGTACCAGTGGCTACATTCAATTATACTGAAATACTATTGCTGTACCAATGTTTTAATTATCATATATATGCATGTTTTCATTTTTATTGATTTGACATACATTCACCTTATATATTAAAATGTTGAATCAAACTTGAATCAATTAAAATATTTGTTTTGATTCTTTGATTCAGAATGAATCAATTCTCAAAATTGTATCCGTGAATCGAACGGTGATTGAATCATTCAGATTCCAAAATGAATCATGATTGAATCGTTCCAAAAAAAAAGTTGAATCAATAACCAGTCTGGTTTCACACATGAGAAAGGTGTGATCCCCCTGTGATCTGGTGTGTCAATACGCCACAGCCCGTTCGCTTCAACCGGACATAGCCCACGGCCGGACAACGCGAGCCCCCCCCCCCCCCCCCGTCTCACGCAGGGGCGTCGCCACCGTGGGGGGGGGGGGGGCGGGGGCTGGGTGGGCCGGGCCCACCAGGATCACTCTGACCAGAGTCCGAATCCCCCAGATTCGCAGGATTTTAACATTAGCCCTATGGGCCCCCCTCACAATTTTGTGGCGATGCCACTGACCTCATACACTGCTATAAGGCCGGCTGAAGTCGACCCTAGATGACGTGACCTTGGCCGGCAGCTACGAATCGCCTCGCCCGGGGTCACTGTCTAATTCCATCAGACGGGCACGTGTGTCCATCGAATAACTAACCGTGCTATAGGTACCAATACCGTGTTATGGCACAGCTGGGCTGGTTCACAATGCATACTAACCAAAACTCACCCTATTCTAGTGAGTCTCCTTAAAGGCAATAGTCGCTTCCAAATCCGCCTAGATCTCCGGTAGTGGGGACAATGACCAAGCAAAGCTCCGACATTAAAACTGATACTATTCAAAGGAAGCGATTCCAAGGACCCGAACGACACACTATGATCGTCCAACGATTGGCGTTTTCAAAGCGCTTGATGCAACACACGTGGTAATGCAGTCATTGTATTTATTATTTGGCAAAGTACAGAGGCATATAATGAATATTGAATGCGTGACACTAAAATAGGTGCAAATAATATAGGTGCAGACACTAGCGATGCGTTCGTGGTACCAAAATGTCACCACCAATGTAGGTCAACTGCGTCCCGTTCCCGCCACAGCATGGAAGTGAAATATGATGGATAAAAGGATGAGGTACTAACAGACAATGGCAGTAAACAAACATAAAGTTCAGATATCTGAAAACTGCATCCAACTCTCCAACCAATCACAGCTTTTAGGCGGTAAAAACGCAAAAGCGTCATCTTTGTGTGACCATCCATTTTCGCCACCAGCGTAATATCCAGAGAAGTAACATCCAGCTACTCCAGGAATGCATATCTACGTCTCGCGCGACGCGCAGTATACCAGCGCTACACCGACCGATCACTGAAATGCCCCATTACCGACCTGACCCCGTGATGCCCGTCAGACAGCGACAATACGAGACACCTGTCACTCTGTTCAGCAGTGTCCAGACACAGCGCCCGACTCTCTGTACCACCAGGCCAGGCTGACACCGACAGCAGCAGGGTAGCTCTGTTCAGCAGTGTCCAGACACAGCGCCCGTCTCTCTGTACCACCAGGCCAGGCTGACACCGACAGCAGCAGGGTCGCTCTGTACCACCAGGCCAGGCTGACACCGACAGCAGCAGGGTCGCTCTGTTCAGCAGTGTCCAGACAGAGCGCCCGTCTCTCTGTACCACCAGGCCAGGCTGACACCGACAGCAGCAGGGTCGCTCTGTACCACCAGGCCAGGCTGACACCGACAGCAGCAGCAGAAGGGTAACTCTGTTCAGCAGTGTCCAGACACAGCGTCCGTCTCTCTGTACCACCAGGCCAGGCTGACATCGACAGCAGCAGGGTCGCTCCGTTCAGCAGTGTCCAGACAGAGCGCCCGTCTCTCTGTACCACCAGGCCAGGCTGACACCGACAGCAGCAGGGTCGCTCTGTACCACCAGGCCAGGCTGACACCGACAGCAGCAGGGTCGCTCTGTTCAGCAGTGTCCAGACAGAGCGCCCGTCTCTCTGTACCACCAGGCCAGGCTGACACCGACAGCAGCAGGGTCGCTCTGTACCACCAGGCCAGGCTGACACCGACAGCAGCAGCAGAAGGGTAGCTCTGTTCCGCAGTGTCCAGACACAGCGCCCGTCTCTCTGTAGCACCAGGCCAGGCTGACACCGACAGCAGCAGGGTCGCTCTGTTCAGCAGTGTCCAGACAGAGCGCCCGTCGCTCTGTACCACCAGGCCAGGCTGACACCGACAGCAGCAGGGTCGCTCTGTACCACCAGGCCAGGCTGACACCGACAGCAGCAGGGTCGCTCTGTTCAGCAGTGTCCAGACAGAGCGCCCGTCTCTCTGTACCACCAGGCCAGGCTGACACCGACAGCAGCAGGGTCGCTCTGTACCACCAGGCCAGGTTGACACCGACAGCAGCAGCAGAAGGGTAGCTCTGTTCAGCAGTGTCCAGACACAGTGCCCGTCTCTCTGTAGCACCAGGCCAGGCTGACACCGACAGCAGAAGCATTTGACATCACTGCATCATGACCACGATGTTGCCCACCAGGTCGGGCCTCAGCTGCTCCAGCGCGCTGGTCACCTCAGAAAACGGCACCGTGTGGTGGATGTTGGGCCTGAAACGGGGAAAAATACGACTCATCTGATGTGGCTGACACGATCTGGATTGATCTGGATTTGTTGAGTGGTGACGTCGATTTCCAAATGCTGAAGAGGTCACAACACATTCAGTATGCCTCACTTGGGACTTCAAAGTGACGACAGTGTCTCAGATAGTGTCGTACTTTGCTGGAACCATAATATCCCCCGGCAGCGTCGGCGAGCGCCTTTTACCTGATAATGTTGTCTCGCAGTTTGTCGGCCACGTCCCTCAGAATGTGCAGGTAGCGGCCCTGTGTCTTGGCGCCCAGTAGCCACGCTTGACCAAACAGAAAGCTGAGCGAGGCACAGCGCTGTAGCAGCCGCTGTGACACCGACGGCTCCACCTGACACACAGAACCAGAGACGTCACGTACTCATAGCCGCTAGTGGCTTCACCCGACACATCGAGCCGGAGACGTCACGTACTCATAGCCGCTAGTGGCTTCACCCGGCACATCGAGTCGGAGACGTCACGTACTCATAGCCGCTAGTGGCTTCACCCGACACATCGAGCCAGAGACGTCACGTACTCATAGCCGCTAGTGGCTCCACCCGACACATCGAGCCGGATATATCATACCGCAACACTAGCTTATGGGACTGAGGCATATATCACAATCCACGGGCCATGGCTCTTTCGCGACGCACGTTAACCTTCAACTATATGCATTGGTCAGCCCTAATTTGACTATCGTCACCAATTAACTGCTGCATACGACCGCTGAGCAGTGGTCAGTACTCAGTGTCTCCAGTGGTTACCTGAAGGCTAGCCTGCTGTGTCACCAGTCGGCCGCCAACTGCCAGTGTCATCGAGCTCAGACTAGTGGTCCAGAAACTGGTGGGCGCCTCCCACTCCGGAGAATCACATACCTGCAACACAAATATTTTACACCGGTAATGCGAAACTTAGCCATGCTGTAACTTCGCGTAATGGAGCATGCAGCCTATCATCGTGGGGTAGGGTTAATCACTTGTTTTGAAAGAACCAGAAGGGTAAATACATCTATAACAACTGAAAGGTGATAATGGTGAACGACGATGATGACGAGGCCTGACAGCACGCCAGGTGAGAGAAACCTGCACCAAATGGTGACGTTTTGTTGATTGCGTTTATTTAAATTCCGGTCGAATAATTGAGCAATGTGATAATGCATATTTTTACAATTAATTGCGTTGCGTTGCAATAAACGTCAATTTCTAAGACAACACAAATTTGCAGTGTTTTACTGCCAACATTGTTTCACTGTGCTCATTGTTTTACTGTGTTACTGTTTACTGTCGACTTCAAGTCAAACCATAATTGCAAAAAGATCCCGGCCCAGAACGTTGAGACCCGCCTACCAAGCAGGTGTCCGTCACTGCATAGGCCCTAGTTACCGTTTGTTTGACGTTTCCCTGGTCAATAATGACGTCCACACCCATCTCCAGAGCCTCGTCCATCACCATCTGCTTCAGCTTATTGCCCTCCACGCCGCCGGTGCAGTCTAAAACCACTGTACATAGACAATCGGCCATCAGTCACTGTACATAGACAATCGGCCATCAGTCACTGTATATAGACAATCGGCCATCAGTCACTGTACATAGACAATCGGCCATCAGTCACTGTATATAGACAATCGGTCATCAGTCACTGTACATAGACAATCGGCCATCAGTCACTGTACATAGACAACCTGCCATCAGTCACTGTATATAGACAATCGGCCATCAGTCACTGTACATAGACAATCGGCCATCAGTCACTGTACATAGACAACCTGCCATCAGTCACTGTATATAGACAATCGGCCATCAGTCACTGTACATAGACAATCTGCCATCAGTCACTGTACATAGACAATCTGCCATCAGTCACTGTATATAGACAATCGGCCATCAGTCACTGTACATAGACAATCTGCCATCAGTCACTGCACATAGACAATCGGCCATCAGTCACTGCACATAGACAATCGGCCATCAGTCACTGTATATAGACAATCGACCATCAGTCACTGTACATAGACAATCGGCCATCAGTCACTGTACATAGACAATCGGCCATCAGTCACTGTATATAGACAATCGGCCATCAGTCACTGTACATAGACAATCGGCCATCAGTCACTGTATATAGACAATCGGCCATCAGTCACTGTACATAGACAATCGGCCATCAGTCACTGTACATAGACAATCGGCCATCAGTCACTACATAGACAATCTGCCATCAGTCACTGTACATAGACAATCGGCCATCAGTCACTGTATATAGACAATCGGCCAGCAGTCACTGTATATAGACAATCGGCCATCAGTCACTGTATATAGACAATCGGCCATCAGTCACTGTATATAGACAATCGGCCATCAGTCACTGTACATAGACAATCGGCCATCAGTCACTGTACATAGACAATCGGCCATCAGTCACTACATAGACAATCTGCCATCAGTCACTGTACATAGACAATCGGCCATCAGTCACTGTACATAGACAATCGGCCATCAGATGAGGTTCCAAAGAGACGTGTTTTAGATCGGGCCTCTACAAAACCAAACTTTTATTCGGAGAGCACGTTTCATAATCAAAATATTAAATCCACTCTGAGGCGATGTTCTGTATATGTCTATGTCTCTATAGGCTACGGCAACTGCAGCGTTTGTAACCAACACGGCCAAATGTTCAGCAGAGACGCAGTTCCCTGTTCGGCTGTGACTGACTTCCCCTCACTCCGTCTCCTGTCACGTGCTCCATGTCACCCGTCTGCCGTCGCCTACCGCGGTCACCCGTCTCCCCGGTCTCCGCTCCGCTCCTCACCGATATCGAGCTGCAGCGACTCGAGGTAGCCCTTCTCGTCCTCGGAGTGGGCTGAGGTGATGACCCGGGCGCCGAACTGAGCCGCCAGCTGAACGGCCATCGAGCCGAACCCTGTGGCGCCGCGCGGTACAAACACTGAGGGATACAGCACGGCAGTTATAGCACTGTCCCCGACAAACAGAACAGGCGCCACGCCAACGCTCAACAACATACTGCTTAACATATGACAGACGTCGTACCGCCACCGCCCAAAACACAACAAGAGTTGCAACCCCCATGCATTGTCGACTTAAAACACAAAACAGGTTACTCCCTGATACAATGTCAACTATTTTACGACAAACAAAAATGTATTGCCAGCTATGCTATAACTGTAAGTGAATGTAAGCAGTGCTGTGGACTCAGTACTGAACATGGCGAACGAAGGAACGGGAATGACGCACCTAGGTCTGCAGGCCGCACGTGTGCCTGGTAGATGAGCGCCGTGTACGCCTTCAGGGCGTCCTCCAGACAGCTGGCGGCGTGAGCGTCCGACACGGATGCTGGCTTCGGCACTGGAACACGGCCGGGTGAATCGTGAAATGCCAACCACTTGTCAGATGCCTACTGCTGCTGTGCTTACTCGGTAGAGAGTGCCGTCATATCGACCAAAGGCCTTCTATGTGACATTTCGCGGTGGTTCTCATCATTCACAAAGATTACCGACACAACATAGGTAAACATTGACATCATTGCTAAGGGCTTTGTCCAATAATTAGGATGCCGACAATCGTACAATTTCGATGCAAATACAGCGTCCCGGGGTCGACGGAAGAACAGTCCAACTGTTTGGTCGGCCATGTGCACTGTGCACCCACCAATGTCATGTTGACTGACGACGACGCACTCAGCACAGGCAGGCCGGTTGTAATCGATGGGGACGATACCCATCACAGGGTCTCCTGGCTGCCACTGACTGACCCCGCTGCCCACCCGCTGTACCACACCAGAGAAGTCCTGTGCCATCGCCAGCTGGAGCAGCAGGTGGACTGCAGGTCACTGTCAGTTCGCATAACGGGCCGGGTAATACGAGTCAGGTCAGGGTCAACCAGCAGAACACATGATAACATACAATAGAGGCTGGAGAATAAGGCAATCCAGTTCAGACCAGAATGCAGGTAAGACCATATATCAAGGTCAAATCATATGACAAGCCAGGTCATAAGCTAGGTCAGATCACCAACTAACCAGTCATTTTGAAATGGCATGCCATATCACTATACAGGACAAGCCATGCCACCTGATATTGGGATCAGCCCCTGTAGATCACATGGTGGTTCCACTTAGACCCATTGCCAGGTTTGAATAATTTGATGGCAAAATCAGTGTCTCACCTCACTGAACCCAAGCTTTTTCATGTAGTTTAGATGTGTTTTGTCCCACATTGTTAGATTGCATGCCTTTACTTGTATGAGTACTTCATCCTCTTCACATGATGGTATTTCCTCCTGCCAAAGACAGATAAAACAATCATCAGGCACAATATACCAGTGTACTAGCGTTGGACAATTTGGGTGGACAACGACAATCTATGGATGCTATTTTCCACTCTTTTTCCTGCGTTTTATTGTGAATTTTCTACTCCTTATTTCAAAATGTATTGGATAATTGGAACCCTGATTGTGATGTATGAATGCAATGATAGACAGCCTGTGGAGGGAAAGACTGGTAAGAATTGGCATAGATAATAACTAATTCTGGTAAACAGGTAATTGGGTATCGATAAAGCTGAGTACATGTTTTTTGGTTCAACTATCCACTCTTCATGCTTATTTTTGGCCAGAATTTTCCGCTCTGCACCCCAGCTCCAAAGCAATCCTAGGACCCTGCAATATACCATCTGTGGCAAGGGCGGATCCAGGGGGGGGGGCGAACGGGGCCATGCCCCCCCAAGCCTGTTTAAGGGGGGGGGGGGGCAAACTATGTTTTGCCCCCCCCCCCAAGACGTGAAATCTAATGCATGCTATATTTGCGTTTTTAGAACGGTACTGGATGCCCAGTATTGGTAATTTTGGCATCCAGAACGGTACTGGATGCCAAAATTGCAGCAGTCAAAATCAAGCTAGCCACAGTCAAAAATTGACAAATTTCGCGGCATGACACAAGTTTCGCAATTGCATATACAAATTTGGAAAATTAATTCCATTAAGTGTCTTGCAGAGGCTCTCCTTGGCGGTAATTGCTGGCCCCAAGGCCAACTCTCTTCATAAAATATTATCTTTAAAGCGGGCTACATGTTTAGCTTGTCTGCCGAGTTCCGAAAAAGGCGACGCGAACGCAAAGACGCGGACTTCGGCAACCGGAAGCTGTTCCAGCGGTGCCCAACTTGTTGGCCCGAAGAGCTAATAGTGGGGACCAGGCCAGGACTATCTCCCCAAGCCATCTCCCCCAGGCTCCTCCAGATCCACAGGGACCATTTATGCGCGGAAATGTCGGTCTGCCTCTTGCTACTTTGAAACCATTTGCACCGTTACCGGTTGTTTGTTACAGTTCGGTACATAGGTATGTATACAGACTACAGTTATTATTATCATATGTACTATTGAGCGCAGACTGCCACCGGCCATCGTGATTTACTATCCGAGGCTAATGTATATGAAAAACTACCTTCATTTCAACATTTTGCATCATACCGAGATGTGCAACCAGGAAAAGGGGTTACCTGAGGCTTGGCTCCACTCACGGTCTGGTTCCAATATTAAAAATGCGTTTTCCACGACCTAAAATTAAAATGTTCACGCCGCTTCGCGGCGTCACATCAGTGGCCATCGTCATAACGAAGCCATCGTCATCATCTTCGTTTCGTCGTAACGCTGAATTGAATGAATAACATTTTTAGCTTCTTATCCTCTACAAGGCTAAGAAGCTAAAAATGCCTATGTTTCTGGGTTTTATCAGGCAAACCCGAGCAAAAAAAAATCGCGCCACTTCGCGGCGCTAAATAACAAGTACCTACTATAACATGCAAATCCACATGAAAAATGTTGCAAAGGCTTAAATACACGCATAGCAAATTGGGGTACATTTTTTTTCTCGTCATTTCAGCCGACCCCCCCACTCAAAAATTATCGGCGACGCCCCTGGGTACAGCTGACAATTGACATAGTTTTTCTCAGTGTAAGGCAATGTCGGAACAATACAAACTGCAAGCTGACATCTTTCCTTTTTCGATATCCCAAAAGGTCGAAAACCTATACAAAAATGGGAGAAACAAAAATCGAAATCGTGTGGTTGCAAAATAAAGTGACCCAAATCCGGGGAGAAATTCGAAATTGGGGGTAGGTAAGGTCCGCTAAAAAACGGTTTGGCCCCCCCCCCCCAAAACGGCCGGCTGGATCCGCCCTTGATCTGTGGTCACTTATATCCAGTACCAATCAACTAAAACATGATGGTTAAATTTGAACTAACATCAGAACTGTTAAATATGCACAGATGTCATACAATTTGTCTTATAATAAGTGTGTTTAGGAAGCATTGCTCTTTTTTTCCTGGCCACCACAACACTTCATGTGGGTCAGCGCCAAGACCCACATATCCCTAGGTCTGGGTGATTCAGTAGGTACCTAAAGTAATTGTGGGGTCATTAAGCACCACCACTATCAGAAGATTTCCGGATTTAGAGCCATTCTTTTGGCTAAAATCCTCACATAATATAAAATTAGAAAAACTATTGCAGATGTTCATGCTATGGCAATACCAAGATCAAGACAGCTTATCCTGTGCATTAAGTCACAAGCACAATTTCAACTTGTTTTGACATATACAGACATATAGGCAAACTCTGTATACCAAGGGTTTCCTCCTTCCCATCCTTGTGCAGAGATGAAGGTTGAGGAAACTGAACAGGTGAGTTTAATGGATGAGTTTTCAGAAAAAAAGTTGGTACAGCAAAATGTCTCATTGATCCGCATTTTGCTTGGATGAGATGAAAATGATAATTTTATTGCCAGCAATTTTTTTTTGGATGTGATAGTTTTGATAGGGTTGGTTGAATGCTTGATGCTGGATAGGTTGGTTGAATGGTCAGAAACATGGCAAATGGAATTTAATCATAACAAATGTAAAGTTATGCATGTAGGCCAAGTAAAAGAAGAACTTTGTATGAAATGGGAGGACAGGAGATGTCACAGATGGTAATGGAAAGGGACCTAGGGGTAATGGTTAACAGTAAGCTGTCTGCATCTGACCAGGTAACCAAAGCTAGAAAAAAAGGCGCTAAGGATGCTTGGTGCCATTTACAGGAATGTTTCTTATAAAGTGCTGAGGTGAGAACTAAACTTTATTGTGCATTTTTTAGACCACATTTAGAGTACTGTGTTCAAGCTTGGTCTCCAACGTATGAGAAAGATTGTTGGTTACTAGATAGGGTACAAAAACGGGCAATGAAAATGGTTAACAGTATAAGTAATTTAGAATGAGTATAGGCTTAAAACATTGGATATGTTCTCACTTAAATACAGAAGATTGAGGGGGATCTCATTGAAGTTTTTAAGTTTGTAAATGGTCAACAGATTGGGTATTTAAAGAACTTGTTTGATTTTGATAGGGAGAAAAGAGGGCGATGCCATCAGTATAAACCTATTGTTAAACAAAGCAGGACTAGATTAAGACAGTCGTTTTTCAGTAGAAGGGCTGTGAGCCATTGGAACAATTTACCAGGTGATGTAATCAGTGCAGCCACATTAGTTTCTTTCAAAGCTGGGCTCAACAAATATTTTTCAGGAAAGGGTTTTGTTTATAAATATTCCTGGGATTAGTCTTAGTTATAGTGATATATATATATATATATATATATGAATACACATATGTGAATATACATAAGAACATAACTAATTGAAATAGGTTGCTTACAAGAAAGGGATTATTTTGAGAAGGAAGATTGTGTATGTGTAGGACTTAGTGTAATTACAACGTTTGTATGGATTGAATGTCTTGTGAATGAAAATTGCTAAATTCTGAGGTTCGTGTGTGCAGGACGATGTAGTGTTAACGATGTATATGTACTGGATGCTAAATTATGAAAATGGTTAGTGTGTATTACATGATATGGTGCCCTGCGAGGCAATGTATGTGGCCATTCATGTCCGTTGTCACATGTGTGCCGTTCACGTCCATGTGTGCCATACAAGCCAGGACAGGCCCATGAGGCTCTTTGTTGTACTGAAAATGTATGTCTTTCAAAACTGGTAGGGCAAAACATAAAGATGGTGGGGAAAAATACAAGGTTGGTGGGGCAGTGAGGCCTAACATTTTAATTGGAAATTCTGCCCCCACAAACTATTGAATTATCCTGATCTTAGTTTAAATTACGTATCTACATAAACTACCCTGCAATTAACCAAATAGAAACAAATTCACAACTGCCAATTGTGATACACACAATCCATAAATGTAGCCTGTCCATAAATTAATAGCATAGTCTGTCTACTTACCACAAGTTTACTGAGATATGGTCCTGCCTCAAATTTGCTTGTGGTTGTTGAATCAGATTGAGATGCAATTGAGTTGAATGGAAGATAAAGCGCCCTCATGTTGATGTTGGATTGTGTCAATGTCCCAAGATACTTCAACTTCTAAATTATATTCAGATAATTGGCAGGAGAGATTACGTGTTAAAGAAAATCATAGGCTTTTAGGCAGGCTTCAAAACGAAAATATCCAAATTTTGCTTATGTTCAAGGCCGTATAAGAGAGGTAGAGTCATCCGGGGATTTTAGGCCCCAATCAAACAACATAAGCGTGACGTCACTGGTCTTCTGGTCCGGCTCGGTGCGGTGCGAATATTTCGAACGGGATACGGATAATTGCGCCTAAGGCAGGGGTGGCGGATAAGGGGGGGGGGGGCAGCTGCCCCCCACTCAAGAAGTAGGGGGGAAAACATATGACTTTGCCCCTCCCCATAAATTTGTAAGAGGGGCCCTCCAAGATCGAAGTGACTCAAAACGAATTTCACTCCGCTTTCAAACAAAGTGCAAGCAAAGTAGTAGTAAAACAACAAAACGCAAGGCCTGAGTGGGCCCTCTGGCCGCCTGAAGGGGCACTCTGGCCGCCTGAGGGGCACTCTGGCCGCCTGAGGGGGCACTCTGGCCGCCTGAGGGGGCACTCTGTGGCCGTCTGAGGGGGCACTCTGTGGCCGCCTGAGGGAGCACTGGCCGCCTGAGGAGGCACTCTAACCGCCTGAGGGGGACTCTGACCACCTGAGGGGGCACTCTGGCCGCCTGAGAGGGCACACTGGCCGTCTGAGGGGGCACTCTGGCCGCCTGCTGGGGCACTCTGACCGCCTGAGGGAGCACTCTGGCTGTCTGAGGGGGCACTCTGGCTGTCTGAGGGGGCACTCTGGCCGCCTGATGGGCACTTTGGCCGCCTGAGGGGGCACTCTTGCCACCTGAGGGTCACTCTGGCAGCCTGAAGGGGCACTCTGGCCGCATGAGGGGGCACTGACCGCCTGAGGAGGCACTAGGGCCGCCTGAGGGGGCACTCGGGCCGCCTGAGGGGGCACTCGGGCCGCCTGAAGGGACACTCTTGGACACCTGAGGGCTGAGGGGCACTCTGGCCGCATGAGGGGGCACACTAGCCGCCTGAGGGGCACTCTGTCCGCTAGAGAGGGCACTTTGGCCGCCTGAGGGGGCACTTTGGCCGCCTGAGTGGTCACTCTGGCCACCTGAGGGGGCGCTCTTTCCGCCTGACGAGTGACGGGGCACTCTGGCCGCCTGAGGCCGCCCTGATGGAGTCGGGATCCTCTTCCATAGGCGGTGGAACAGGGGGAGAGCAGCGGATCCAGGAGGGAGGGACAAGGGGCTATGGCCCCTTCAAAGGTCCTGAAACTATGATTTTGCCCCCTCCCCCAAACGGTCGGACGTACAGTTCTAAAAATTGCCTTTGTAGTAGTCAAAATCCAGCTATCCGGTGAAAACTTGACAATTTTGCGCCGCTTCGCGGCATGACACAACATTCGCAATTGCAAATATAAATTTTGAAAATGGGAAAATGAATTCCTGAGGCTCTCCTTGGTGTCTGGCAGGCTCTCCTTGGCGGTGCCTAATTGCTAGCCCCATGTCCCACTCCTTTCATAAAATATTAACTTTCAAGCGGACTACATGTTTAGCTAGTCTGCCGAGTTCCGAAAAAAGGCGACGCGAACGCAAAAACGCGGACATCGGCACCCGGAAGCTGATCCAGCGGTGCCCAATTTGCTGGACCGAAGAGCTAATAGTGGGACCAGGCCAGGACCATCTCCCCAAGCCATCTCGCTCCAGGCTCCTCCAGATCCACAGGGACCATTTGTGCGCGGAAAAGTCGTTCTGGCTCTTGCTGCTTTCAAACCATTTGGACTGTTACCAGCAGTGGCGGATCTAGGTTTCGAGTTTGGGGGGCAAACAATTTCGCTCCGTTTCGTCAGCGAAATGTTGTTGACCGGGGGGGGGGGGGGGCGGTGGCGTCGGGTCGTCAGCGCAGGCGTCGGATCGTCAGCGAGAAAGGTCTTTGAGCGGGGGGGCGTCGGGTCATCAGCACGAAAGTTTCGTTGAGCGGGGGACGGGGGTAAATCTGTGGGGCCGTGTCGGGCCGGTTCGGGCCGGGTCAAATGTAAATTTGTCTAGTAAGTTGACGAGAAACCTCACGGGCGCTTCGCGCCCGCTCGGTAATCACCAGAATCATCAGGTGCAATATATTATTATGATGTAATCATTTTTTTGGAAATTCTGAAATTTTGCTATTTCAACACGTGATCTCAGGTCAAGTCACGTGATTTTATAATATGGTCTTTAAAATTCTGATTTTTTTCCATGCCAGAATGGAAATAGATACATAAACCTTCGATGTTTACAAAATTGTGATAGTTTTTTTCTAAATATAATATTTATATTTTTGTATTTGGAAAAATCATGGTCACCAGCACGTCTTTGGTAATAATTTTGCACGTAATTGTGCTAGAGAGCTGAATTAAACGGCATTATGCTTAAGTATCTCGTCGACCTGCTTTCAATGATACACATCAGCCCTGTAGTCGATCTGTGACCTCAAGGTCACGTGACCAGAGGTCACCCGGTGCAGTCCACGTCAGATCAACCAAACCATAACATACTACTTCTCACATTTCGATTGAACAAGGTGTCGGGGGTTATCTGGGCCGTACATTCACGCTGTGAAATTTCCAGACCCGTCCGTCGAACTGTTTTCGAGTTATAACCTCAGGCATCTCTTAAATGTCGCACAACGGTTTAATTTTCTTCGGGCGATATATATCGGGATATATCTTATAAATATTTTAAATAATATAAAACTATGTATCATCAGAATCGACATGAACCACAAATTAATGTAATGTAATCTTGTGTGAGAACTCGAATGGAAAAGTGTCGAAATTTTGGTATGTGACATCAGGTCAGGCCACCTGATTTCGTTATGTTCTCAGTTAAAATTCGTGATTTTTCTTAGGTGGAATAGGAGGGTGCAGGCCCTTTGAATCACGTGCCAACCTATTTCTCTCAGTGATCAAGATCACATGATGACATAATTAAATATTTCGCCGATAGAGGCGTCTGTGGGTCCTCAAGATATAAATTTTTCTTCTCTCTATTTTCAGACCGAGAATGTTATAAAAATAGCTAAAAGTGTCTTCCAGAGAAAAAACAACGCTCAATTGTGCGAAATAAAACGAAAAATTTCAGCAAATGATCTATTGCATAATCACGCCAGGAAATCGTGAATCGTGGAAATCAGGAAAATTGTATACTCATTTGGAAATAAACCACAGGGGACGTGACCTTGAGGTCATGGAGTGACCTGTGGGGGCCATGCTATGCATCATTGAATGCAGCTCGACGAGACGGATATAATGCCGTTGAGTTAAGATAGCACAATAATTATGTGCAAAAATACGTGCAAAGGGAAAAAGTCCAAAGACCATGATTCCTCCCCCCCAAATATATATATATATATATATATATATATATATATATATATATATATATATATATATATATATATATATATATATATATATATATTTATATATATATATATATATATATATATATATATATATATATATATATATATATATATTATATATATATATATATATATATATATATATATATATATATATATATATATATATATATATATATATATATATATATATATACATATATATATATATATATATATATATATATATATATATATATATATATATATATATATATATATATATATATATATATAGATATATATATATATATATATATATATATATATATATATATATATATATATATATATATATATATATATATATATATATATATATATATATATATATATATATATATATATATATATATATATATATATATATATATATATATATATATATATATATATATATATATATATATATATATATATCTATATATATATATATATATATATATCTATATATATATATCTATATATATATATCTATATATCTATATATATATATATATATATATATATATATATATATATATATATATATATATATATATATATATATATATATATATATATATATATATATATATATATATATATATATATATATATATATAATATATATATATATATATATATATATATATATATATATATATATATATATATATATATATATATATATATATATATATATATATATATATATATATATATATATATATATATATATATATATATATATATATATATATATATATATATATATATATATATATATATATATATATATATATATATATATATATATATATATATATATATATATATATATATATATATATATATATATATATATATATATATATATATATATATATATATATATATATATATATATATATATATATATATATATATATATATATTATATATATATATATATATATATATATATATATATATATATATATATATATAGAACACCTCCCCCTAAATAGGCCCTGCTTACAGGTGGTCTGACCCTGACCCTGGATCATCGGCTACCAGAGGGGCTCACGATGACGGCCCCGCGTGCCGGCGACCAGCCTTTCATAGCGGGTGACACTTGTCAGCGGCGGCGGCCTGTTCAATTTAACACAGTCTGATTCCAATCACGCCAGCAAAGTACACCTGAACTCACACAATACCGGGGGCACCAGCTGAGGTTGACCCGACCACCAGCTGCTGGCGCTCAATGCCAGACAATCGTCCCGTTCTGTATTGATACCATGCCTATCGGCATGACGGCAGCTATCTTGAGAGCGGCCGTACCGTCGGCTGCCCCGGTGCACCGTGCCAGTAAGGGACGATCTGTGGCGATGTGGAGTCGGGTGGCCGTCAGACTGGCTCGGCTGGCCCCGCTGTCAGCGCTGCCGGCGACAGGAAGCGTCCCAGTCACCGGGACCGGGACCGGGAGGTGAGTGGGGAGACCAGCCCAGAGCTGCGTGGAGGGTGGGGAGGTGAGTTGGACTAACTGTGGAGGGTGGGGAGGTGAGCTGGACTAACTGTGGAGGGTGGGGAGACCAGCCCAGAGCTGCGTGGAGGGTGGGGAGGTGAGCTGAACTAACTGTGGAGGGTGGGGAGGTGAGTTGGACTAACTGTGGAGGGTCGGGAGGTGAGCTGGACTAACTGTGGAGGGTGGGGAGGTGAGCTGGACTAACTGTGGAGGGTGGGGAGGTGAGCTGGACTAACTGTGGAGGGTGGGGAGGTGAGCTGAACTAACTGTGGAGGGGTCGGGAGGTGGGCTGGATTAACTGTGGAGGGTGGGGAGGTGAGCTGGACTAACTGTGGAGGGTGGGGAGGTGAGCTGGACTAACTGTGGAGGGTGGGGAGGTGAGCTGGACTAACTGTGGAGGGTGGGGAGGTGAGCTGGACTAACTGTGGAGGGTGGAGAGGTGAGCTGGACTAACTGTGGAGGGTGGGGAGGTGAGCTGGACTAACTGTGGAGGGTGGGGAGGTGAGCTGGACTAACTGTGGAGGGTGGGGAGGTGAGCTGGACTTACTGTGGAGGGTGGGGAGGTGAGCTGAACTAACTGTGGAGGGTCGGGAGGTGGGCTGGATTAACTGTGGAGGGTGGGGAGGTGGGCTGGACTAACTGTGGAGGGTGGGGAGGTGAGCTGGACTAACTGTGGAGGGTGGGGAGGTGAGCTGGACTAACTGTGGAGGGTGGGGAGGTGAGCTGGACTAACTGTGGAGGGTGGGGAGGTGAGCTGGACTAACTGTGGAGGGTGGGGAGGTGAGCTGGACTAACTGTGGAGGGTGGGGAGGTGAGCTGAACTAACTGTGGAGGGTCGGGAGGTGGGCTGGATTAACTGTGGAGGGTGGGGAGGTGAGCTGGACTAACTGTGGAGGGTGGGGAGGTGAGCTGGACTAACTGTGGAGGGTGGGGAGGTGAGCTGGACTAACTGTGGAGGGTGGGGAGGTGAGCTGGATTAACTGTGGAGGGTGGGGAGGTGAGCTGAACTAACTGTGGAGGGTGGGGAGGTGAGCTGGACTAACTGTGGAGGGTGGGAGACCAGCTCAGAGCTGCGTGGAGGGTGGGGAGGTGAGCTGGACTAACTGTGGAGGGTCGGGAGGTGAGCTGGACTAACTGTGGAGGGTGGGGAGGTGAGCTGGACTAACTGTGGAGGGTGGGGAGGTGAGCTGGACTAACTGTGGAGGGTGGGGAGGTGAGCTGGACTAACTGTGGAGGGTGGGGAGGTAAGCTGAACTAATTGTGGAGGGTGGGGAGGTGAGCTGGACTAACTGTGGAGGGTGGGAGACCAGCTCAGAGCTGCGTGGAGGGTGGGGAGGTGAGCTGGACTAACTGTGGAGGGTGGGGAGGTGAGCTGGACTTACTGTGGAGGGTGGGGAGGTGAGTTGGACTAACTGTGGAGGGTGGGAGACCAGCTCAGAGCTGCGTGGAGGGTGGGGAGGTGAGTTGGACTAACTGTGGAGGGTGGGGAAGTGAGCTGGACTTACTGTGGAGGGTGGGGAGGTGAGTTGGACTAACTGTGGAGGGTGGGGAGGTGAGCTGGACTAACTGTGGAGGGTGGGGAGACCAGCTCAGAGCTGTGTGGAGGGTGAGGAGGTGAGCTGGACTAACTGTGGAGGGTGGGGAGGTGAGCCGGACTAACTGTAGAGGGTGGGGAGGTGAGTTGGACTAACTGTGGAGGGTGGGGAGGTGAGCTGGACTTACTGTGGAGGGTGGGGAGGTGAGTTGGACTAATTGTGGAGGGTGGAGAGGTGAGCTGGACTAACTGTGGAGGGTGGGGAGACCAGCTCAGAGCTGTGTGGAGGGTGGGGAGGTGAGCTGGACTAGCTGTGGAGGGTGGGGAGGTGAGCTGGACTAACTGTGGAGGGTGGGGATGTGAGTTGGACTAACTGTGGAGGGTGGGGAGGTGAGCTGTACTAACTGTGGAGGGTGGGGAGGTGAGCTGGATGGGGACGTGATCTGGACTAACTGTGGAGGGTGGAGAGGTGAGTTGGACTAACTGTGGGGGTGGGGAGGTGAGCTGGACTAACTGGAGGGTGGGGAGGTGAGTTGGACTAACTGTGGAGGGTGGGGAGGTTAGTTGGACTAACTGTGGAGGGTGTGGAGGTGAGTTGGACTAACTGTGGAGGGTGGGGAGGTGAGCTGGACTAACTGTGGAGGGTGGGGAGGTGAGTTGGACTAACTGTGGAGGGTGGGGAGGTTAGTTGGACTAACTGTGGAGGGTGGGGAGGTGAGCTGGACTTACTGTGGAGGGTGGGGAGGTGAGCTGGACTTACTGTGGAGGGTGGGGAGGTGAGTTGGACTAACTGTGGAGGGTGGGGAGGTGAGTTGGACTAACTGTGGAGGGTGGGGAGGTGAGCTGGACTAACTGTGGAGGGTGTGGAGGTGAGTTGGATTAACTGTGGAGGGTGGGGAGGTGAGCTGGACTAACTGTGGAGGGTGGGGAGGTGAGCTGGACTAATTGTGGAGGGTGGGGAGGTGAGCTGGACTAACTGTGGAGGGTGGGGAGGTGAGCTGGACTTACTGTGGAGGGTGGGGAGGTGAGCTGGACTAACTGTGGAGGGTGGGGAGACCAGCCCAGAGCTGCGTGGAGGGTGGGGAGGTGAGCTGGACTAACTGTGGAGGGTGGGGAGACCAGCTCAGAGCTGTGTGGAGGGTGGGGAGGTGAGCTGGACTAACTGTGGAGGGTGGGGAGACCAGCTCAGAGCTGTGTGGAGGGTGGGGAGGTGAGCTGAACTAACTGTGGAGGGTGGGGAGGTGAATTGGACTAACTGTGGAGGGTGGGGAGACCAGCTCAGAGCTGTGTGGAGGGTGGGGAGGTGAGCTGAACTAACTGTGGAGGGTGGGGAGGTGAGTTGGACTAACTGTGGAGGGTGGGGAGGTGAGCTGGACTTACTGTGGAGGGTGGGGAGGTGAGCTGGACTTACTGTGGAGGGTGGGGAGGTGAGTTGGACTTACTGTGGAGGGTGGGGAGGTGAGTTGGACTTACTGTGCAGGGTGGGGAGACCAGCTCAGATCTGTGTGGAGGGTGGGGAGGTGAGCTGGTCTAACTGTGGAGGGTGGGGAGGTGAGCTGGACTTACTGTGGAGGGTGGGGAGGTGAGCTGGACTTACTGTGGAGGTGGGGAGGTGAGTTGGACTAACTGTGGAGGGTGGGGAGGTGATCTGGACTAACTGTGGAGGGTGGGGAGGTGAGTTGGACTTACTGTGGAGGGTGGGGAGGTGAGCTGGACTAACTGTGGAGGGTGGGGAGGTGAGTTGGACTAACTGTGGAGGGTGGGGAGGTGAGCTGGACTAACTGTGCAGGGTAGGGATGTGAGCTGGACTAACTGTGGAGGGTGGGGAGGTGAGCTGGACTTACTGTGGAGGGTGGGAGGTGAGCTGGACTAACTGTGAAGAGGTGAGCTGGACTTACTGTGGAGGGTGGGGAGGTGAGTTGGACTAACTGTGCAGGGTGGGGAGACCAGCTCAGATCTGTGTGGAAGGTGGGGAGGTGAGTTGGACTAACTGTGGAGGGTGGGGAGGTGAGCTGTACTTACTGTGGAGGGTGGGGAGGTAAGCTGGACTAACTGTGGAGGGTGGGGAGGTGAGCTGGACTAACTGTGGAGGGTGGGGATGTGAGCTGGACTAACTGTGGAGGTGAGCTGGACTAACTGTGGAGGGTGGGGATGTGAGCTGGACTTACTGTGGAGGGTGGGGAGGTGAGTTGGACTAACTGTGGAGGGTGGGGAGGTGAGCTGGACTAACTGTGGAGGGTGGGGAGGTGAGCTGGACTAACTGTGGAGGGTGGGGAGGTGAGTTGGACTAACTGTGGAGGGTAGGGAGGTGAGCTGGACTAACTGTGGAGGGTGGGGAGGTGAGCTGGACTTACTGTGGAGGGTGGGGAGGTGAGTTGGACTAACTGTGGAGGGTGGGGAGTTGAGTTGGACTAACTGTGGAGGGTGGGGAGGTGAGCTGGACTAACTGTGGAGGGTGGGGAGGTGAGCTGGACTTAATGTGGAGGGTGGGGAGGTGAGTTGGACTAACTGTGGAGGGTGGGGAGGTGAGTTGGACTAACTGTGGAGGGTGAATAGGTGAGTTGGACTAACTGTGGAGGGTGGAGAGGTGAGTTGGACTAACTGTGGAGGGTGGGGAGGTGAGCTGGACTTACTGTGGAGGGTGGGGAGGTTAGCTGGACTTACTGTGGAGGGTGGGGAGGTGAGCTGGACTAACTGTGGAGGGTGTGGAGGTGAGTTGGACTAACTGTGGAGGGTGGGGAGGTGAGCTGGACTTACTGTGGAGGATGGGGAGGTGAGCTGGACTAACTGTGGAGGGTGGGGAGGTGAGCTGGACTAACTGTGGAGGGTGGGGAGGTGAGCTGGACTAACTGTGGAGGGTGGGGAGGTGAGCTGGACTTACTGTGGAGGGTGGGGAGGTGAGCTTGGACTTACTGTGGAGGGTGGGGAGGTGAGCTGGACTTACTGTGGAGGGTGTGGAGGTGAGTTGGATTAACTGTGGAGGGTGGGGAGGTGAGCTGGACTAACTGTGGAGAGGTGAGTTGGACTAACTGTGGAGGGTGGGGAGGTGAGTTAGACTAACTGTGGAGGGTGGGGAGGTGAGCTGGACTTACTGTGGAGGGTGGGGAGGTGAGCTGGACTAACTGTGGAGGGTGGGGAGGTGAGCTGGACTAACTGTGGAGGGTGGGGAGGTGAGCTGGACTAACTGTGGAGGGTGGGGAGGTGAGCTGGACTTACTGTGGAGGGTGGGGAGGTGAGCTGGACTAACTGTGGAGGGTGTGGAGGTGAGTTGGACTAACTGTGGAGGGTGGGGAGGTGAGCTGGACTTACTGTGGAGGGTGGGGAGGTGAGCTGGACTAACTGTGGAGGGTGGGGAGGTGAGCTGGACTAACTGTGGAGGGTGGGGAGGTGAGCTGGACTAACTGTGGAGGGTGGGGAGGTGAGCTGGACTTACTATGGAGGGTGGGAAGGTGAGCTGGACTTACTGTGGAGGGTGGGGAGGTGAGCTGGACTTACTGTGGAGGGTGTGGAGGTGAGTTGGACTAACTGTGGAGGGTGGGGAGGTGAGCTGGACTAACTGTGGAGGGTGGGGATGTGAGTTGGACTAACTGTGGAGGGTGGGGAGGTGAGTTAGACTAACTGTGGAGGGTGGGGAGGTGAGCTGGACTAACTGTGGAGGGTGGGGAGGTGAGCTGGACTAACTGTGGAGGGTGGGGAGGTGAGCTGGACTTACTGTGGAGGGTGGGGAGGTGAGCTGGACTTACTGTGGAGGGTGTGGAGGTGAGCTGGACTAACTGTGGAGGGAAGGGAGGTGAGTTGGACTAACTGTGGAGGGTGGGGAGGTGAGTTAGACTAACTGTGGAGGGTGGGGAGGTGAGTTAGACTAACTGTGGAGGGTGGGGAGGTGAGTTGACTAACTGTGGAGGGTGGGGAGGTGAGCTGGACTAACTGTGGAGGGTGGGGAGGTGAGCTGGACTAACTGTGGAGGGTGGGGAGGTGTCCATGTGGGTGGAAAGATTCACCAATCAACCACGGACGCGTCGGTTACACGAATTTAACAGTCGCGTATCCAACGTTTTACATATCCGATATGTGACGCACTAGTGACGTTCCTGAAAACCAAAGCAGCAGTACATGCGCAGTGTTGCAGCGGTGCAGGTGACGCTGGACGTGTACGGAGAATAGCTTCTTGCCACAGTCGTATAATAATGTACTGGCTTGCTAACACACAGCAGCAGCACGGTGAACAAAAACAGCTACAGCCAGCGACGCCATCTTGCCTCACGGCTGACACTGCTCACGCCACCGACTGCGCGCCCACCGAGACCCGCCGACAGGTAAGTCGGTGAAGTTAACGACAATTCATCCAAACTCCATGAAGAAGTGTAAAACCGACTAATTGCGAACGAGGAAAACGAGTGTGACCTTAACGTTTTAGGTACTGCATGCCTTCAAGGTCAAACTCATGGTCAACGGACGGGGAACAGCCTGGAGCAAAGCAACCAGTCGATATAAAAATATGCCACTAACATGTAGCCGAGGAAAGACTTGGTCGCATCGAGAAAACCAGGCCCCTCAACGGGAAAGTTGAAACTACAAGATCATTTCAATACAAACGACGCGAACCGCCTATGGAAAGCTACCAAGCGATCTGGGGAATTGTATCACGAAAAGAAAGTTGTAGGGAAAACACCTCATATTGTTAAGCCATTTACTCTATATTCCACAGAGTGAGCTGTCCTGCGTCGGTGATGGCCACTTGGTTCTACGCGCGGCTGGTACGTCACGGGGAGACTGACGCCAACGTGCGTCGTATCGTCGAGTCTCACTCGCCGACGCCGCTGAACGGCGTGGGTCGTCGGCAGGCGGACGCGCTGGGCGCCGCCTGGCGGGCGGAGGGCGTCACCTTCCGGCGTGTTATCAGTAGTGACACGACGCGCGCGCTGGAGACGAGTCAGAGAGTGCTGGCGGCGGCAGGAGCGGCGGCGCCGCAGCTCCGGCCCGAGCCGAGGCTGCGCGAGCGCGATGTCGGCGCGCTGACCGGCCTGCAGTACGAGGAGGCCGTGCGACGCTGGACCGAGGCGCAGCGCGCCGGCCACTGTCCGGACGGCTCGGAGCTGCCGCCGGCGGCGCGGCTGCGCGCCGGCGAGTGGTTCTCCAGTCTGGTGGAGGATATGGCCGCTGACGGCTGTGATGGGGCCGAGGTGGCCGTGTTCAGTCACGCCGGACTGCTGCACTTTCTGCTGCAGCAGCTGCAGCAGCAGCACCAGCTGGAGCTGCCGCCCGAGCTGCTGCCGGCCGGCGAGCTGCACTTCTGCCACAACACGGGCCAGACGCGGCTGCTGGTCACCAGAGACCAGGCCGGCACAGTGTCGGTCACGTGTCAGTTCCTGCACAGGGATGATCACCTGACCGGCGACCTGGCGCCCACTGTCTACCTCATGCCCAGCCTCGGGAAAATTCCGCGTAAGTCTCCTCCATTAGTGCTCAAGGATAGGGAACGAAAGCGAAGACACGCGAGTGAGCAGACTGTTGCTGCGTTTCGTGAAGGAGTGCCAATGGTCAATATGTCACAGTTATAATACCGTGCTAATGCACCAGTGGTTACGTCATTGGAAGACCCTTACCTTTTTTTACCACCTCAGTTTTACCCAAGTGCACCTGCCCGAATCGTTTTGCTTTTTCCATCAGCGACACATGTTTGTCCTGATGTGATATACGAACATCAGGCATCGGTGAAATGGAATGCAGACTTCATTTTGCACATGCTTGCCGAGCTCCCGATGTGACGCAAGTGTCGTGCCGCAGGTAACACCGCCGGTATCGACAAACCCTTCGAGAGCTGTGTGGTAGGGGACACGTGACGTCACTGTGAGGACCAGCTCTCCGGCGGACCATCGCGACGGTCGACACTCGTCTCTGTGAGGACCAGCTCTCCGGCGGACCACCGCGACGGTCGACACTCGTCTCTGTGGGGACCAGCTCTCCGGCGGACCACCGCGACGGTCGACACTCGTCTCTGTGAGGACCAGCTCTCCGGCGGACCACCGCGACGGTCGTCTCTGTGGGGACCAGCTCTCCGGCGGACCACCGCGACGGTCGTTTCTGCGAGGACCAGCTCTCCGGCGGACCACCGCGACGGTCGTTTCTGTGAGGACCAGCTCTCCGGCGGACCACCGCGACGGTCGACACTAGTATCTGTGAGGACAAGCTCTCCGGCGGACCACCGCGACGGTCGACAACCAGCAGTCACCTCCTACCTACCTCTCCCCCCCCCCAAACACACACAGTATGTATCAGGTTGCTCCACAGGGCTGCTACTGCTCAGGTGAAGGCATTTGGAATACATTATAGTGTACCACGCGATATAGACGGGTAAGGAAATATAAGCGATGTTTCGAAAAAGTGTGTTGATAAAGCGTGAAAGTTGTGCAAGGACTTAATTGATTCGTTCTTTGCTGGGCCCAGAGGAACCGTTCCGCTTCCTGCACCATCCCTGGGACGCGGCGCGTGCGGCTCGTGAGTGCTATAAACGAATCCGAACGCGAGGCATCTCTACCACTGTCACCGTCCGTCACATCTGAGTCTGATGGCCTGAAGCCGCCCACAGCCAGGAAAGTTCAGCAGACGAGACGCCGTGCAAGTTTTCGCAGCATGTTAAGCTTTGGGCTACTCGGACGAGCTGCTAGAAGTTCGTCATTGATTGGCACTGGGAGGACCCCGCAACATGCAAGAGGCTGACCAGAGCCGCACACACAGCGGGCAGCAGCTGCAAACCAAACACACAGCTCCACTCCACGATGTATTTCCGAAAACATTGTGTGTTACAGAATATGCCGCCCTCCCCGAGTCGCACGCCAGTTGCTGATAGGATCATCACTCCAGACAAGCGTCTGACCCGGTGCTGTCAGCCGAACGCCCCTGCCGTGACGATAGCAGCGCCATCTGTATCTTTCGCCGATCGACGACAGCGCCATCTGCGTGACACAAGGCTGACTCGGTTCGATAGCAGCGCCACCAATGTCGATCAACGTTTCCTCTCAGTTTTCCATTTGTAGACGGGCGCCTGGGAAGAGCTGCCCGGGTGGACCTTCTTCGGTGGTTCTTCCTTGTTATTCTGCGGAAAAGTGTCACAGCGAGGTGCATTGTTAGACACTGCGGGATGTCAACCGATGAATAACGGTTACCATGGTATCGCATAAACAATAAACATATCTCTTCTTTGGAGGGGCCCCTTGGATAATCACCCATGTAGGCTCGGCGAAAGCACTCCTAGGGGACTAGATCCTTTCGATCGCCAACTCTGCCGGTCCTCGATCCCATGCCACGCCCATGTTAACCCCAGAGACTGGTGACCGGCGGCCCCTGCCACACCCATGTTAACTCGAGAGACTGGTGGCCCCCATGTTAGCCCGATAAGAGACTGGTGACCGGCGGCCCCTGCCACACCCATGTTAACTCGAGAGACTGGTGGCCCCCATGTTAGCCCGATAAGAGACTGGTGACCGCTGACACACCCAAGTTAACCCGAGAGACTGGCGGCCCCATGTTAACCCGAGAGACTGGTGGCCCCATGTTAGCCCGAGAGACTGGCGGCCGCCGGTCCCTGCCACACCCATGTTAACCCGAGAGACTGGTGGCCCCATGTTAACCCGAGAGACTGGTGGCCCATGTTAACCCGAGAGACTGGCGGCCCCATGTTAGCCCGAGAGACTGGCTGCCGCCGGTCCCTGCCACACCCATGTTAACCCGAGAGACTGGCGACCCCATGTTAACCCGAGAGACTGGCGACCCCATGTTAACCCGAGAGACTGGCGGCCGCCGGTCCCTGCCACACCCATGTTAACCCGAGAGACTGGTGGCCCCATGTTAACCCGAGAGACTGGCGGCCCCATGTTAGCCCGAGAGACTGGCTGCCGCCGGTCCCTGCCACACCCATGTTAACCCCAGAGACTGGTGGCCCATGTTAGCCCGAGCAGAGACTGATGGCCGCCGGTCCCTGCCACACCCATGTTAACCCGAGAGACTGGCGACCCCATGTTAGCCCGAGAGACTGGCGGCCGCCGGCCCCTGCCACACCCATGATAACCCGAGAGACTGGTGGCCGCCGGTCCCTGCCACACCCATGTTAACCCGAGACTGGTGGCCCCATGTTAACCCGAGAGACTGGCGGCCCCATGTTAGCCCGAGAGACTGGTGGCCGCCGGTCCCTGCCACACCCATGTTAACCCGAGAGACTGGCGGCCCCATGTTAACCCCAGAGACTGGTGGCCGCCGGTCCCTGCCATACCCATGTTAACCCGAGAGACTGGTGGCCCCATGTTAGCCCGAGCAGAGACTGGTGGCCGCCGGTCCCTGCCATACCCATGTTAACCCGAGAGACTGGTGGCCCCCATGTTAGCCCGAGAGACTGGTGGCCCCATGTTAACCCGAGACTGGCGGCCCCATGTTAGCCCGAGAGACTGGTGGCCGCCGGCCCCTGCCACACCCATGTTAACCCGAGAGACTGGCGGCCCCATGTTAACCCCAGAGACTGGTGGCCGCCGGTCCCTGCCACACTCATGTTAACCCGAGACTGGTGGCCCCATGTTAACCCGAGAGACTGGCGGCCCCATGTTAGCCCGAGAGACTGGTGGCCGCCGGTCCCTGCCACACCCATGTTAACCCGAGAGACTGGCGGCCCCATGTTAACCCCAGAGACTGGTGGCCGCCGGTCCCTGCCATACCCATGTTAACCCGAGAGACTGGTGGCCCCCATGTTAGCCCGAGAGACTGGTGGCCCCATGTTAACCCGAGACTGGCGGCCCCATGTTAGCCCGAGAGACTGGTGGCCGCCGGCCCCTGCCACACCCATGTTAACCCGAGAGACTGGTGGCCCATGTTAGCCCGAGAGACTGGCTGCCGCCGGTCCCTGCCACACCCATGTTAACTCGAGAGACTGGTGGCCCCATGTTAGCCCGAGAGACTGGCTGCCGCCGGTCCCTGCCACACCCATGTTAACTCGAGAGACTGGTGGCCCCATGTTAGCCCGAGCAGACTGGTGGCCGCCGGTCCCCGTCATACCCATGTTAACTCGAGAGACTGGTGGCCCCATGTTAGCCCGAGCAGACTGGTGGCCGCCGGTCCCTGTCATACCCAGGTTAACCCGAGAGACTGGTGGCCCCATGTTAGCCCGAGCAGAGACTGGTGGCCGCCGGTCCCCGTCATACCCATGTTAACCCGAGAGACTGGCGACCCCATGTTAACCCGAGAGACTGGTGGCCCAATGTTAACCCGAAAGACTGGTGGCCCCATGTTAACCCGAGAGACTGGCGGCCCCATGTTAGCCCGAGACTGGTGGCCGCCGGCCACCGGAGATGTGGCGGCCAATCCGCCCACGGTTTGGGCCTTCCCAGCAGCTTTTCCCGCGGGTGAAGGCACTGCAAGCCCATGGACGGTCGCCCGGTCGGCGTATTACTTTGACCCACTCTACCCCTTATTTCATGCCACGGCAATGGCACGAACGGACCACGGAAAGCTTATCACAAACCATCTCCAGGCGAATAGCAAACAACTGGTAACATAAAAACGCCCTTCTTGAATACAACTGATGACCGAAACGACAGAAGTCGTTCAGCTAAAAACACATAGCCAAACCGTATCCCAAACGATTGTTTGTGCTACTCCTCTCTCCTTCAGCTAGGAGTTGATCACGCCACCTAAACTTACCTCCGAGTCTCAGCCAGGGTCTCAGTACTCCACCCTCCTCCCCTGACCGTCAGAACGGGTCTCAGCCAGGGTCTCAGTACTCCACCCGCCTCCCCTGACCGTCAGAGCGGGTCTCAGCCAGGGTCTCGGTACTCCACCTTCCTCCCCTGACCGTCAGAGCGGCTCTCAGCCAGGGTCTCGGTACTCCACCCGCCTCCCCTGACCGTCAGAGCGGCTCTCAGCCAGGGTCTCGGTACTCCACCCGCCTCCCCTGACCGTCAGAGCGGGTCTCACGCCTCCCCTGACCGTCAGAGCGGCTCTCAGCCAGGGTCTCGGTACTCCACCCTCCTCCCCTGACCGTCAGAGCGGAGCTCAGCCAGGGTCTCGGTACTCCACCCTCCTCCCCTGACCGTCAGAGCGGATCTCAGCCAGGGTCTCGGTACTCCACCCTCCTCCCCTGACCGTCAGAGCGGGTCTCAGCCAGGGTCTCGGTACTCCACCCTCCTCCCCTGACCGTTAGAGCGGGTCTCAGCCAGGGTCTCGGTACTCCACCCGCCTCCCCTGACCGTCAGAGCGGGTCTCACGCCTCCCCTGACCGTCGGAGCGGGTCTCAGCCAGGGTCTCGGTACTCCACCTTCCTCCCCTGACCGTCAGAGCGGGTCTCACGCCTCCCCTGACTGTCAGAGCGGGTCTCAGCCAGGGTCTCGGTACTCCACCCTCCTCCCCTGACCGTCAGAGCGGGTCTCAGCCAGGGTCTCGGTACTCCACCCTCTTCCCCTGACTGTCAGAGCGACAGTGACCGTACCTGGAGGTGCCGTTTGATCTCCATGCGTCTCTCCATCAGCGCCAGGGCTTTCTCGCGCTCCAGACGCTTAGCCAGCTCACTGTAGCGGGCCTTCTTCTCAGCCAGGATTCGCTGTCGGTGTGGGACCACAGAACGTCGTGTCACAAATGGAATTTGACAAATAATGCACGGTAAACAGACGGCAGGACATCCGCTAATATAGAACAAACGATGCACAACAGACGGCAGGACATTGGCTAATATAGAACAAACGATCACGACATACGGCAGGACATTGGCTTATATAGAACAAACGATCACAACAGACGGCAGGACATTGGCTAATATAGAACAAACGATCACGACATACGGCAGGACATTGGCTTATATAGAACAAACGATCACAACAGACGGCAGGACATTGGCTAATCTAGAACAAACGAAGCACAACAGACGGCAGGACATTGGCTAATATAGAACAAACGATGCACAACAGACGGCAGGACATTGGCTAATATAGAACAAACGATGCACAACAGACGGCAGGACATTGGCTAATATAGAACAAACGATCATAACAGACGGCAGGACATTGGCTAATATAGAACAAACGATCACGACATACGGCAGGACATTGGCTAATATAGAACAAACGATGCACAACAGACGGCAGGACATTGGCTAATATAGAACAAACGATCACGACATACGGCAGGACATTGGCTAATATAGAACAAACGATCATAACAGACGGCAGGACATTGGCTAATATAGAACAAACGATCACGACAGACGGCAGGACATTGGCTAATATAGAACAAACGATCACAACAGACGGCAGGACATTGGCTAATATAGAACAAACGATCATAACAGACGGCAGGACATTGGCTAATATAGAACAAACGATCACGACAGACGGCAGGACATTGACTAATATAGAACAAACGATGCACAACAGACGGCAGGACATTGGCTAATATAGAACAAACGATCACGACAGACGGCAGGACATTGGCTAATATAGAACAAACGATGCACAACAGACGGCAGGACATTGGCTAATATAGAACAAACGATCACAACAGACGGCAGGACATTGGCTAATCTAGAACAAACGATCACAACAGACGGCAGGACATTGGCTAATATAGAACAAACGATCACGACAGACGGCAGGACATTGGCTAATATAGAACAAACGATGCACAACAGACGGCAGGACATTGGCTAATATAGAACAAACGATCACGACAGACGGCAGGACATTGGCTAATATAGAACAAACGATGCACAACAGACGGCAGGACATTGGCTAATCTAGAACAAACGATCACAACAGACGGCAGGACATTGGCTAATATAGAACAAACGATCATAACAGACGGCAGGACATTGGCTAATATAGAACAAACGATCACGACATACGGCAGGACATTGGCTAATATAGAACAAACGATGCACAACAGACGGCAGGACATTGGCTAATATAGAACAAACGATGCACAACAGACGGCAGGACATTGGCTAATATAGAACAAAGGCAGGACATTGGCTAATATAGAACAAACGATCACAACAGACGGCAGGACATTGGCCAATATAGAACAAACGATCACAACAGACGGCAGGACATTGGCTAATATAGAACAAACGATCACGACAGACGGCAGGACATTGGCTAATATAGAACAAACGATGCACAACAGACGGCAGGACATTGGCTAATATAGAACAAACGATCACGACAGACGGCAGGACATTGGCTAATATAGAACAAACGATGCACAACAGACGGCAGGACATTGGCTAATATAGAACAAACGATCACGACATACGGCAGGACATTGGCTAATATAGAACAAACGATCATAACAGACGGCAGGACATTGGCTAATATAGAACAAACGATCACGACATACGGCAGGACATTGGCTAATATAGAACAAACGATCGTAACAGACGGCAGGACATTGGCTAATATAGAACAAACGATCACGACAGACGGCAGGACATTGGCTAATATAGAACAAAGGCAGGACATTGGCTAATATAGAACAAACGATCACAACAGACGGCAGGACATTGGCTAATATAGAACAAACGATGTACAACAGACGGCAGGACATTGACTAATATAGAACAAACGATGCACAACAGACGGCAGGACATTGGCTAATATAGAACAAACGATCACAACAGACGGCAGGACATTGGCTAATATAGAACAAAGGCAGGACATTGGCTAATATAGAACAAACGATCACAACAGACGGCAGGACATTGGCTAATATAGAACAAACGATCACAACAGACGGCAGGACATTGGCTAATATAGAACAAAGGCAGGACATTGGCTAATATAGAACAAACGATCACAACAGACGGCAGGACATTGGCTAATATAGAACAAAGGCAGGACATTGGCTAATATAGAACAAACGATCACAACAGACGGCAGGACATTGGCTAATATAGAACAAACGATCACGACAGACGGCAGGACATTGGCTAATATAGAACAAACGATGTACAACAGACGGCAGTACATTGGCTAATATAGAACAAACGATGCACAACAGACGGCAGGACATTGGCTAATATAGAACAAACGATCACAACAGACGGCAGGACATTGGCTAATATAGAACAAACGATCACAACAGACGGCAGGACATTGGCTAATATAGAACAAACGATGTACAACAGACGGCAGGACATTGGCTAATATAGAACAAACGATGCACAACAGACGGCAGGACATTGGCTAATATAGAACAAACGATGCACAACAGACGGCAGGACATTGGCTAATATAGAACAAACGATGCACAACAGACGGCAGGACATTGGCTAATATAGAACAAACGATCACGACAGACGGCAGGACATTGGCTAATATAGAACAAACGATGTACAACAGACGGCAGGACATTGGCTAATATAGAACAAACGATCACAACAGACGGCAGGACATTGGCTAATATAGAACAAACGATGCACAACAGACGGCAGGACATTGGCTAATATAGAACAAACGATGCACAACAGACGGCAGGACATTGGCTAATATAGAACAAACGATGCACAACAGACGGCAGGACATTGGCTAATATAGAACAAACGATGCACAACAGACGGCAGGACATTGGCTAATATAGAACAAACGATGCACAACAGACGGCAGGACATTGGCTAATGTAGAACAAACGATGTACAACAGACGGCAGGACATTGGCTAATATAGAACAAACGATCACAACAGACGGCAGGACATTGGCTAATATAGAACAAACGATGCACAACAGACGGCAGGACATTGGCTAATATAGAACAAACGATGCACAACAGACGGCAGGACATTGGCCAATATAGAACAAACGATGCACAACAGACGGCAGGACATTGGCTAATATAGAACAAACGATGCACAACAGACGGCAGGACATTGGCTAATATAGAACAAACGATCACAACAGACAGCAGGACATTGACTAATATAGAACAAACGATGCACAACAGACGGCAGGACATTGGCTAATATAGAACAAACGATGCACAACAGACGGCAGGACATTGGCTAATCTAGAACAAACGATCACGACAGACGGCAGGACATTGGCTAATATAGAACAAACGATCACGACAGACGAAAGGACATTGGCTAATATAGAACAAACGATGCACAACAGACGGCAGGACATTGGCTAATATAGAACAAACGATGCACAACAGACGGCAGGACATTGGCCAATATAGAACAAACGATCACGACAGACGGCAGGACATTGGCTAATATAGAACAAACGATCACGACAGACGGCAGGACATTGGCTAATATAGAACAAACGATCATAACAGACGGCAGGACATTGGCCAATATAGAACAAACGATCACAACAGACGGCAGGACATTGGCTAATATAGAACAAACGATCACAACAGACGGCAGGACATTGGTTAATCTAGAACAAACGATCACGACAGACGGCAGGACATTGGCTAATCTAGACAAACGATCACGACAGACGACAGGACATTGGCTAATATAGAACAAACGATCACGACAGACGGCAGGACATTGACCAATATAGAACAAACGATCACAACAGACGGCAGGACATTGGCTAATATAGAACAAACGATCACGACAGACGGCAGGACATTGGCTAATATAGAACAAACGAAGCACAACAGACGGCAGGACATTGGCTAATATAGAACAAACGATCACGACAGACGGCAAAACATTGGCTAATATAGAACAAACGATCACGCAGACGGCAGGACATTGGCTAATATAGAACAAACGAAGCACAACAGACGGCAGGACATTGGCTAATATAGAACAAACGAAGCACAACAGACGGCAGGACATTGGCTAATCTAGAACAAACGATCACAACAGACGGCAGGACATTGGCTAATATAGAACAAACGATCATAACAGACGGCAGGACATTGGCTAATATAGAACAAAGGCAGGACATTGGCTAATATAGAACAAACGATCACAACAGACGGCAGGACATTGGCCAATATAGAACAAAGGCAGGACATTGGCTAATATAGAACAAACGATGCACAACAGACGGCAGGACATTGGCTAATCTAGAACAAACGATCACGACAGACGGCAGGACATTGGCTAATATAGAACAAACGATCACGACAGACGGCAGGACATTGGCTAATATAGAACAAACGATGCACAACAGACGGCAGGACATTGGCTAATCTAGAACAAACGATCACAACAGACGGCAGGACATTGGCTAATATAGAACAAACGATGCACAACAGACGGCAGGACATTGGCTAATATAGAACAAACGATCACGACATACGGCAGGACATTGGCTAATATAGAACAAACGATGCACAACAGACGGCAGGACATTGGCTAATATAGAACAAACGATGCACAACAGACGGCAGGACATTGGCTAATCTAGAACAAACGATCACGACAGACGGCAGGACATTGGCTAATATAGAACAAACGATGTACAACAGACGGCAGGACATTGGCTAATATAGAACAAACGATCATAACAGACGGCAGGACATTGGCTAATATAGAACAAACGATGCACAACAGACGGCAGGACATTGGCTAATATAGAACAAACGATCACAACAGACGGCAGGACATTGGCTAATATAGAACAAACGATCACAACAGACGGCAGGACATTGGCTAATATAGAACAAACGATCATAACAGACGGCAGGACATTGGCTAATATAGAACAAACGATCACGACAGACGGCAGGACATTGGCTAATATAGAACAAACGATGTACAACAGACGGCAGGACATTGGCTAATATAGAACAAACGATGCACAACAGACGGCAGGACATTGGCTAATATAGAACAAAGGCAGGACATTGGCTAATATAGAACAAACGATCACAACAGACGGCAGGACATTGGCTAATATAGAACAAACGATCACGACAGACGGCAGGACATTGGCTAATATAGAACAAACGATGTACAACAGACGGCAGGACATTGGCTAATATAGAACAAACGATGCACAACAGACGGCAGGACATTGGCTAATATAGAACAAACGATCACAACAGACGGCAGGACATTGGCTAATATAGAACAAACGATGCACAACAGACGGCAGGACATTGGCCAATATAGAACAAACGATCACGACATACGGCAGGACATTGGCTAATATAGAACACACGATCACAACAGACGGCAGGACATTGGCTAATATAGAACAAACGATCATAACAGACGGCAGGACATTGGCTAATATAGAACAAACGATCATAACAGACGGCAGGACATTGGCTAATATAGAACAAACGATCACAACAGACGGCAGGACATTGGCTAATATAGAACAAAGGCAGGACATTGGCTAATATAGAACAAACGATCACAACAGACGGCAGGACATTGGCTAATATAGAACAAACGATCATAACAGACGGCAGGACATTGGCTAATATAGAACAAACGATGCACAACAGACGGCAGGACATTGGCTAATATAGAACAAACGATGTACAACAGACGGCAGGACATTGGCTAATATAGAACAAACGATGCACAACAGACGGCAGGACATTGGATAATATAGAACAAACGATGCACAACAGACGGCAGGACATTGGCCAATATAGAACAAACGATCACGACAGACGGCAGGACATTGGCTAATATAGAACAAACGATCACGACAGACGGCAGGACATTGGCTAATATAGAACAAACGATGCACAACAGACGGCAGGACATTGGCCAATATAGAACAAACGATCACGACATACGGCAGGACATTGGCTAATATAGAACAAACGATCACGACAGACGGCAGGACATTGACTAATATAGAACAAACGATCACGACAGACGGCAGGACATTGGCTAATATAGAACAAACGATGCACAACAGAAGGCAGGACATTGGCTTATATAGAACAAACGATGCACAACAGACGGCAGGACATTGGCTAATATAGAACAAACGATCATAACAGACGGCAGGACATTGGCTAATATAGAACAAACGATGCACAACAGACGGCAGGACATTGGCTAATCTAGAACAAACGATCACGACAGACGGCAGGACATTGGCTAATATAGAACAAACGATCACAACAGACGGCAGGACATTGGCTAATATAGAACAAACGATGCACAACAGACGGCAGGACATTGGCTAATATAGAACAGAGGCAGGACATTGGCTAATATAGAACAAACGATGCACAACAGACGGCAGGACATTGGCCAATATAGAACAAACGATGCACAACCGACGGCAGGACATTGGCTAATATAGAACAAACGATCATAACAGACGGCAGGACATTGACTAATATAGAACAAACGATCACGACATACGGCAGGACATTGGCTAATATAGAACAAACGATGCACAACAGACGGCAGGACATTGGCTAATATAGAACAAAGGCAGGACATTGGCTAATATAGAACAAACGATCACAACAGACGGCAGGACATTGGCTAATATAGAACAAAGGCAGGACATTGGCTAATATAGAACAAACGATCACAACAGACGGCAGGACATTGGCTAATATAGAACAAACGATCACGACAGACGGCAGGACATTGGCTAATATAGAACAAAGGCAGGACATTGGCTAATATAGAACAAACGATCACAACAGACGGCAGGACATTGGCTTATGTAGAACAAACGATGCACAACAGACGGCAGGACATTGGCTAATATAGAACAAACGATCACGACAGACGGCAGGACATTGGCTAATATAGAACAAAGGCAGGACATTGGTTAATATAGAACAAACGATCACAACAGACGGCAGGACATTGGCTAATATAGAACAAACGATCACAACAGACGGCAGGACATTGGCTTATGTAGAACAAACGATGCACAACAGACGGCAGGACATTGGCTAATATAGAACAAACGATCACAACAGACGGCAGGACATTGGCTAATATAGAACAAACGATCACGACAGACGGCAGGACATTGGCTAATATAGAACAAAGGCAGGACATTGGCTAATATAGAACAAACGATCACAACAGACGGCAGGACATTGGCTAATATAGAACAAAGGCAGGACATTGGCTAATATAGAACAAACGATCACAACAGACGGCAGGACATTGGCTAATATAGAACAAACGATCATAACAGACGGCAGGACATTGGCTAATATAGAACAAACGATGCACAACAGACGGCAGGACATTGGCTAATATAGAACAAACGATCATAACAGACGGCAGGACATTGGCTTATGTAGAACAAACGATGCACAACAGACGGCAGGACATTGGCTAATATAGAACAAACGATCACAACAGACGGCAGGACATTGGCTAATATAGAACAAACGATGTACAACAGACGGCAGGACATTGGCTAATATAGAACAAACGATCACAACAGACGGCAGGACATTGGCTAATATAGAACAAACGATGCACAACAGACGGCAGGACATTGGCTAATATAGAACAAACGATCACGACAGACGGCAGGACATTGGCTAATATAGAACAAACGATCACAACAGACGGCAGGACATTGGCTAATATAGAACAAAGGCAGGACATTGGCTAATATAGAACAAACGATCACAACAGACGGCAGGACATTGGCTAATATAGAACAAACGATGCACAACAGACGGCAGGACATTGGCTAATATAGAACAAACGATCACGACAGACGGCAGGACATTGGCTAATATAGAACAAACGATCACAACAGACGGCAGGACATTGGCTAATATAGAACAAAGGCAGGACATTGGCTAATATAGAACAAACGATCACAACAGACGGCAGGACATTGGCTAATATAGAACAAAGGCAGGACATTGGCTAATATAGAACAAACGATCATAACAGACGGCAGGACATTGGCTAATATAGAACAAACGAAGCACAACAGACGGCAGGACATTGGCTAATATAGAACAAACGATGTACAACAGACGGCAGGACATTGGCTAATATAGAACAAACGATCACAACAGACGGCAGGACATTGGCTAATATAGAACAAAGGCAGGACATTGGCTAATATAGAACAAACGATGTACAACAGACGGCAGGACATTGGCTTATGTAGAACAAACGATGCACAACAGACGTGCACCAGCAGTAATCTCTCCAAAGAAAACTACGTGCTCTGGACAAGCAACAGCGAAAAAAGAATGAAATGAAATATACAAATATTACGGTGAATAGTTAAATTAACAGTATTCAATAAATGACGCATTGCCAAGCAAATGCCACCTCGCGCCTGTTTGCATGGACTACTCACATCTAGCTGTTTTACGTTCAGTGCAGCCGGCGTGGCCAGTCGGCTGAGCTGCTGCACGGTGGGCCGGTTATAGGAGCGGTCCAGCAGCTCCGGGGCCGTGCGGAGCCGCTCCGCCACGTCCAGCGCCCGGGCTGAACACAGGGGGAGGGAGGGAAGGTCAGGGGGGGGGGGGGGGGGGGGGGGGGGCACACGGTGGGCCGGTTATAGGAGCGGTCCAGCAGTTCCGGGGCCGAGCGGAGCCGCTCCGCCACGTCCAGCGCCCGGGCTGAACACAGGGGGAGGGAGGTCAGAGCGATCAGATGTCGCACCCAGAGAGCGAGCTGAACACATGGGGTGCAGGGTCAGGTCAAAGCGGGGAAGGTGATAACGTATCACTGGACATAATGACACTTTGCACACAAAGTGAGAAGTTTAATTGCTGATATTACCTACACGATGCACGAGACATGGAGGCAAAGGCGAACCAACTCTGACCACCATGTATAGGAGTGTTTACAGGAGAGAAAAAACTGTTTTACACTCCAAGTTGAAATAAATACTAGGACACACCAAAATAATGCAATTCATATTAAGAATGAGCACCAGTAAAATCGCCATCGCCATCGCCATTCAGCGGGGCAGCCGTGAAGCAATAACTGACTGTTTCCACAATCGATTGCGTTCAACAGCAGAGGCAAATCAATGAGACAATATGAAACATGAATATATCCACTATCCAACAGCCACTGGCCGGTGCGACCAGCAACTATCCTCCCCCCGCTACACGTCCAGCTGCCATCTCACTCAAATCAAGTGAGATGGCAGGTGCTGCCCGGAGCCTGTCGTCAGTACATACCCTGCTGCCTGTCGTCAGTACATACCCTGCTGCTTGTCGTCAGTACATACCCCTGCTGCCTGTCGTCAGTACATACCCTGCTGCTTGTCGTCAGTACATACCCTGCTGCCTGTCGTCAGTACATACCCTGCTGCCTGTCGTCAGTACATACCCTGCTGCCTGTCGTCAGTACATACCCTGCTGCCTGTCGTCAGTACATACCCTGCTGCCTGTCGTCAGTACATACCCTGCTGCCTGTCGTCAGTACATACCTGCTGCCTGTCGTCAGTACATACCCTGCTGCCTGTCGTCAGTACATACCCTGCTGCCTGTCGTCAGTACATACCCTGCTGCCTGTCGTCAGTACATACCCTGCTGCCTGTCGTCAGTACATACCCTGCTGCCTGTCGTCAGTACATACCCTGCTGCCTGTCGTCAGTACATACCCTGCTGCCTGTCGTCAGTACATACCCTGCTGCCTGTCGTCAGTACATACCCTGCTGCTTGTCGTCAGTACATACCCTGCTGCCTGTCGTCAGTACATACCCTGCTGCCTGTCGTCAGTACATACCCTGCTGCCTGTCGTCAGTACATACCCTGCTGCCTGTCGTCAGTACATACCCTGCTGCCTGTCGTCAGTACATACCCTGCTGCCTGTCGTCAGTACATACCCTGCTGCCTGTCGTCAGTACATACCCTGCTGCCTGTCGTCAGTACATACCCTGCTGCCTGTCGTCAGTACATACCCTGCTGCCTGTCGTCAGTACATACCCTGCTGCTTGTCGTCAGTACATACCCTGCTGCTTGTCGTCAGTACATACCCTGCTGCCTGTCGTCAGTACATACCCTGCTGCCTGTCGTCAGTACATACCCTGCTGCCTGTCGTCAGTACATACCCTGCTGCCTGTCGTCAGTACATACCCTGCTGCCTGTCGTCAGTACATACCCTGCTGCCTGTCGTCAGTACATACCCTGCTGCCTGTCGTCAGTACATACCCTGCTGCCTGTCGTCAGTACATACCCTGCTGCCTTGTCGTCAGTACATACCCTGCTGCCTGTCGTCAGTACATACCCTGCTGCCTGTCGTCAGTACATACCCTGCTGCCTGTCGTCAGTACATACCCTGCTGCCTGTCGTCAGTACATACCCTGCTGCCTGTCGTCAGTACATACCCTGCTGCCTGTCGTCAGTACATACCCTGCTGCCTGTCGTCAGTACATACCCTGCTGCCTGTCGTCAGTACATACCCTGCTGCCTGTCGTCAGTACATACCCTGCTGCCTGTCGTCAGTACATACCCTGCTGCCTGTCGTCAGTACATACCCCTGCCTGCTGTCGTCAGTACATACCCTGCTGCCTGTCGTCAGTACTACCTGCTGCCTGTCGTCAGTACATACCCTGCTGCCTGTCGTCAGTACATACCTGCCCTGTCGTCAGTACATACCCTGCTCCTGTCAGTACATACCCTGCTGCCTGTCGTCAGTACATACCCTGCTGCCTGTCAGTCAGTACATACCCTGCTGCCTGTCGTCAGTACATACCCTGCTGCCTGTCGTCAGTACATACCTGCTGCCTGTCGTCAGTACATACCCTGCTGCTGTCGTCTACGTACGCCTGCTGCCTGTCGTCAGTAAATGAGAAGGGAGTGATGGTCTTTAGTTACATACAGGACCGTCCTTCGTATGTACATACCCGGCTGACGTGCAGGATGTCTATTCGTTACACTGCGGCGTTGGTACGGTCCGTGTAAAGAGACGGTGTGTTTCGTGCTGCTCGGGCGTCACAGATGCTCTCGGCCGTCAGTCGGGAGAGGGGCTTCGGTCGTCTGGCGAGGATGGCGGCGAGTGCGGATGTAGGTGACGATGGAGGCGCTACTGTCTCGGATCGCCTCCAGCCTCAGCGAGGTGACGAACCTATGCTCAGAGCGTGGTGAACGAAGCCTACGTGGAGAGGGGGGGTGAGTAAAGGGCCGGCTGAGAGGGGGGCGAGGAAAGCAGGGGGTAGGGCGTGAGTTGGGAGGAAGGGGCGCGTGGGGATGATAGGAGCGACGCCGGCGTGGGGATGTGGGGCAGAGAACGGGCGGCTGGGAGGTGAGGGCTGAAGGCCGCGTGTTGAGTGGAAGAGACGGGCGGCGGAGTATGGAGAGAACGGGCCGGAGTTGATGGGACGGGAGAAGGAGGGGCCGTGTTTTGGGGAGAGATCGGGCCGCGTGAGATGGGAAGGAAGGGCCGGAGTGGGGAGTTGGGGCGAGGAAGGCGGGCGTGATGGGCATTAGGCCGGAGTTTAGGGCAGGAGGGCCTGGCGTGTGAGTATGGGCGAGTACGGGTGGGCCGCGTTAAGGAGGGGCGAGAACGGGGGACCGTGTTATGGGCGAGGAACGGGCCTCGTGGAGGATGGGCGAGAACAGCGCTGATGGGGGAGGTTACGCAGGGGTAGGGGATTGGGAGAGAGGCGGCGTGTGGGGGATGAGGCGAGTCGCCGTGTGATTGGGCAGACGGGGCCGGCGGTGTAGGGGATAGGCGAAGGGAGATGCGTGTAGTTGGGGGGGGGAAGGAAGGGGTGTGGATGGGGCGAGAATTGCTGGCGTGTTATAGGGCGGGTAGTGTACAGGAGTGTTTGGGGATTTCTGGGGCAGGAGGAGTTATTTGATTGGGAAGGAGGGAGTTGGCGTAGATCGGGCCGCGTGTGGTTGGGTTGATGTAGCGGAGGGTTGGGGGGAGATTTAGTGAGGTTGGTAAGAAGTGTGAGGGAGGGGATGTACGGGGGGTCGCAGTGTGAGGCAGGGAAAGCCGCTGGGATGGGAGTTTGTGGGGCGTTGAGTTTGTTAGGAGGCAGGAGTGTGATTGGGCGTGTACGGGGGGAAGATAGTGGGAGGGTTGGAGGAGGGAGTGGTTGATGTGGGGGTGGGGGGGGGGGGTTGAAGAGGTGGGGATTGTATAGAGAGGTGGGTAGGAAGGTTGTAACGAGGCGTGTGTGTGAGGAATAAGAGGGAAGGAGTGTTGGAGAGACGGGCCCGTGGATATGGGGGCGAGAAGCGGGCGGGTGACGGAGAGAAGCGGTCGGGAGTGTGAAACGGGCCGGGCGTGAAGGGAGTTGGAAGGACGAGGTAGATGGGGCGAGGATCGGGTAGAGGGGGCGTGTGACGGGGCGAGTGAGACGGGCAAGGCGTGTAGGGAGGGGTCGTGTGTAGAAGAGGATAGATTTGAATATGGAAGGGTCGAACCGAAAGGTACGAACGTGGTGTTAGCGCTCAACGGTGATGAATACTGTCTGTAATATCGGATCGATAGGACTCAGACGTGTTATGTGGAGACATGGATACGTGAGATGCTGTGAAAGGCCTTGCAGTAGGACCGAGAAAACAAAGGACGTAGCTAGCACTATATAACATATTTGTGTTGGGGAGGGGTAACACATACCAAGAATATGTTCGAAGAGAAAGAAAATACGAGAGTTGTAAAGGAAAACTCTCAGCTTAAATGTTGAGTGACACGATCACAGCAGCCGCGGACATCAGTGAGCTGATAACTATGGGTCAGTACTGGTTGGGCGAGATGTGACCGATATGAGAAGTAGAGATTCATGCGGGGTGTGGCGGTTGAGGCCTTCGTTGGTGAGGGCCTTCAGTTGATGCTTTTTTCTTGGTTTTCTTCGCTGGAAAGGGGAAACGAGTTAAATGTTAACAAAAGGGTGTGGAAACAAATCTGATAGGTATAGAACGTATATAAGGCTGATTTCACAAACATTCATTATATCGTATTGAAGTCAACGAGGCCACAGAAAGTCTCCAAAAAAGATGCAGGAGTGGTCAGAATGTGGATATTATGGGGCTGCCAACATCCCCATGCAGCTTTTCTTTTCGATAGAAACGACCGCCACGTACTGACGACGAATCACACCATGACTGGAGAGAGGCTATCCAACCTGCAGGCCATACATCGTCCGGCAACGTCCGTCCAGCCAGGCCGTGGCCGCATCTCCCCCTAAGTAGTGTGCGCGTGAGTCTAGCCCAGCCGTGGGCCGGGCATCATCCCGCGCTAAGTAGTGTGCGCGGTGTCTGAGCCACAGTGCCGTGGGCCAGCAGTCTCCCGCTAAGTGAGTGTGCGCGTGTCTAGCCCAGCCGTGGCCGGCATCTTCCGCTAAGTAGTGTGCGCGTGTCTAGCCCAGCCGTGGGCCGGCAGTCGTCCCCGCTGAAGTGTAGTGTGCGCGGTGTCTAGCCCAGCCGTGGGGCCAGCATGCTCCCCACTAAGTAGTGTGCGCGTGTCTAGCCCCAGCCGGGGCCGGCATTTCCCCGCTAAGTAGTGTGGCGGCGAGTCTAGCCCAGCCGTGCCAGCATCTCCCCGCGAAAGTAGTGCGCACGAGTCTACCCAGCCGTGGCCAGCATCTCCCCGCTAAGTAGTTGTGGGCCGAGAGTCTAGCCCAGCCGTGGCCAGCATCTCCCCGCTAGAGTATGTGGCCGTGTCTGGGCCCAGCCTGTGGCCGGGGGCATCTCCCCGCTAGAGTAGTGCGGCGCGTGTCGTGTGTCACACGGAGCGCTGTTCGGCGGCTGCCAGCTGGCATGCTGCCCCCGTCCCGTTCGCCGGTCGTCCGTCCCGTCGCCGTCCCGTCCCGTTCGCGTTCCGTCCCGGTTCCCGTGCCGTCCCGTTCCGTCCCGTCTCCGTTCCGTCCCGTTCCGTCCCGTTCCTCCCGTTCCGGTCCCGTTCCGTCCCGTTCCGTCCCGGTTCCGTCCCGTTCCGTCCCGTTCCGTCCCGTTCCGTCCCGTCCGTCGCCGTTCCGTCCGTCCCGTTCCGGTC